>CP137684.1:20387221-20668659 GCA_037976565.1 Mesocentrotus franciscanus | reverse complement strand
AATATATTTTTATTTGAATACACCCATTGCTGCTATTCTAATATAGGATCTACAGAAATACATATGTTAGTACAGTCCCAAAGAAACGATGTTTGACAGAAAAATAGGAACTTTTAACAAAGACCAATTAAAACGGGTCAATTGTCCGCGTCACATTCTAATGTGACCACCTCCATAATTATCTCGGCACTCAAACATAAATAACTTTCTTGATAAATTCTCTAAATATCATTGTTCAACCTTTCACCAAACTATTTTTTTGATTTTGCAATATGTTGTGGTGAAGGTCGTGTGTGTTTTTTTTTTTTTTTTTGTCTTGTCTTGTTATAAAGATTGCCCTTCAAACTCAAAGCCTCAGACAAGACAAGACAAGACAAAATATTGTGTTATCGGTTTATTTCATCTTCGTAGGATGTTTTCAACATTACGGAAAATCTTTTGTGGGTGGAACCGCATGACGCATCTCTTGACTCAGCAATAATGGGCGTCACCCCCGACTGTTACGCCGTTAATGCGTCACGAGCTGGCAATGTTTCAGCATGGATGACAAGCTGCAACGAGACACTGGAGTATTCGTGTATCAAAAGTGAGTTGCATAATAGCCAAGGTCTCATTTGACTGACGTAGGATTGCGTCAGCGATTAGCGCATCATTAATTTTGGAGTGCTGGGTCTGAATGATATCATATAAAAATCAACGCACTGTGAAAAGTGCAGTATGATTGAGAAGTAATGGAGTATGCACGAATTAAATTAAGACGCTTAATTTTTGTGCAAATATAATGACATCTCGTGTGCAGCGGGCCTAACACCGGGGTCATCACAAGAATAATTGATTCACATGTATATACGAATCCATGACACATGCTCTGCCGACGATTGCTCCGCCGACAGTTACTCCGCAAAACGCGACAATTGCTCCGCGATATTTGCTCCGACGTCAAATGCTCCTCCGACGGTTGCTCCTCCGACAGTTGCTCCGCCGACAATTGCTCCGACGTCGAATGCTCCTCCGACATTTGCTCCGCCGAAAATTGCTCCACCGATATTCGCTTCTACCAGCGGAGCAAGTGTTGTAGAAGCGAATATCGAGTGAGCAATTGTCGGCGGAGCAATTGTCGGCGGAGAAACTGTCGGAGGAGCAACTGTCGGAGGAGAAAATATCGGCGGAGCATTTGACGTCGGAGCACATGTCGCGGAGCAAATGTCGCGGAGCAAATGTCGCGGAGCAATTGTCGCTTTTTGTGGAACATTTGTCACCGGAGCAATCGTCGCCGGAGCATGTATCGGGTCACTGTATATACAGACTGTTAAACAGTCTGGGAGACGATTGTGAATGTCCACAATTAACTACGCACTTATCCTGTGGTGATGATGAAACTGATGATGGCGATGATGATGATGATGATGATGATGATGACGGTGATGATGATGGTGATGATGACAAGTACGATGATGATAATGATGATAATGATGATAATAATGATGATGAAGATGAAAATAATAATAATGACGATAATGATAGTGACGGTGATGATAATGATGGTGATGATGATAATGATGGTGATGATGAAAATGATGGTGATAGTGAAGATGATGGTTGTCAGCATTTACATGAGAATATCTATTTCCGACAAGTTCAGTCTCTTGTGAAGACCTTCATGACCTACTCTATCGAAGACTGCTTGGGGTTGTCGAATACTATTTTCCTGTTTTAGTAAAATGACAAATATACCTTTTACCATTCTCAATCCGTTTTGCTTTAGAAACTATCGTCGCCCCTTCAGATTTTTCTCTTTTTTGTAATGCCTTAATCTCTTCCCTCTAAGATTATATTGTAATTTAAACAGATTTTGATATAGATATAAACCGTAATTTTCCTGTGTTTTTTTTCGTAACCAGGCGTGTCTAACACCAGGATTCAAGATCTGTTTGATGAAGGCGTGGAGGACTTTACTCTAAATGTATCCTATGGGTACATCGAGTTACGAGCATTCTCCCCGTGGTATTATACAGAAAGAAAGATGTCTATATTCATTTCCGGTCCACCTAAAATGAACTTAAGGTTGGATATTTGTTTATCGTCACCTTCTTTTCTTAACATTATATAATTTACATGCGATATGCTATTGAGCCCTTCAATTTTATTAATATGATATTATGATATAAGCCTAAGAAGTCAAAAGACTAAATATATGTATTTTCTTCCTTATTTTGATACAGCAAAAGATGGTGTATAGAACACATCGAGAAAGATTGCCATGAAAGTCTTGTATTATATTATTGCTTCCAAATGTTGCCTTTTCACAAAGTCTCTTTATTTTCAGTTCAGAATTTTTCACCGAATAATTGGGGTCAACAAATATCTTCATACTATGGGCTTTGATTATTCTTATTCATGTACATATTCTTATCCTCGGTTGAAAGTATTTCACATTATTTTGGTACTGCTCTTTACCGCACCAATTTATAAAGACTTCCAAAGCGGTCTTCTGAACCATGAAGTTCATATTATTTTTTTAATCCTTAGTAAGGGGGTCCCAGACTCCCAGATGGTAAACAATGTAGTTTTAACCTATTTATTTTATATGCAAAACATGGTGTTTTCTATACAAAATGCAAAGGAAAACAGTTATCTCAAAATTCTTTCAAGAATATGCTGAAACGTTTTTTTTATATTTGAGTGTGTTATTTGCATTAAAACATTAAGTTTGTTTTATCAGTAGATAATTCACACAAATACTTTTTACCAATATGCCAAATTTGTTTGAATTAATTGAGTTACTTTTGTTCGTGTTTGATTGAGTGAATAAAGTCTTTCTTTGAAAGAAAATAAAAGTCCAGTATTTAGAGGAATCAAATGCTAGATGTTCCCATCTGGACGGTATGTGGTCGATGTTATTCGACTACATACATATTATATCGTATAAAGACCATTACCCCCAAGGACAACCCCCGAGGACATACCCCAACCCTGAAAATTACACCCCTAAGGACAACAAAGGACAATCACCCCGCAGAAAATCACCCCGTACAATAACCCCTAAGGACAACCACCCCGAGGACAATTACCCCCACCCCCGAAAATTACCCCCTTTCATTAAAGGGAGTTTACCCTGATAATAAGTTGGTTTTAATAAAAGCAGAATTTTGTTCGGGGGCAATTGTCCAAGGGGAGGGGGTAATTGTCCCTCTGGTAATTGGCTAGGGTGATTGTCCTAGAACCATATTATATTATTAGAACTCTCTCTCTCTCTTTCTGTCCCTCGTAGGTTAGATATCATATACATGGATCTGCGGACCTTTATTAACAGTAACCAAGGTAACGGCTGTATGGACAGTCTTGCTATCTATGACCCTATGGGAAACAGCTTCCGTGAGATATGTGGCCGTCTACCACCTTTCCGTATCATCATGCCAAGTCACATCATACTCGACTTAACGATCGGACCTCTCCAAGCTACCATGAAACCACTAGGATTTAGCATATACTACGAGAGTGTTGGTAGGTGTATTAGGACGTCTCTATAACATAGTGGTGGATCCATGGGACTGGACGGCCCATTCCCTTATCTTATAGGCAGGGTATTCTACTCACTCTACTTCAGATTTACATCTGCCATCTGTTGCTCACGATGTCATGATGTGTCGACAGCCTTGTCCCACAATGCATCACCAACTGATGACGAGCGCGTGGTGATGCTTGGGTCCAGGAACTGGAAAAAGCTCTATGTACGCTTTCACTGAAAGATGGCGCAATTGAAAATACATTACAGCAGTGGTAACGATGTCGGTAAAATACCCTGCCTTTAAATTATCAGATGGAAAAAAAAAAACCTCAAGACTAAAAATTATCATAGTCCGGACTCAAAAAGCCCATTCAAACATGTACAATGCCGGCATGTATATATACCCAAGATGTTCCTCGGAAAATGTCGACCCTCTCCCTTTACTTTTCTATTAACCCTGGATCCGCCTCTGATATAGATTTGCATCCCACCAGTGCATCCCACATTAGGGTTTCATCAAACCTACACCATCTAAGGGTGTTCAATTGGACCAGGAAAGCATAAAAAAGTTGTCACTCTTTTCCAAGTGCCTTTTTGTGGCTTAAATGCTTCTGTTAATGCACAATTAAGGCGCATTTAATTGTTCATGTTTTATTATTGTGTACTAAAACAGGTATGGACGCTGTCCCCAGTGTGACTGAGTGTTCCATATAATAAAGAGTAATATTAAAAAGCAGATCCTTTATTCAATCCAACTTGTTATTATCAATGTCATCCCTAAACAAATACTCGTCTTAAAGCCCTGCCATTTAAACGGGGAAAAATAAACTTCAATTTCCGTATGATTTGTTGGTAATAAAGTAACATGTACATCACACTGACGTTGATGAACGTTGATTACTCTTACCCAGTGGCGTAATGAGCAAAAAAGTTTGGGGGGGGCTGGCAGACAAAAAAAAATCCGCATCACCCCACTTTTACATGCAGGCCCCGCTGAACGTTTTTCAAAGTGGGTGGGGAGAGGCTAAAGTATTTACGATCAGGTATATAGCGTAGTGTAAATTGGCGTGGGGTCTAGGGGCAAAGCCCCGGCAGGGGTCAGGGGCAGAGTCCCCGGAAGCTCAGGGGGTATGGGCATTTAATTACGGTCAGATGAGCATATTTTGATACCTTATTCATGACACTGGCAGGTCACTAATTGGCGTGGGTTCCAGGGGGCTGAGCCCCCTGAAACTCAGGGATTTGAGGCATTTTATAACGGTCATTGAGCATTCAGGGGCCCGCTTTAGGGTCCCTGGTGGGATCGAGGGCGGAGCCCCGGAGCTCAGGGGTTTTAGGCGTTTAATTACGGTCAGATGAGCATATTTTGATACTTTATTTGTGACACTGGCAGGACACTAATTGGCGTGAGGTCCAGGGAGCGTAGCCCCCGGAAGCTCAGGGGTTTAAGGCAATAAATTACTGCAGATGAGTATCCAGGGGCCAGCCTTAGGGCCATTGGTTGGGTCCAGGGGGCAGAGCCCCTGGAGGCTCAGGAGTTTTGGGCGTTTAATTACCGTCAGATGAGCATATTTTGATATCTTATTTGTTACACTTGTAGGACACCAATTGGCGTGGGGTCCAGTGGGCGGAGCCCTAGAAGCTCAGGGTTTCAGGCATTTTATAACGGTCAGATAAGCATTCAGGGGCCCGCCTTAAGGCCCCTGGAGGGTTCGAGGGGGCAGAGCCACCGGAAGTTCAAGGGTTTTAGGCATTTAATTACTGTCAGATGAGTATCCAGGGGCCTGACTTAGGGCCATTGGTTGGGTCCAGGGCAGAGCCCTGGGAGCTCAGGGTTTTAGGCGTTTAATTACGGTCAGATGAGCATATTTTGATACCTTATTTGTGACACTGGCAGGACACTGATTGGCGTGAGGTCCAGGGAGCGTAGCCCCCGGAAGCTCAGGAGTTTAAGGCAATAAATTACGGCCAAATAAGTAACTAGGGGCCAGCCTTAGGGCCATTGCTTGGGTCCAGGGGGCAGAGCCCCGGAGGCTCAGGAGTTTTGGGCGTTTAATTACCGTCAGATGAGCATATTTTGATACCTTATTTGTGACACTGGCAGGACACTAAAATTGGTGTGGATTGGGGCGGATCTAGCTTTTTGCTAAGGGTGGGGTTGACCAAATGACGATGCGGAGCATCGTCCACGAGCCGCAAAGCGGCGAGGCAATTTTTGGGGGGCTTTTTTGAACCCCGGCCCGTAAGTGATGATTTCCTGGCATCTACTAACACAATGGAAACCATAAAAGTAGTGCATTATAACGTCTTTTTAAATCAAGTAACGGTTTAAACAGTTTGACCCAATGACAATGCAGAGCATCGTCCACGAGCCGCGTAGCGGCGAGGCGATTTTGGGGCTATTTTGAACTCCCGTAAGTGATGCGGAGCACCGTCCACGAGCCGTAGCGGCGAGGCGATTTTTTTTTTTTTTTTTGGGGCTATTTTGACCCCGCCCCGGCCCGTAAGTGATGTTTTCCTGGCATCTACTAACACATTGGAGACCATAAAAAGCAGTGCATGATAACGTCTTTTAAATCAAGTAACAGTTTAATACACAGTAACATCCAGAGTTATCATGTGTTAATTGGTTAAGTTAATTACCAGATGAGTTGAATATCTTCTCACCATATTTGCACTTGAAAGGTTTCTCTCCAGTATGCATTCTTTCTTTTTTCCTTCTTTTTTGGCGGCCCAAGGGGGTTTAAACCCCTACCCCCGTAGATCCGCGCCTGTTTAGTATACTTTTTCCCCAAAAGTGGGGGCGGAGCTCGAGGCCCCGGAGCCCCGTCGTTCTGCGGGCCCTGCCATGTAGGCCTCTAAAAAGCATATTTCTTGCCTGACTGTAATTTAGGAATTTGTAATTTTCCAACAAACGCATAGAAAAGTATAATTTTCTAAAAATTGAGGAAAAATCTCGGATAATTATGTCATTTCAGCAACATTTGTAAATCACCAGTATCGAATTAGAAATGAACCACGTTTGAATTTTATTGTAAAACTGGCAGGACAGTAATTGGCTCATCCCCATCAGTACGCCAGGGCCCCGATCTACACCTTGTTGGCGGGAAAAATCGCAACTGATATTCCCCTTCTTTTCTTCCTCTTTTTTCATTCCCTTTATCTCCTCCTTCCTTTTTTCCTTCTCTCTCTCTCTCTTTTTTTCTTTCTCTTTGCGGGGCTCGCCCCAGGCCTGGATACGCGTCTGTGGAACATTCCCTCTCGAAATGACCCTCCTCGCCATATCCAAAACAAACCCTGGGCGCAGGCGACTGCGCATTCCTCCGCGTCCCGCTGCCGCGGTCTTCTCTAAGCTCTTCTCTAGGCCGGACATACGGGTATCCAGACTTTTCGCTAAACTGGATATACGATTATCTACTACTACTAGTGTTACTGTTAGTGGACACTAAGGCCCATTAGTGACTATAAAAAACATATGCTCTTCCTGGCTATTTGGGAATGTGTCAGTTTGCAACAGAAATGAAGAAACGCGCATTTTGTTGAAAATCATGTGATTATCACGAACATAAATCACTTGTATGGAATTGAAAATAAGTCATGGTTTAATTTTATTTGGGGGGGCTAGCGCCCCACCAGTACGCCAGTGCTCTTACCTGCAGTAACGTGACAGTTTTCACTTGAGATCAGTTTTGTTTTCGTTTCTGATTTAAATTTTCAAAAAACATTGAATATGATATACTGATTTAAATGAAATTTGGGAGAGAATGTAAAACAGGAAATATGTATGAAATGAAATGATATGTATTATAAGCGCTAATTGTTACAGGATTTCAAAGAAACGTGTATTATATTTTTCTATTTTGAAGATTGCTCAAGGGATCAGTGCGTTACGGGATGTGGGGAAAGTACTCTGGTGTACCAAGATGGCGTCTTAGAAACTGCTCCATTCCCATCCACCTTTTCACCTTTCAGTGAATGTAGTGTGAGAATATCAGCACCACCAGACAAATACATCGCCATCCACTTTACTGACTACAGGGTAACATTATTACATCTATATTTAAAAATATGTCAGTTGTGCTTTGCCATATGAATTCTCTGTCATGATTAAAGAAAAATCAAACCTAAGTAGACAACTAACATTAAAAGAAAAAATCAGAGAAACAGACTGGTGAAAGTTTGAATGAAATCGGGCAAAACTTAGAAAGTTATGCAATTTTGCAATCACTAAAAGTATGGGCACTTCAAATTGGCTGAATCGGTAATTTCACTGTGATGTAGTGCTGAATACCTTTCCCATTTATTCCAACACACAAAAGACTAAAATATTAATATATATATGTATATAATAAATATACCCCCTCTCTCTCTCATTTTTTTAAAGAGGATCGTCCCCCTCCCGGAAAATTTGAAAAAGTGCATACACAAAAATGTATAGCAAATACTGACTAAAGACTGCAACACACTTTTAGGCTCTGGAGGGCCCAAGAGTGCAGCGTTTAGACTAATAAAAATGCAAAAATCTTCTCGCTCGGTCGCTACGCTCCCTCGCAAAATATCCTTCAAAATGTACAAGTAAATATTGTAGAAAATCTGTATTCCATTGGTATCACCAAAAGGAAAACAGAAAATAATGATATTTGTGTATGAGAAACGGGAAGGTCATTCACGACTACTTCTCAGTCAAATGACCGAATTGCCAATTTGAGACTCGCATAGATTTAGTGACCCATATTTCAAACATTCATAACTCCCTTAATTTGGGTCCGATTTATTTCAAATTTTCGCCATTCTGTTTCTCTTATCTGTATGCTTTCTTACAAATGAAATTGTAACAAGGGTTTGATATTTGATTGCCCTTTTAAATAATACGAGGTGACTGACTGTGCTACCTTGCGACTCAAGATCACAATCAAATTCCAATAGTTCAGTTTTATCTCTTAGAAATAACAATTGAGCATTGGCCAATCGACAAAAATGGTACATTTGTATTTCACTTACATTCTGTGTCAGTGATCGAATATCATCAAAATAGTGCGTAAAGTTTTAAACCCCGTTCATCGAATACCATAAGATATATGACCATTTGGGTGTGGTTTGCATTGTTTAGGGGACATTTCGAAAAGTGAAAGCGAATGTAAACACAAAACCAATCGCTTGTAGCCGCATGTAACCATTGCCTATTCTTGTTTGCAGGCTGTGATTATCATGCATTTATCATAACAATTTCTACTATTGTTTACTCCACATTCGTCACTAGCATCTGTCTCAATGTTTCTTGTTTAGATCAACGTAGGAGCAAATGGAGACCAGTGCACTGACAGTCTAGGGATTCTATCAGATGAATGGGACACCCCGATTGAGAGGCAATGTGAAGGTTTCCCACCACTCTTCATCACCAATACCAATGAAGTGGATGTTCGTCTTGTTCTCGGTTTGGAAAAGATATCTGAAGGGTTTCAAGCGAATGTTACTTTCATTGGTAAGGCATCACTAATTTTTGTTTCTGCTCTCAGGAAGTGTTGATCCATTCAACACTCTTTTTTTCTTAGGAGGGTTCTTTCTCACCTCACAACAGGAGCGATTCTAGATTTTCTTTTGAGGGGAGGAAGGGGTGTTTTGGGGAGTTGGGCGTTCTTGCAATTATTCTTTACATGGGCCTTACGAAAAGTTGGGGAGCTTGAGCACACCCCCATATAGCCACCCTAGAACCACTTCTGCCTCACAAATGGCCCTGCTGTAAATGATAGGGCAAGTCCAAAATGTGTCCCATATATGAATCTTAAACATATGATGACATGGAAATGGCTTTTGCTTGATGTTTTGTCTGATTCAAAGCTCTAGTAGGGCTATCAGATTGATATAGTCATCAGATAATATTTATATCTTAGATGTGATCAGTAACGCGTGAGACAAAATAGCTTGGACTTCCCCAATAACAATTCCGTGAGAAAAGCCAAGTTGACCAACGAACTATGTACGAGACCAATAATCCTCAAAACATGTCATAGCTAATGGGCCATCACTTCAAACAGGGAAAATAGCTTACCAAAATAAAATGATAACATTGCATTTGGTGTACATTTATGTATTTGATTTGGCCTATTATTAAATATATTTATTATATCTATTTCTATGTTATATCCTACCCATGTTGTACTTTTGTATAAAAGTGCTATTATTTGATTTCCTTTTTTGCACTAATGCGCCTTGAGCATTGATTTCAAGTGGATTTGGTGATTTACAAAACTTGTAAACACATAGAATGTGTGTGTTGGCTCAGTCAGTAGAGCGTCCGCCTCACAACCGGGAGGTCGTGGGTTCGAACCCCGGCCGCGTCATACCAAAAGACGTTAAAAGATGTGAGTTGCTGCTACCTTGTTTGGCGTTCAACAATAAGGGATAGAGCAATGTCGATCTGGCGCTGCTCAGTGGCTGCCGGGCTCACGATCAATTGGGCAAAAAGAATTTCCATTTTCGGAGTGGACTTTAAAAAATTATTATTATTATTATTATTATTATTATTATTATTATTATTATTATTATTATTATTATTATTATTATTATTATAATGGGTCGGATGTACATCTTATTATTTATATGCACTTCATATTTGCTTATCAAAATTGATGAGATGTCGGTCAGTGTAGTCCAAATGCAACAAATGATCATTTCTCAGTATTCATTTCCCATTCTATTCAGCGCCAGTTTATTCTATTCATTGTATTTTCCAAAATATTTAGATAAGCCCGGATGTTTTGAGAGCAGTTTGGACCAATGTTCATCAACCTTCTATGAGTGTGATGGAAGTTCTGGGATCATCATATCACCTAACTACCCAATGCTGACCGTAGATGTCAAGGAATGTAGATGGCATATAACAACTCCAGAGAATTCCTATGTTCGTCTTCGCTTCACAGACTTCTTCTTTCATTCGATTGCCCCGATCATAGTGTGACCATTTACGAACAAAATGCTGATGGACTTACGAATGTTCAACTTGATACGTTTTGCAGAGAGAACCCACCCATGGAACTTCTAGAGAGCAATCTGAATTCTGTCACGATTGCTTTAGACAATGTCAAGGAAGATTACGGAATACGAATGATGATTGAATACGAAGCTGCATTTTTGGAAAGCCGTATTCAAATGACTCTGATACAGGTTAGAATAACACCACATAATCTGAGATACCATTCGTTTATCAGGTTTATATTTTGACATTATTTTTCCTAAAACAGGAAACTCTGTAAATAATATATCTTGAAAAACTGGTTGATAATAATGTGCCAGCAGATCAGCATCCTTGAATGCATAACTGACGTTACAGGTTAATGAGATATGTCAATGTGTGAAGAGGAACATCTTAAATTACCAAAATTCATTTATTCATTAAATAATAGATATCGTTTCAAAACACTCGTTTATTCATAGAGCATCCTTGTCCGCCCTCTACGGCAACGAGCCAAGGTCATTGGGACCATGTAAATGGATCCTGCTATCAGTTTGTACGATACCCCGAGAGATTGCATTGGAGGGCTGCTGAAGATCATTGCCAGTCTATTGCTGAAAATAGTCACCTTGTCAGTATCCGCAGTAGGGATGAAGCAATACTTATTCACTATATGATGACGTCGCACTGGCATTTGAATGAAAGCGACACGTATATTGGTAGGTAGAAATCCTGATCTGATTTGTAATGGAAACACTCTAATACAGCCATATTAAATATTGACTTATAGCCATACCGAAACAGCCAAAACCTTGTAAACTCGCGCAGGTGGTAAAGCTGAGGAGTCACTAAGTGGATTCATATTGTATTCCTCAGAGAGTGTAGTCTGCATAAAATTAATGTTTCCATTGTTCTGTCGTCCAGTCGTCAATTTTTTTGGACATGTCATTACATGAGAAACATTGGTAGTTAGGGATTTTATAATCACTTTTCTTTCTAGTTTGGTGCAAAATCTGGCAGAATACGAGTTAATGCTTGACGTAAATCCATAATGAAGTCCTATAAAATGCTGTAAGGCCAATATAGATGTGACAATATTAGAGTCATGACAAGATAAAGAATAAGCATGTCAAGAGGTAATATTAGTGCTTTAATTATCATTGTAGCTTAAGCAACTACATGCCCTTTTTTAATATTCTAATTGCAAAATCCGATCCATGACAATTGATGTAATTCCCTCACCTTATCTAGTATATGAAGCCTTCCTGTCGTGATTCCCTGATAATATGCGTTAAAATAACATTGATTATTTCTATATTTATATATTTAGATTCATTATTTGTATTAAAAATGTATACCAGTAAATACACATTTCTGAACGGAAAGATGAATCATTAATTTAATTTTCAAATGAATATGAATTGCTTTGTCAGGTTTGGGTAATAGAAACTACAGAGGTATCTTTCGATGGACCGATGGTTCACCCATGACATACACAGACTGGTATATCCCACCATTGTAAGTACTTTACCTCTTCACTACTCAATTGAATGGGCTTATACATGCGCAACCGGTTTCCGTAGGCAAGGGATTATATGCTAGGGGTTTTGCTACTTTAGAATTCGCTAAAAACTTGCACCCATCTTCCCATACTTAACAAAAGACAACAATGCAGAAAATTGTAGTGCATGTTATTTCTACGATAGCAGACACTTCTATATAGCCTTTCAAGTTTTTGGGCAGAAACTATGATCGCGAAACGAAAATGAAATTGAATTTAATCTTTAGTACTAAGCAGAAAACTCTGATGAGAGTAAATAAGTAAATAAAGAAAGTAAAGTATTAGTAATTGGGATACTTTACTTTTCAATATTTTGTCAAATTCTTCCTTTCACTCACAAACATGACTCTTAATCGGTGTGTTTTTATTTCGAAGTATTAAATGTATACGCATCATCTGTGGAAACATTGTATTAATCCTTCAGCTTATGTTGCTCGTTTTCTTTACTATCTTTAGGTCAAATTGGGAAAAGATGCTGTATCAAAATTAACAATCCTTCTCCAGATATGTCCATGAATCCCTAATCTAATCATTGATAGTGGACACCGCATACGGGTAATTTTATGATAGATCATCATAAATATGTGAATAAACATTAACTAGTTTGTTTTTCACATTAATACGACACCGAAACCGCATGGGTTAAGTTCATTCTATTCATTTTATTTTTAAAGTTAAAAATTATTGTTAAGCATTTTGTGCTATTATATATTTAAAAAATTGATAGTGAATAAATCAAATGTTTCTAAATTGTAGGCACCAATTTATTGATTTGAAATTTTTTAGTTTTAGTTTTATGTGATGAATGTAAAGCTATTGTAATGACAAAATAATGTAATAAAAGTAATGATTGGTATGTTCAAATTATTATAATTTTATTCTGATATATGTTTACTATCTCATATTGTGAATTCTTATTTTGTTCTTTACTCCTTATTTTCCAGGATGCAGCCTGTGGAGGTGACATGCTTTCGAGTAATAGCAATTTCAATTGCTTTTGTCACCCCTGATCAGCAGATTGTATCCTTCCCTCTCTCCTCTCCACTTTCCTAAAACTGTTTTCATGTATTATAAAATGTCTATGTATTATCTGATTGTTATACTTATTGTATGTTTTTCCGATTGGTCAAATAAATAATAATAATAATAATAATAATATGGTGAATTAAATGTGAGTAGACCACATCTCGCTAGAACCAGTCTCTATAAAAAAAGCTGTACTGTCATTGTCATTTTCTTATTCAAGTGAGTGAAACACATTTAATAGAATAGTTTATCTTAGAATGATAGGATGAGAAGACGTATGAAGTGATTTTGAGGATTTCAAAGTCTCCTATGTCCCTTTTAGCCAAGTCATACCGATGAGACCGACACCAGATCGACAACAAACCGAAAATTAAAATTACATTACCCAGAATGACCAAGATTTAATGTCGTCAGCGGTCGCTCTGGATATGGTTTAAGCGGTGTAGGTGGAATCTTATAAATCTAGGGAAAACCTCTCTTTTCCGAAAATGAAATTTCATAAGGCTTATGATATCCTTATACCCCGTATAGCACTTCGGATAGCGAAAGTATTCGACCGCTGAACGAGCCCGATGGGGGAGGACTTGATGCCTGTGTCCAAATTGTCATGACGAGCATCCGATCAACGGCTTTATGGCATGCTATTCCGTGTCTTGCACGGTCCGGTTCTCAGTTCATTTGCAAGGTTCCTGCCGTATCACATAACATAGGTATTGTATTCTTTATACATTTTGTTCTATTGGCCGATATCTTGACCCTAAGGCTAAAAGGGGTGGAGTGGATTCCACCCTCCCCCCACACACACACACACTCGCGTGCGTCGAAATTAAAACCTCCCTAAACACGCAAGCACGAACCTGATCGCATATTTTAAGGTGAATTTCCAAAATTGCTTGAGTCATGAAAATAAAATTTGATATTCATATCTGTATTGATGTGCTCTATTTATGTCCCAGATTTCAAGACATTTCGTTGCTCAACGGCCGAGATCAGGAGGGGTTGTGGAGTGCAACATCGTTATTGCATACGCACATTATTATATAACTGTTTTTTACACTTTATCTTCACAATTGTTTAAAAAGGAACACTTAGACCCCAGACCTAATCGATCCGCATAATATTTTAATCACATGCAAACACCATCAGATGGAATATGAGATAACGTTTTATTTATACTCTCTTTTTACTCTGTAACTGATTTTCCTGGTTATTTTCCTATAGGTATCTCACAAACTACCTCAGTTGAACTTGACTTTAGAAACCCGTCCAATATTCCTGAATGCCTAGCAACTATGATCACATGTGGGACCGGGGAGTGTGTCCACAGTGTGTACACGTGCGACCGTCGTAGCGATTGTGCTGATGGTACCGATGAGCGTAATTGTCTCGAGGGTAGGTCAAACATTTGTGATCAAATAAGAAGCACCCCTACTAGTCTGTACATTATGCTTACGATCAAGGAAGGGGCTGGGGGCTGCAACCACTATATTAGGGCAGCAAGGTGCCTGAATATCCTCATATTAGGGCAGCGAGTTAACCAAATAGTCTCATATTCTGACAGGAGCAACTCGAATATGTAATTTATCGTAATTTACATTACAACCCTTTTTTGCGCGCGATCGCGCTTCGCTCGCGCAGAAAATGTTGAAAAAGTTGAAGAGTTGATATTCGGGTTGTGAGGAAAGAACATTTTTTATTTTTTTATTTTATATCTTGAATATCCCTTTTGAATCAGATGTTAAACTAATGATGAAATATAGTGAAATTTAATACTTCACCATTTTTACAATGTAAGAATATTGTAGAACGGATAAGAATCAACCGCTTAAATTTAAATGTAATTGAATTCATCAACTTTAATTCTAACTTACAATAGCTAAGATGATAACCTTGTTTTTAGTTTATGAATGTGTGATTTGATGCATATTCTTTAAAATATCGCAGTGTGTGGACCTATTTGCACTGCAACTTACTTGTTATACAGTAGCAAAGCTGTGTGTAACTTCTCAAATTCTTAAACTACTACCCGGATGAAATTTGAAGTTCGGGCAGGTTTCTCTTAATGATATAAAAATTAACTAATCATCAATAACCGCTAAATACTTCGGTAAAAGCAATCATAGTTACAGCAGTTGTTCATGTCTCCATTGATGCAGTGATTCTACATTTCCCATATAGTTATTAACTTTTTCTTTCTTTAATGACTACATTCCTAGATGTCAGATGTTCTTCTACAAGTTACACATGTAACAATGATGAATGCATTCCAATGTCTTTTTATTGTGATAACGTGACACACTGCGAGGATGGATCGGATGAGCTGGATTGCGGTAAGCTGACGATGATGATAATAATATTTGTGATAATAAAAATATCAGCAATAGTGCTGATGATAATAATAATAGTAATATTAATAAATTTCCATCATTTCTGTTATATTCTATAAATAAAGTGTGTGACAATAACAGAAAATATTATAGTGTTATCATTATAATTATTATTATCATTATCAGCATCAGCATCATCATCATTATAATAATTATCATTACTATTATCATTATGAATTCCAGTACTTTCTACTGGGTCCACTGAGAGGAGGAAATAAACTCGTTATGACCTCTATTTCTATTTTAACCACTATATTTTATCTTTAGTATTGTCAATTGTCCGCACAGATCAAGAGGTAAGCCTCGGTTACAAGGTATACGCTCCGAGGAAGTCTCAATTTATTTACACATTTCGATTAGGTGATTAGAATTTAAATCAAGATATCTCAGTTTTACTTTGAAAAATAGAAAACGGATGAGAAAAAGTGTAGGAACAAGATTAAACTCATTTTCACTTTACAAAAGTTATCATTTACAATTTTTATGTATGATGAAGTAAAATAAAAATGACTGAGGCTATATCAAAGTAATGTTTTATTCATTACATTTAATTATACAAGGCATGTTTAAAGAGTCAATAGCGTAATAAAGAACCATCGTTTATGTACAAAAATTCTTGGTAAAAGCAAAAGCAGTTTTACATGTGTCAAATTATTTACTGATAAAAGAAACCTATCGTTTTGAATGCAAAGAACCTACTCCACTTCACAAAGACGTTTCAGCATCAGAATTCAAAGATAACCATTCTCCTTTGCATTTTGTAGGGAATATATATTGTTTTCCATATGAAATGAAAAGGTTAAAAGCTACATTGGTTACCATCTGCATGGGAAACAACAAAAAAGGATGTACAAACCAAGAAAAGGGATGTACTTCTCTTTGTCAGATGAGAGCTTTAGAAGTCTGCAATAAATTGATGCGGTATAGGGCAGTCCCTAAGCAAGTGTGAAGTACTTTCAACCGAGGATAATAACAATGTACATAAATAATAATCAGCCAAGCCCATAGTATGAAGATATTTGTATTTGGTGAAAATTATGAACTGAAAATAACGAAGCTTTGTGGCAAGGCAACATTTGAAAGGAAGAGTATAATGTTTCTTCCAGTCATGGCCCATTTTATGAGCTCACATGAGCCAAAGTCTCAAGTGACCTATTGCCATCGCTTTTTGTCCTTCGTCTGTCGTCCGTAAACTTTTAACATTTGCAACTTCTGAAGAATAAAACGGGTGGTCGAATTTTAACCAAACTTGGTCGAAATCATCCTTAGGCAAGGGAGATATCAATTTGTTCAAGTGGGGTACGATCCCCTAACTCCTTATTAATAACTTTCTGTCGTGGATTTATTTTCTCTAGATTTGTAAGATAACGAGTATTTTTTTAAGTTTATCAATCCAGTTAAGCTTTAAATCTTATCATTACCCCTTCTGTCTTTCTCTGATAGCACACCTCACAATCTTTCCTAAAGGACTTTATTTCATCTTGAACAGATCTTGACTGATTTTGAGCATAGTTGAGCCTATCTATTAAATCTTTGTCTAGTATTCTACCTTCATTGCCTGGCCTTCTTAAAAAAATTCCATTGTTATTGATATTATTCGGTATTTAAAAAAATCACAGAACGAATCAGAATTCCATAATTGTCCCAAATATATTATTATATTTGAATTTAATTTTAGGTGAATGTAAATCATGACAAAGCAATGAATTGGCTCTATAGACCATTCCAAACATTTAAGTGTTGAAAGATTTTTAAAAGCCTGTTTTTTTAATACGTGTTTTTTCATGAAAAAATTGGTTGGGAGAATTTACTGTTAGAAGGTGTCGCACATTGACGCCTACAAAGAAAACCATAAAAATCTTTGTAGTTTGAGAATGTTTTCAGGATTTGTTCATGTTAGAGGTTAGTACAGTAGAAGGAATATAATAAGTAACATTTCATACACAAATTACGCAGATTTTTCATCAACCTTCCACAATGGTACCGGTTCAATTTAAAGGGGTCTGCCCCGGTAGACCCAGTTGACGTTCTACTTCATAGATTGAGTGGCATAATTTGCTTTCTTGAACATAGCTAATTATAAGCGTGTGAAATAATAATAATAATAATAATATTCGGTTCTTGTATAGCGCATATCACATTTAAACGTCTCTATGCGCTTCCAAATTTGGAAATTATTACCCCGGTTTTAGCCTATTAGCTGCCATTATACGGCGCTCTAGCATTTCAAGGAATTGATTCCTGCTAGGCTGGCAGGAATCAAGCCGTAATGGCAGCTAGGCTAAAGCCGGGCTAATGATTTCCAAATTTGTGCCAGGTACCCATTTACCTCACCTGGGTCGAGTGGGAGCTCTCGTAAAAACAAGTCACTCTTCAGCGACCATCGTTACGTCTATGTCATTATTAAAAGCAAAAACTCTTGGAGCGGTAAGAATCTGTGAAAGAATGTGTGTGTGTGTGTGTGTGTGTATTGGGTTTTACAGACGTGTATCAATCAGATATGATTATTTACGTCTGAGGACCGACCTTTAACGTCACCATCCGAAAGACGCGATTCAGTTTCGAACCTGCGTCCTCGGCTGAATCAGTTTGTAACTTCCACTGTTAGCTGGATTACAGGCGAATGTCAACGGAATGATGATTTATACAAAATTCTGACAACAGAATGAAACAATTTTGGGATGAACCAATTTTTAAAAAAGTAGCGAGAAGAATGTTCTAATTCCTACAAAAGCTTATAAATAATTATTTTATATCAAGTTATCATAAATTTACAAGCGAGAAAATGCTGACTATGAGAAGCAGTTTTATCCCATTCTGTTGTTGTTGTTATTATTTTTTTATCTGTCTTTTCTTCGGATGATCAGTTTAATATGATGATAATATTATTGACTTTTAATTGCATTTCTTTCTCTTCATTCAGCACCCTACAACTGCAATACGGGAGAATTCCGGTGTGATAATGGTCGATGTATAGCATATTGGCTAAAATGTGATTTAGTGGATCACTGCTTTGACAACTCTGACGAAATGTATTGCAGTGAGTAGCAGCCTTTTCGGGTCCTTTTTATGCTGCTTTTATGTATAAACGTGATATTTATATTCCTTCTTTTGTCTAATTTTCGCAAAGTATAGTAGTAATTATGTATTAATACTAATAGGACCTTATTTTATTTATTTTTTACTCCTCACCTAGTATACCGTTGTGTCCGTTAGAGAAAGGTTTATTCTGTTTTCACATCGTTTTCCCACTGCATGGTTAAACCTGTATCATAAAGTGACTATATACTTCAGCTGTGTTCACAATCTAAAAGAAATTTATGCAAAGGTATATTTAGTACTTTGGTGATGAAAAACTGTGAGCAAACAATTGAGATAGGCCCGTAATCATTGTTATTATATCATGGTGATTTTGAATACGTTCATGAAATAACACTTTGGACACACTGTGTACAGACTATAAAATTATTACAACAAGTTGCACTTGACAAACCTTTGATATTGTAAACACTTATTAATGGCCGTGTCATTCTTACTCTTTTTGCACTTTTTGGATCATAGCAAGTTCATGTCGTTAGCGATATCAACTGCAATGAAGAACAAATTTCACCGTCTCTAACAGATATCTTTACCCAGATATCTTTACCCCAGTCATCGGATTCATTCACGCACGATGTACACCATCCCCATTCCCTGGGGAGTATTCCTACCAAATGGTTACCGTGAAGGCATATGGAAATTACCAACACAAATGCTTTCTTCATCCTACCAGGTCCCCATGTCTCTCCTGGGTATGGCGTGGCAAATATAGATTAATGCCCTGTCAAAGTACAATAGTTCCGTGTCGGGGATCGAACTCACGACCTTTTCATTTCAAGTCCAGTGCTCAAACCACTAGACTACTATACTTCTAAGACTATACAATGGATCCATTTAAAAGGTAGACTAATGTGTGTATTTATTCATGGCTTTTATGTTCAGGATCTGGATCAGGTAACATGTTCACGTGTTATAACGGTGATGAACATCCACTGTCCGTTCGATGTGATGGGATAGTTGACTGTATTGGGAGTTCTGCAGAAGATGAGTTGGAATTGTGTGGTAGGTGTCATTATTTATTTTGATCCATGCTTTGAAAGTTAAAGGGAAAGTTCACCCTGATCTGAAGTTGGTTTCAATAGAAGCAGAAAAATTGGGGGAAAAGATCAGTGATAGCTTGAGCAAAATCTGATAAAAATAAGAAAGTGAATTTTTGAAGTGTTAATCGATCAAACACAAATTGGCAACACGGCAACGTATCTAGCGAGTTCCTCTCCCATTTGCTTTGTACTTAAACAATTTCTCTTCTGTCTAAAGAAAATATTTTATCATACATGTCCCCTTGAAATAATACTTCCACGTGGTTCCTACACAGCCCCTGTATGAAAATATATATATTACTTGATCAGCAACTAAGAAAATGTAACTTTTCTGTACAGAGAATATGAGAGAGGACCTCGCAAGATACATCACAGCGTCCCAAATTTGTGTGTGTTAGAATACAATTACAAACATCCATGACTTTCCCCCTTACGTGTCCAAAATTCAACACTCCACACGGGTGGATTAGAGCAGTAGCGATGGAAAGAAAATGAAGTGAAATTTGGATTAATGAATTGAAAACTTAAAAAAAAAAATCAGACATTAATAAGATGTGGAAAAGGGAGAAGTGTCATTCCTACAAATTTGTATTGATGATGGTTAAGGGCAAGGTCAAGGTAGGTTTCAATACGTTATCAACTATTATTGAATTATTATATGGAAGTGTGGACACAAATTGACATAAAATAGTTTGTTATGCTTTGATTATAGCTCTAGGTGTACAATCATTAAATGTACTGAATTTTTGATGTGGTGGGTAACGTGTACATGAGACAAAATAACATGAGATAAAATAAATGTTTGGACGAAGAGATTTGAGTGTAGTAATGGTGTATTTGCGGATAAGAGTTCTCAGTGCATCTATGGCATCATAAATTATCATGGAGAATATAATTCTTTGCATTTGAACTTGGGTTTGAAAAATATACCTATTTGCTTTCTTTCAGAATACAGACGACTGAATCATAACTGTGACGACAAAGAGATTGAGTGTAGTAATGGTGTGTGTGTGGATACAGGTTCTCAATGCATCTATGACATCAAACCCAGTCAATACATCAATGGATGTCGAGATGTTTCTCATCTTAGGTCATGTGGTAGGTTCGCAATCTATCTATAATGAATAATAATAATAGTAATAATAATAATAATCATAATACCCAGGAAGCTTCATCAGCATCAATGCTGCTCTTCCTGCAAGCCCTGCAATTATTATTACTCCAACAATTGCCAGATGCGCATTTACACCTGGATGGAGAGTGGTAAATATCGATTTCTTGCCAAAAGGAGGATAGTGCTGGCCTGGGATTCGAACCCTCAACCCTTGGATTGAGAGTCAAGTGACTGAATCACTATACCACGACACCTCTGATATTATTGTATTACCCTTAATCAGAATATCGTCACAACATATTAACAATTAAAGAGTCAATGCTGTCTTAAAGAATGAGTTAAACGCCCTTGTAGTTCTCAGAAGACGGTATACAAATTGAGAATCTCTTCATTTGGCGTCATCTGTGTCTGGAAGGCGAAACGCGAATGAACCCCTGTAACCCTTGGGCCTCTCCTCCCGGCATAAAACTGAATGGGAGTGTGCTGGTAGACCACTACACCACGGTTTCCCCCTAGTCTTATACGTATTATAGTGCAGTGGGCTCACAACGTGCAAAGGTGGTGACTTTCCTCTACAGGGGCCTCCATTTTTAACATCCTATCCGATTATTTTCCTCTGTAACGGGGGAGGGGAACGTTGGCACACAACTCAGGCTTCAATCATCCGCCTGGGTTGGATTTGAACCCACGATCTTTGGTTCGACAGGCAGGCGCTTTACTGATAGAGCCAACAGGCCTCCTTTCGATGACTTTCATAAATCCTACATTTTACATTTCTTGAAGAATATTAGATAGTTGGTTTATTCCATGGGTTTCTATCACAATCAGTCCAGCAAGACAGTAATTGGCCTACCACATCCATTCTAAAGCTTATTTTATCACCTCTAAGTTTAATGAGATTTTAGAAGTGATAATTAACTATTCATCCATGAAAAAGAAATCATTGAATCAAGTCAATAAGAACATGCCAAGCTATGCCTTTTGTACGTACAGGGGACTTTCAATGTCCGGACTTTTCTATGAAGTGTCCTGGTTCATACTGTATACCTCTGAGGTTTCGTTGTAATGGTGTATGGGACTGTGCGAACGGAGAAGATGAGCTGGAATGCGGTGAGTTTATAGTTGTCCTTCTATTAATATTCGTGATTGGAAGACCTTATTTACTTATAAAAAAACTAAATTCACTCCCTGTATCAGCTATCTTCTCATGATATATACACTGCAAAAACCAGAGTGTTAAAATTAATACCAAGGGTGTCCAATTTAACACTTTCTTGGTATCTATATCGGGCAACTCCTCTGGTGTTACTTAACACCATTTTCTGGAATTAGATAATTTCAATTCCACTTTTGGTGTTAATATTTGACAACTCCTACTGGTGTAGATTAACACCAATATCTGGAATCATAACAAATTCAATTCCACTTTTGGTGTTTATATTCTTGTTGATCCATTAGAGATTTTTCTATTGGTTTATAATGGTCCCACATTCCATATTCCCTCTTATCGACCATTATCGACCAGGGTAGAAGAACCAGTGGTAAACTGATAATTCATAAACGATGTTAGCAACTGTTAATTGCATTAACTCCATCACATACATGTATATCATTTGAAGTAAATTCAAGATTAACATTTAAGTGATACAGGCTGGTACACAAATATATAATAAACATGTACGTTGTTTCTTGGTTAGTAATCATATAATCAATATATCTATTGCTAAGACGTTAATGTAATTGTAACAAGATCGGACAAATAATCTATTTGTCAATAATTGCCAAAGGAAAATACAAATCACAAAATTGATGTGCATTGTCATAATTTGCTTAACAAATTATGATAAATGTATTTTTCTGTGAACACGTGTAAAGTAATCATTAAACGCGCGTACACTTTGTGAAAACTTATTCGACCAATCAACCGCCTTAAACAAAATCACGTGATGATACTTTCAACACCGAGCATAAAACTACACCATGTTACTTAACACCCAGTAATTATTAATGCATGCTTAAATCTGACCGGTGTTAAAAATAACACCAATGAGACAACACACCTTTATAATCAACACCAATGGTGTAAAAAAAATTCAATACCATGATGGTGTAAGAATTTTAACACCCTGGTTTTTACAGCGTACGTGTTTGCATATTACGTAAATCATCATTTTATGAATGATTTCATAATTATCATTCATATGTTTATGAGAGCGTCAACTCAAATTGTGCATTGCGACAACCCCTTTATAATGTAATCTCAGATGTCAGAAATTTGTGAATGCCTAGGAAATGAAGTAACCATGAGATAATATCTCGTGAGACATTAATAATATAAATATTACGGGTAGAAAAATTGTAATATATATTTCAATTTAGTTGTTTTTTGTAGACACCAAACATTTGTGTTCCTTCAGCTTTGTCTATTTGCACGGAGCGCTTGCGAAGCTTTCAGGCCTCAGTCTAATTTGCAATTTTTTTTTCTCCGATTCCGTCCGTTTGTCTTGTGCCCTTGTTTTCGCTAAAACTTTTTTTCAGTCAAGTCATTGATGTAATACGAGGATATAATAATGATGGGTTACATCAAATAATTTTGAAATTGTGGTGTAGTAAGTATACGTTCATGTGTAGTATAGTAAGTAGATATGTGTTCGAAGACCATAATGTCAGTCCGACACAACTTCGGAAAAACGATTATCGGCTAAAAATACTTGGAAAACAGCGAAGTAAATTTAATATAGAGCCCTCAGCGTTCAATGCGAGGCGGTGTGTACAAAAGCGATGTGGGAAAATCATGCAAAGTCAATTTACTGTCGATATATATTTTTCGATGAATAATGCTGTGGGGTCAATTTATTTCAAAATCCATGAAGGTTTTGTCATGTAAACACACCTTCCAGGTGACAAACGTATGATATATCCACATATTAGTTAAATCATAACTGATTTTATTATTTACTATATAAATCTATGTATCTACCTATTATTGCTTAGTCCTCCAGACAAAGCAGTCATCGAAAATAAAAAAGTCACAGTTGTGCATACCCCACCCCGATATACCCTTCAGTCACGCGCACTCTACGTCCGCATACAAACTTCCTCTCTCACGTAGTCCCAGAGACAGACCAGGGACATGTTGTAAACAAGGAGAGGGGCCGGAGGGAGGACATAGGTAGATACATAGATTTATATAGTAAATAATAAAATCAGTTATGATTTAACTAATTTACCACAATAAATCATATGTATCTACCTATTATTGCTTAGACCAACACAGATGAAAGCGGGAGGCATGTCCCAAACAAAAGGGTTAACGGGGAACTAACGAAGAAGAAGCCGCCAGCAAGGAGGTAGTAGCGAAACGTTCCTCACTTGCCGGAATATCTTTGAGATAACATGAAATAAAGGTATTTGGCGACAACCAAAAGGCAGCCTTCATAATGTCATGAAGGGCGACACCATGAAACAAAGCCCAGGAGGTACTAATACCCCTGGTGTCATGCGCCCGAGGAGGCACACCTTCCGAGAGAGCCTCAGGACCTGCGGCCTGAACCGCCTCAATGATCCATCTAGAGATGGACTCCTTAGACGCAGGAGAGAAGGGTTCCCGCGTAATCAGGAATAACTGCTCATTCTTCCGAACACCTTTAGTCTTGTCCAAATACCACTTCAGAGCCCTAACCGGACACAAGACTTTGTCTTCCTCGACTGAGGAGACACTGGACAAAGGACAAAGGAAAATCTCCACTGGACCCGATGAGACAGTTTGATTCTTTGCTAGGAAAGAAGGCTTGGGAATAAGTCTCACACCCTTTCTCTCCCAGCGAATGTGGCCCGGAGAAAGGCAAAGGGCGTGAAGCGTGCCTCTCCTCTGCCCGGACGCAATCGCAATTAAAAACAAAGTCTTGATTGTGAGACAGTGCAGAGAAGCCTTGGCAAGGGGTTCAAAAGGAGGCTTAGATAAAGCCTCCAAAACCTTGGGCAGACTCCAGGGAGGAGCCAGCTTCTGTTGGGGCGGTCTCTCCAGAAAGAAGGACCGCAACAACATTGCCAGTCGAGGGGAGTTAGACACACTCGAGCCATCTGGGAAACCTGCATGGATAGCAGCGATGGCCGAACGATACCCACGCAACGTGGACAGAGATCTACCCTTGTCAAATAAAGAGATAAGAAAATCGGCTATGACACCAATAGACGCCATCCTGGGTACCACGTCAAGCCCCTCACACCACTGGTGGAAGGCCTCTAACCGAGAGTTATACAACACTCTCGTCGAAACTCGGCGGCTCCTGGTCAAAAACTGAGAGGCCCTTTCCGAGAGGCCCTCAGCTCTTGCAACCTCCCGATAACGGCCAAGCGGTCAAATGGAGGACCGCTGGCCGCGGATGAAGTATCCCTGAGAGAGGCTGAGCCACCAAGTCCTCCTTCAGCGGAAGACAAAGCGGTTGACCCGCTAACAAATCCAGGAGGTCCGGAAACCACGACCTCCTCGGCCAACGAGGGGCGATCAATAGAACCCAAGCCCTGTCCGATCTGATTTTCCTCAAGACCTGAGGAATCAAACCGAATGGGGGAAACGCATAACCCGGAGAGACCCCCAATGGAACGAAGGCGTCCAGCGCCCAAGCCTCCGGGTCTCGTACTCGAGAACAATACATCGGAAGCCGATGATTGAACGGGATGCGAACAGGTCGATCTCCAAAGGAGACCAGACCGAGAGGAGAAGGTCGAACACTTGCCGATGGAGGGCCCACTCTGAAGGGAGGCACCTCTGGACAGGAAATCTGCTACCAGATTGTCCTGGCCAGGAATGAAGGATGCTACAGGCGTGATCTCCACCGATCGACACCACCGCCACAGACGAGCAGCTAAGTCGTCCAGGCTGGACGACCTCGTGCCGCCCTGCCGATTTATGTAGGAGGCCACAGTTGTATTGTCCGTGAGCAGTAGAACCGTGCGACCAAACAACAACTGTCTGAAATGGTGAAGCGAAGCGAACGCCGCCATCATTTCCAAAACATTGATGTGCGGAAGGACGGAAAATCCCAAGTCCCCGACACCATGTTGCCCAAACAGTGACCCCCACCCCAGGTGGGAGGCGTCCGTCGACAGAGAGATCGAAGGCAGGGGCACGCGAAAGGGCTTGCCCCGAGTCAAGAAAGCGCCGTCCAACCAAGGGGCCAACAGAAGCTTGATCTCCTTTGGTAAAGGAATCCTGACTGAAAGGGAATCTACACTCGGTCTGTAGAA
The DNA here is from genome assembly GCA_037976565.1 of Mesocentrotus franciscanus. NCBI lineage: Eukaryota > Metazoa > Echinodermata > Echinoidea > Camarodonta > Strongylocentrotidae > Mesocentrotus > Mesocentrotus franciscanus. The sequence continues at coordinate 20,642,722 of CP137684.1, read as the reverse complement.
CCTCAGAAGATGCCTTTGAAAGGGCCTCATGAGAAGCCGAGCATCCTGAAAACATCGACCAGGCTGGCCAAAAAACCCAGCCACTGGAGCCACTGCTTGGCCGGCACTCTGCGGGCACGCCGCAGGGACCGGGCCGCCTTGGTAATGGACCGAACTCTGTCCCCACTGGGACGGGCCAACTGCGCCGGCAAATCCAACTCCGCACCCAGGTAAACCAACCTGCGGGCGGGAACCAACTCGATTTGTCCCAGTTCACCAGGAACCCTAGTCCCTGTGTGACCTGCAGTAGAAGACTCAACTGCTCCCGAAGGCGAGACTCTGAACTTGCCACCAGGAGCCAATCGTCCAAATAAGCAAACAGCCTGAGCCCTTGCTTTCGAAGAAAGGCCGTGAGGGCGAAACCACTCGGGTAAAAACCGAGGTGCTGGCCTCAGGCCGAAAGGGAGGGCCTTGAATCTGTAGGTCTCTCCTCGAAAGGCGAACCCCAGAAGATCCCTTGAAAGTGGATGGATGGGAATATGGAAGTAGGCATCCTTGAGGTCCAAGGAAACCGCTAAATCCTCCGGACCTAATGAAGGGAGGATAGTAGCCAGATGTTCCATGCGAAAATGCATGGGAGCTATGTGCAGGTTGATCCTTTTCATGTTGAGGATCATCCTCAACTTCCCGAGCGCTTGGGGATGACAAAAACCGGAGAGAGACTCAGACCAGGGTGGTCCGAGACTCTCTATGGCGCCCTTCTCCAGCAACATGAGAATCTCGTTCGAGATGTGTTGCTGGAAAGGGGCGGACAACGGAGGCGGACGAACTCGAATGGCGCCGTTCGGAAGGGGCTCTACCAGCTCTATGTAGAAGCCCTCTCGCACGACTGAGAGCACGACAGTGTCTTCGGTGATAGCTTCCCAAGAGGAAGGAACTCCCGGAGTCGTCCGCCGACCCGGTCTACAAGCGCTCGGGCGAACCTTCAAAAGTGCCGCTTGGATGGAGGGAAGGACTTGGCCGAAGACTTCGGACCACTCCAACCTCTAGACGAACCCCTGCCACGGCCCGAACGGGCCTGGGGGGTAAATGGGGCCCGAGCTGGGGCGGAGCCCGACGAGGATCTGAAAGGGAGGCCGAAGAGGAGCCTGAGAAGGAGTAAAATGACGTGAACCCACGCCAGTCGACCTAGACGGAGGTCTTGAACGACCCCTGGTTAAAGGTTGCGAGCGGAAATGCCGCGCCAAATCAGCGGCCTGTTTACGCCTATCAATCTCCTTCTGCAGCATAGCTGTGAACTGACCACCACAAAGGAACTGTTCCGACGAAGGAATGCCTTCACACAAAGAAGGAATATCCCGCTCCAACACCCCAGCTCCGACAGCGCCAGCTGACGGCGCTGAAGGTCACCGCGATAGAAGTGCAAGAAATTGACGACCACAAGAGGCCCGACAGTAACAAAAGGATATTCTGAAGTACTAACAAATCATCCGCCGAAATTCCCAATTCGTCAGCTCTTGCCAAGAGACTGACCAGAGAACCCATATAGGCAGAGAGCCGAAGGAAATCCCCGTCAGAGATGAAATCACCTCCAGGGGCTTATCTCGATCCTTGTACGACTTCTTCTTGAGATTAACTCCCAAACGAAGCGCTACATTAACAAGATCAGGCGAAAGTTTCTTCGCAACAAAAAGTTGCGAGTAACCTCCGTAATGAAGGAAAAAGCAGAGCTTTGAGATCTCACATCCCGAGAAACCCCGATAGGGTCAGCTGCAATCCTATCAAATTCAGTCTTGAATTCCTCAGGCAGGGAATAGAATCCTGAGATGAACGCTGTTTAAACAGCGAAGACGGAACACCAGCCCCAGTGCTGGGACGAGAAAAAGTATCAGGCAGATACTTTTCTAACAAAGCCCTCGCATCGGAGCCCAAACTCGAAAATTGTACCGGTGCTGAGTCCAGCTGCGAATCCTCCGAGACAATGGAGACAGAATCCCAATCACACTGACGATCCATAGTGACCGAATCATACGGCTGAGGTAAAACCCCCACCGAGGCCAACGACTCCTCGCCCGGCGGAGCGCCGAGAGCAGCAGGCGCCGGGAGACAAAACCCTGTCGAGAGACGACAGTACGAGGTAACGATTCTGACGCCAAAACAGCGGCAGCCGAAAATTCAGAACAAGAATCCGAATCAGAAGACAAAGAGGCGGGCTCCGCGACCACACTAGCCGGGGCACGGGGGACGGTAGGTACCGAACCCGCTGACATACCAGGTGACGAAATTGACGCCAAAGTATGTGCACCCGTCGACACAGCTGAGGAGCTCAGCTGATTGAACATTTGTTCCATGAGAACTCTGAGCTCTGCCTGCGCAGAACTCGAAAAGGAAGACACAGGCGTCGATTCCTTTGTCTTCTTTGTCTTCTTTGTTTGCGATCCAGCCGAGGCAAGGACGCTCACACTCTTCCGTTTCTTCCCCGTCGCAACGGGGAGGAAGGAGGCTTCTTGGCCCTGCTAGCTCTCTTCCGCTTAGCACCAATGCCAGATAAACTCAGGCCGTCTCGCCTCACTGATTCTAAAGAAACGTGAGCGAGATCTGCACGGTCAGTGTGACCGGGGCTCTCACGCTGAAATGCTCCCTGAGAAGCTACAGCGAAACCACTACGGAGAGTGAGACCGAGGCCTGCTCGCTGCAAAGTTTCGTGAGAAACACCAGCGAGGTGTGACCAGGGCCTGCTCGCTTCAAAGCGAGGAGTGACCGAGGCCTGCTCGCTTCAGTGCTTCGTGAGAAGCCTCAGCGAGCTCGAGACCTTGGCGTTCCACTGGCGTGATTATTATCAGGCACCCCAAATGTGGACGCAGGAATACTGCCGAAATGAATCGGGTGCGTAAACCGGGTCTCCTTCATGCTTGAATGCATGGCTCGTGCTTTGCACGGCTGTTGCCTCGCAACAGAGCCCCGGGCCGTGAAGCCCGGGGCCTCTACCGGACGGACAGACCCACGAGGGGGAAAGCCACCAGTAGGAGTCTCTATATTCTAGCTGAGCTGAATTTATAGACCTCGACATACAGGCGCCGGAGCACAGCCCGCTGGCTGGCCCGGACGCGGTATCCGTCGGTAACTTACTACAGGGCAAAACTCCCGAAACACTCGGCAAAAATACCCAGTGCGTGGAGTAACCTGCCCCGAGCCTGTACTCGGGGTGCCCTTACCCCCTACCTGCCGCACCAAACTCACTCGCTAGTGAGGCGGTACCGACAACCGAAACTGGGGGAGTGAATCCACTCCAAATCCAGACTCCTTGTCCATTAGAAACCTGTGGATAAGACAAAACAAACTTTCCAAGGAAAGCGATAACAACAACAAAGAAAAGCAACAGTTACTACAACCAAACAATCGACGAACTAAACAAGCGTCGACTAAAACACGCAACAAACAGCGTCGCTTCAAAACAGTTTAATTAAACTCTTAAACAAAGCTAAACAAACAGTCCTAGCGTAGCTAAACAAAGAGCTACGAACGAAGAACGCTAAACTAAGCGTCAACAAAGGGAAGAAAGGAAGAACGCTTATCTTAGCGTCAACAAGAAATTAACACACAGCGCGCTCAACCATAGAGCCGCACCGTAAACTATACTAGAGGTATGCACAAAGAAATCCCTTAACAAAAACACTAAGTGAAAAAGCCCCGGTACACAAATTACTGTGTCCGGGACTGAACTCAAAGGGAAGTTCGGTCGGCAAAAGTGAACACTAATTACTGCCAAAATAAAGTGACTTAGGGTTAAAAAACCGAACCAAAATGTATAAAAACAAATTGGAACTGGAAATGACAGAAAGAAAGCACTCCAAAACGCTGCGAGGAGCAAAAACTCCAAATTTAGCGCTAGAGACTTATCTGTACTCCTTAACGAATGACTGCGAAAAAGAGAGGAAGTTTGTATGCGGACGTAGAGTGCGCGTGACTGAAGGGTATATCGGGGTGGGGTATGCACAACTGTGACTTTTTTATTTTCGATGACTGCTTTGTCTGGAGGACTAAGCAATAATAGGTAGATACATATGATTTATTGTGGTAAATAATATTATTTACAGGAGGTTGGCTTTAGAAGATTTTCCCAATGCCTTTTGTACACACTGGTCACTGCCATGCGCACTGAACGATGAGGGAATTATATTAACCGTTCGCCATTCGTTGTTTTTCCGAGTATCTTCTTGTAAGAGGTTTTCTAAAGTTCTGTCTGAACTGTAGGGATCCTTGAATATGTCTAACGATTGTCCAAACTTATCCAGCTGACGTTCTAGTGAGGAGTGGACCCATTCTACATCAAGAGGCCGATTGCCATTTCCATAAAGTTTTGATAAAACATAGTAACGCTTACGTCTAATGAATCTTACAGCCTCTTCACCTTAAGGAAATTTATACGAAATCTGTTTTTTTGTTAAAGTCTTATAAAGAATCATCGCAACACTGTGCAGAACGAAACTCGACAAAGAGTTAGTGTCCTGTTCCTCCGTATCTGTCACCAACCATCTGTCAACTAATTAGATTTGTTAAAACTTGACAGTGATGGCAAGAATTAGCGATTGACTTGTTAATACCATCTTAAATGTAACAAAGCACTTATCAATATCCAATCTGGTACGCTATTATGCACTTTATTCTGCAGATCGTTTTGTATGCCCACCGGGAACCTATAGTTGCCGAAGCTGCAGCATCTGTATACCGCTGGTGGAGGTCTGCGATGGAATTCGTCATTGTCCCGATGCTGATGACGAACAATTCTGCGGTAGTTCTTTTTGATGCAGTGATTTCCCCCACATCGTATTATTCGTAGAGATAAAAACTAAAAGATAAATAATGCATATGCAGGGCTTGAGCAAATAATCCTTATAGATATGGTTAAAGAAAGAAAGGCGAAATACTTTGGCCGTACTAAAAGACGTCAGAGTCTCTCGAAAGATTAATTAGAAGGAAAAGTAGGAGGTACCAGACCAAAAGGGAAACCAAGAACTATCTGGGAGGGAACATTAAGACATGAAATGGAAAGTCTTTGCAAGAGTGTACGTAGAATGGCAGAAAACAGAGATGTGCGAAGAAAAATAATGGTGTAATTAACCGCCGAGCTGGGAGGAGATACCTAGATAAATAGATATTATTCCTAAATTACAACCATGATTTTCAAACAAAGTAAGCGATTTAAAAAAAATGCTGAATTATAATAATCCTTCCTCCCTGCATTACCATTGGCGCAGATATTCAGCAGATTCAGTGGACTATGGATCACGTGGCATTTAGTTATTATCCCTGCCATTATATTCGGCAAGACATTAATCTATATTTGTCACTCTTCATCCAGGTGAACTAAAGGGGTCACCGGTAGAAAGCAATTCCATGAATGATTGAGCCTCCTTAAAGTGGAAGCTAAACTCACACCAAGGGAATGGTGGAATGTTTTTTAAATATTATTTCATGCAGAGTACAGTATGATGGGGTGACCAAAGTTCGCGGAGATTTTAGAATATAATAGGAAATGTGATTTTTTGATCCACAATTTCTCATATTCTACAAAAATTGATTTAGTTCAATTATTACTGAATGGACGGCAAAGCTTTAGACTACAAAATGGTGCAACTAGAAAATATATCGTCCAAGAATTCCGGAGATATCGCGATCTCAAACGAGACCTTAATACGCGCACGGGAGTTTACAGCTGATTAGTTTTATCAAAAATGCGATCCATCAAATATAAGATAATTGCATAATTTGCAAGGCACAATATCGCCCAATTAGTTGGTATCACTTTTTACTTACAATTTTGATGAAATCTTCTCTCGATATTAAGATTCCTAGATCCTTTTTGGTAACTTCTTAATTTTTCAGAACGGATGCAAAATACAGCAAAATTTGCCGATCTTTCGTCAATATTTTCATAATTTCAAGCCCAATTCTAAAGAAAATTTAGTCTCTGGGTAATTCTAGATTACTCCTTCCATTGGTGGTATCAAATTTTCGAAATCTTACCGATTTTTTGAGATAGCGAAATGGTCACACCACCATATGTATTTGGTATTAACACGATAAACATTTTCAACAGTGGCAGTAATAGTAACTAATAGGCCATATAGTAGTAATTATATGATAATGATGTTAGTAGTAGTAGTTGTAGTAGTAGTAGTAGTAGTAGAAGGAGTAGTAGTTGTAGTTGTTGTTGGAGAAGTGGAAGTAGCACAGTAAAAGAATTAGTATTTGCCCTTTCGTATTGTCACACCCGCTTGTTTTGGTAGTGTGTACATGGCAGATTGTAAGTAGGCCTAGGTTTGAAGTATAGGCAGGAGAACTACAAGATTGTTATTCATTTTACAGGTGTATCATGTCCGCATGGTTGTAACTGTACTGGATTGGTCTTCGTATGCGGTCTACCAGACATTGAAGAAAACCCTTCTTTCATCTTCTCAGTGACAGCCAAGAAGATGTAAGTATGATGGGGTGTCCACAATTCGCGGACATTTAAAAAATAATTAGGAATATGCTATTCGATCCATGATTTTCAGGTTCTACGCAAACTCATTTAAATCAATTAATAACAAATAATCAGCGAAAATCTAGACTACAAATGGTGCAACTAGGAAGTTAATCATCAAAAGAATATCGGCGATATCGCGATCTCAATATTCTATGTAGAATGGGCGTGCGCTCCAACTGAAAAAAGTCATGAAAACTACGAGTCCTTAATTCGCGCACGAAAGTTTACATTAAGTGATTTATCCCCCCAAAGGAGTAACAACACCAAGGCTTAAATTCATATCGACTGGTTTGAGAGGCACCCGTTTAAAACTAAAGGCTAATGGGATATCGAAACAGTGTCTCGGCATGATCGCGCAATGCACGTACTAGACGTAGACTGCATATGGATATATGCGTGCAATCTCAATGGCCAACTAAGCAGGGAGCTGAGACTGCAAGTTTATCAATACAGGCTTCGATAGCGTAAACAAACTTGATTACCATGCATGGTTAACCAGTAAGTCGCACAAAATTGTATTCTATGACCCTGTTTTCAGTATATAAAAGTTATAATGACTGCTTTAATATTCGAGGCATAGTTGTTTTTTTGGTCCTCGGCACGCCTCGGGGTGATGACACGATGTAACCTCCCCTTGAGCAATAAAAACAACTATGCCTCTCATAGCAGTCATTATTACTATACTATGAGTACTATGAGTATGACTGAGCTGACTTAATTTGGCGACCACAACTCTGCGTCCAAAAAGGTCAACTAACTTTTAGGCAGGTCCCCGTACGAACTGCGTGTAACAGGGGCGGTATTCTGAAAATTGTTGTATCTTTTGTTGTAACCTTTGTTTTATCTTCCAGAGATAATACAGCGCTAATATTGTTGTAAGTTGGTCTTCATATTTTTTTGTAGCGGTCTATTATCTCTGTAAGGACCGCCTCTATCTTATCTTTGACACGCCCATGTTTTGTGGACCCTACCAATACACCCGAATACACCCCTTCACAGTTAAGGACGCCATTTTAATTTGCGAGTAAACATTGCGTTTTCAATGTTTCAAATGCGCATGTATTGTTGCGTCACTGCCTGCGCTGCGCGCTCACATCATATTGACATTGGCGCCATCTTAAATTACGAGTAAACAACTTTGTTTACTCGTAATTTAAAATGGCGCCCATGTCTGGGCATGCGCACTCTTGTAACCGTGAAAGGGTCTATCAAGATCTACTTTACATAAGCATGATAAGTAGATCAACCAATAGTAGTACTTAATGCCATATCTGAAGATGTGTTCCGCGCATACTAGTTTTGGGCGTATTTAGTTAATTGAACGCTTATTACGCGTCATAATAAATCAAAGTTACTCGCAATTTAAAATGGCGCCCATGTCGGCGCATGCGCACTCTTGTTACCGTGAAAGGGTGTATTACATGATTCATTGCCGAGCCAAAGGAAATTTTATTTAATGTTTTTATATTGGTATTAACATTCATTTTCTAATCTCATGCATATGGTTTTATCTTTTACAGTGTCATTACTTCAGCACCTCTCATCCTCACATCAAACAATGCTACAACAGATCAAATCATTCCAGTATCAGGTGATAAGGATGAAGATCACGTGACCTACTATACTCCCTTTAGGCCCTCCGACTATCCATTTCTAGCTGAGCTGTAAGTAATATGCTTCCCGTAATATTCCAATATTTAAGTTTTTCTTAGCTTACCCTTTCATTACAGAAGACGAAATATTGTATTTGAAATTAATACACATTATTGCAATATATAATTCATATTTATTTGTCTTTGTTTATACTCTCTTATGTTTCTATAATTATCAGCATCATATTGATTGCATACAACAGATGCAGCATTTACTTAATTGTTCTGGTGTGATATTTGTATTGTAAGAATTGAAGAGAATAAAGGTGAAGTTGTTTCATACCAAATCTACCACGAAAGTGAAAGAGCGTATGCGTATAACTACACCACTCTCAACTTGTTGTTGCCTCTAGAACAGGGGTGTCGATTTGTATCCGTGGTTGGGGGGATGATAGGTGCCAAAATATTTTCGGCAATGGATCAAAGCAACCAAGAGGTAGAAGCGTGTGGCAGGTTGCACCCCCTCCCTCCCAAGTTATTAACTTTTTCAAGTCACCCTCAATAAAGATAACATTTCAGAGAATATAAGAGTGGTAATAAAATTAATAACATGCTAAATGTTAGTCCTGACTCTTGCCTGCAGTGTAGGCCTACCAGACTGATATCATCTATTTTTAAACGAAATTTAGACATTACCAAAAAAATCCAATGGTGAGGGATATCAACTTGTGAAAGTATTATGTTACCAGTGGGCAAATGCATTAATAAGCAACCAGGAAAGGTTCATGTAGACAGAAAATTCTTTATTTCCTGGTGATAGAAACATACATTTTATGAATATTGATGTCTCCAAACAACATTCATCGTGAAAACCCATTCCAATATTCTGTGTAAGGAGATCTCAAAAACATAGTTCTCATTAGTAAATGAAAAACATATTGCTTTTGGTTCTTCATTTGACTCTCTTCCTTCTTTAATTAAACCAACTGAATCCTCTCTGCGGGAAACTCAATTCAATGAAACAGAATATCACTGATGCAAAATTTGGTTCTCAAAATGACAGAAAATTTCCACTCCTGATCTCATACAAACTGTCTGTTTCTTAAAAACATAATATAAAACTTACGTTCCAACTACCAAACAACAAACTTCCATTATCTCCTTCTTCACCCAGATATACTTATCATACCAGATACGCTCTAAAATATAAGCATAATATTCCCTAAGGCCCTGACCAGAGCACTATTTTTTTCAAAAACTATAACCAGTCTTAGAAGGTGCATTATTATTGGAAGGGTGTTATAAACAAAACTTCAAACTTAATAACATTCTAACCTTCAAAAACACCTTAACTATCTTTTGCCTGTTACGTTTGAATACAATACATAGGCCTACATCAGCTTTTCAATAAAACAAAAATAAGTTGTGACATAATAATCTTTCTCCAAAATATCGAACTGGAGTATTCTGTTGTATTGCTTGTTTATGTACATACAAAGAGCTTATTTTCAAGAGGCACTAGATCCATGTGTGTAACTTAAGAAAGAACTCTTTGTTTACCCGATTTTGTTCAGGTGTCTATGGAAAATTGTTATTAAAAGATACATGTGTTCATAATTTGTCTCGTAATTTAGATTAATAATTTTGTTCAAGGTAAATAGAGGAAAATGTATATCATTATCTCCATTTGCTATCAAAAGATTTTGCTCCTTTGGGAAAATAGCTCTTCCAATGTTTTACATGTAGAGATAGAAATAAACAAAGAAATAGATGAAATCAATAAAACAAAATAGATACTGAGTATGAATCAGGGAACAAACTGAAAGTTTCGTCTCCTACATGCTGCCATTTGGACAAAACCGTTTTTCTCTTCAGCTTATTTCTCACTTCTTTTCCATCCACTCAACTAATTCCTGATCATGCATTAACCTCATACCTACCATCACCCATGCCTAAGCTTTTTAGGGAGGGGATCCTGTAAAGTAATTTTGACATTGTGAGAAATAAACATGAGCAATATTTCATTGTAGGTTACTTTAAAGTCAACCTCTTTTTCATCGCCCATTCACATCAGTTCCCTGAAGGAAATGCTGGAATATTATTTCCCTCTTTCTCTTGTCTTTCTTCCTTTTCTCTTCCCCTTCCTTTTTTCTTCTGCCCGTTTCTTCCCCTTTTCCCTTTTTCCCAGGTAGCAAGCCCATATGGGCCCATATGGGGATGATCTGGGTCACTTGTGCCATCTGGGCTATTAAATGGAACCCATATATTATGTATCCCATATGGGGCCAATATTTAGTAACCCATATGGGATCTATCTGGGCCAGCCCTTATGGGTCCCAGATGGGAATGAGCTGGGCATACACATATGGGTAGAATATGAATATGCCCATATGGGTAACACATGGGGAAAATCTGGGTTAACCCACATGGGATATATCTGGGTTAACCAATATGGGTACCAGATGGGTACCAGATGGGATTAAGCCTGGCATACACATTTGGGCCCAGTTTGGTATGGGTCCCATCTGGGTCCCATCTGTCTTATATGGGTTTACCCATATGGGTCCCATATGCTTCTTGGGTGCAGATGCCTTAGGGCCCCAGATGGTTTTCCATATGGGGCCCATGTTTCAGAGAATATGGGACCCATGTGGGTCCCACATGGGCTTGCTACCTGGGTTATTATCCTCTCTGTCTCTCATTATCTCTCTCTCCCACTCTTTACTCCTTTTTTTGCACTTTTGCGCTTCGCGCTCAACATTGAGCTCGTTGCTTTTTAACTCTGCGGCTTTGCATTTGGCGCACTGCATTTCTATGATGCTGTTGATTGAATAAATTGAATAAATTCATCAATTCCTGATGAAGCCGTATGAGCGAGAATTCAATTTATTCTTGTCTCATATACGGTTGTCTCATTTACTTCGTTTTCTATTTATATATGTATGTATTATGAAAATGAGATAGCAAAATGTGTATATTGATGGTCATCTTGCGAGTAATAACTATTAACTACTCTCATCGGGCTCTCGTTAATTTTTCTCTTCATTTTTTTTTGATGGTGAATTATTGGGGGGATGATTGTACAGGCCATCCCACCACCTGAAATATTGGGGGGATATATCCCCCCACCCCGCGGGATCGACACCCATGCCTCTAGTTCGGATATATTTAAACTTTCTCGATATTTATACAAAAGGGATATTTTGAACTGATTGTGGAATATAATATACCAGCATGAGACCCCAAATGAACAGAGGGCGAAAAAGAAAATTGATAACGTCTCTTTTTCTTTTATGTTTTACTTCATGTTTAAGTTATGCAAACTGTTTACAAACAATTTGTATATTTTGCGTTATGTGGATGCGAATTTTCTTATCAAATAAGACATTTCGACTGTTTAATATGATATTTTTTAACCTTCTCAAATGCCGATGTTTTTACAGTTTGATTTTCTCTTGTTATTTTAGAGAGCTGGTAGATACTGATATAAAGACGATTCCTGCCTCAATATTCACTCAAAATCAAGATCTGTACTATCTGTGAGTATGTATGTAGTTCTTCGGGGAACGTCAATACCATTGATTGGGTCTAATGGATTCTCGGACCAAATTTTTCTAGAAGTATTCAAACAAGGCTGTATCAGTATCATTTCAAATAATACAGTATAAACCATTCCGGTGACATTGCTTCGGTGGGGCGCACACCCCCTCCCCACCATGGGGAAAAATTCAAAATTGAAAACAAATAATGAGATTGAAAAAGAGAGAAAGAAAAGGGGAGACAAATTCCCTTACTCCATGGCCTTGTTTTTTTATCAGCCACTTAAGACCACCCCTTCCCCTCCCCTCCCTGTCCCATGAGCCATGCTATACACCTTTGGTGTATAGCAATCCTGGTAATAAGATGAGACTTACTTGCCTATCATGCATCAAATATGTTAGATAAACGTTTCTCTTTTTTCTTTTGTTAATCAGCTCTCTCCGTCAAAATCCAATTGAGATGATCGAGCTGGGTGCTTTCACGAATTTGACCAAGCTACGGGTATTGTAAGTTCAATGCCTTTATAGGTTATGATCTTGTCAAACTAATCACCATGTCTTTCTTCAAAAGGTTTTAACATTCATTTTGTATAGTAACTGACATACATGATGAAGCCTGTAATTATAACCCTGGCAGATCCGTGTAATAAATGATTAAATGAAGTTTTCAATATTCCTAGTATTATTTTACGTTATCATGATTTTTAACTTATTTATAAAGAACTTTCAGAGTCAACGTTAAATTAAATTTACGATAACGTAAAACAGACAGTAGACTGATTCCACAGTAATGTTTGTACGTCTGTAATTTGATTTTTTTATGGTGGTGTTTCCAACGCCGTCAATTCAATTTAAGAACGTTCTTGTTTTATCTTTACACGGCACACAAATAATAGCACTGTGGCACATTGTATTTATCATGGGATAGATATACCAAAGGCTTCAAGAGTTTTTAATTGTTTCGGGTGCAAGATTAAAAACTATACCAGGGTTGTAATGGAGCTAATCCGGAGCGGAAATATTTAATTTTGCAAAGCCATTGTGTTGCAGAAAACAGTCCTTTCAATTTGGTGCCTATTGTTTTTTGCAAAATTGCACGTGTTGCAAACGGGCAACCGTGCACAGAGGCGAACAAAGCAAGAGAAGTGTTTATTTATTTTGCTTTTAACCTGTTGAATGATTTTTCATAACGCATGGTCTTAATCATATCCCGCTTGAATGCTTAGTATTGTTTAGAAATATTTAAAAATATTCATATTAAATATTTCTAGAATATTTTGGAAAATGCTCAGCAATATGAATTTTAGCTATTAAGCCATGAATTCTTAATACCTTGGTTACATATGTTTTCATTGAGGTATTGCACGTTTGGTATAGACTTTCGATGATTCATCCTTACTTAGGCATTCATCCTTACTTGAGAATTCATACTTTCCTCTGATAATTTCATTTGAATCCATTCAGGGACATACGCGAATCGTCTATACCCAGTAATGAAGCTATTCGAAAAGCCTTGCAGCAAATACCGTCTCTACACACAGTGTGAGTACAACGTTCATTGGTTCTTTGCAATTAAGGTCTAAAGCCATATCGTCTATACCGTGTGAGTAAAGAAAAAAAATTACACTCAGAAAATTGTCATTTATTTTAAAAGTCAGCTATTAACGAAAGGTTGTACATGTTTTGAAAGAGTGTTATAACCCGAATCGTTTGGTATCATTTCATTTTTGTGTGGTATGTGTTCACGCTTGGATGAACAGGAGACAATGTTTGCGAGAGTGCAAAAATCGACTTGCGCAGAAGTATTAAAGTGAGAGAATGAATTGAATGTATCAAATGAGATGCATTGCATATGCTTTTTTCAGAAGCAAAGTCACACACGCACACACATGAGGAACACACACACACACACACACACACTCTCTCACTTAGCACATTTAGATGCAGACTAACCGAGTCATTTAGGAGAAACAATTCATTGTGATGTTAATGCACCAAACTTTACCGAACTAATACCCAAATCCCAATTGTTTTAGTCAAACATCACATAGGCATCACTTTGGCGCAAGTTGATTTTTGTTGTTCATACCACACAAAAATGATACCAATATTAATGATTTGGGATAAAACACTCTTTCATAAGATGTATAATAATTTACTGTTCATAAATGATTTTTAAAATAATTAGCAATTTTCTAGGTGTAACCTTTTGTTTTACTCACACTGTAGTTCTATATGCCATTTGGCTACTTTCTAAATGCTGTTATATCATACACTTTAATTTCGTCAATAAGCATTATTTTAATGAAAGCATCAGAGTGTTCAATATTGATGAGTTGTAGTTATCATCAGAGAACATGTCATAAGAGTATAATCATAACAGTACAATGTAGATTGCTTCCAACTAAAATTGTAAGTAGAACTATATAGTTACCAAATTAGCTTTTGCTCGAATTCAACTGTAAACGATTGCTAAATGAATTGACCTTTGTCGAAAGAACAAAATGGCCCAATGTGCATGTTGTCACTATTTTGTCTACGCACAGTATCTATGCGACAATCGATGGTCACACTCTCCATGTTATTTACGCTCTTCACTATAAGGTTGCATCCTTGTGGTCACATTCTCAAATTCTCACATTCTCAAAAACATGCTACGATTCCATGCCTGATTGTTTTAACCGAATCTAGCTGAACATTATTTTTTAATCAGATAAAATCAAATAAAAGATTCTTCTTTGGGGGAAGAAAATGCCCTACCGTACTAATAAGGACTTTATGAATATTTGCTCCTATTTTAAGAATAAGCTCGATCAAGTAACTTGGTGCATTTTCTTTCAACAGGTATGCAGACAGCTTTGCGTTTTGCTGCATGCTGGATTTAATTCCAGCCGATGAGTTTGCTATTACAGGATGTTTCGCACCAATTGATCAGTTTTCATCTTGTGATGATCTCCTCAAAGACAATACACTTCGCGTCTTCATGTGGATCCTAGGTATGAGTGCTCTTGCAGGGAATCTATGCACCATCGGACTACGAGTGTTCGGTAGGAAATCAGTCTCATCTACACGAATCCAGGCAAAATTGATTACTCACTTAGCTGTATCCGATCTATTGATGGGTATCTACATGTTGATCATTGCCATAGCTGATCAGTACTTCATGGGAGATTACGCGATACATGCAGATAGGTGGCGGGGAAGCGTGGTGTGCCGTGTCGCTGGTTTCATGTCAGCACTGTCTAGCGAAGTGTCTGTCTTTATCGTAATGCTCATCAGTATAGATCGGATCCTCTGCATTGTGTTCTCGCAGCATCACCATGTACAACTTTCAAATAAGTCCTCAACAGTGTGGCTTGCTATTGTGTGGGTTACTGCTCTAGTCTTAGCGCTTGTGCCAGCCTTTTCGCTGGAATACTTTGGTCAGTTCTACGGCAGATCAAGCGTATGCCTGGGGCTCCCTCTATCGGCTGATAGACCACCGGGATGGGAATATTCGCTTAGTATATTTTGGGACTGAACTTGGTTTGTTTTATAGTGACAGCTTTCTGTTACGTAGCCATTTTCGTCACTGTTCATCGATCGGCCCGCAATTTTGCAAATGCTAAAGATGGAGGGAGGCATGTCAAGTGAGTAAAAAGCAGATTTATTCGATGTATTATAGAAAGATTAGAAGGGTTCATAGAAAAATATGAAATAAACAGACAAAATGCTATCAAATGTCAAATGATATGCCTTAACATAAATGATGAA
Source organism: Mesocentrotus franciscanus (assembly GCA_037976565.1). Classification (NCBI taxonomy): domain Eukaryota; kingdom Metazoa; phylum Echinodermata; class Echinoidea; order Camarodonta; family Strongylocentrotidae; genus Mesocentrotus; species Mesocentrotus franciscanus. Next base: position 20,627,330 of record CP137684.1, on the reverse strand, counting down.
CTTGAGAGATCCAACCTCGGTCTGCTGTGTCATTGGCCAACCGCACCGCCGGGAAATGTACAATTTGTGTGTAAAAAAGCATGTAGCGTTATTGGAAATGCCCCATTATTTTATATAACAATATAGAGCCTAAAAAGTTTACCACTGTTTACTTAAAAGATTTAATCTTAAGTGCTAATAGGAATGGAAAGATATAGTTGGCCTATTAATTGGATTGACAAGAAAGTCTTTTAATGGCTTTTAACACTGGATTGGGACAATCTAATCACTCGAGTAGAAGAAGAAGAAGAAGAAGAAGAAGAAGATGCTATATTTGAATATCACTATCACATAATAGTGGTTGTAAAAGTTTTAGATGATTATACAGTACATCACAATAATGTTTAAATGTTAATCAGCCTGAAGCCAATTTGTAATACCCACTCCCCTCCCCCTTTGAACTTTGATTGTTCTGCAGAAACGGCGCAAGTATACAGGTCAAATTGGCAACGCGAATGGCGGTGATCGTGGGTACAGACTTTATCTGTTGGATGCCGATTATCATCATGGGATTCCTGACAACTAGTGGAGCCATCGAGATACCTGCAGAGGTATATGCGTGGACAGCTGTCTTTATTCTCCCACTCAACTCATCTCTTAATCCGTATCTCTATACAATCTCCACCATTTGGCAACACCGTAAGGCCAAACAGAGGCAGAAGTCTCTGCGAGAATCTGAAGGAACTCGTAAGTTCACTCTTTAAAAGTGATTATGGATCAAATACATATAAATATAAACTGTATTTATATCAGGATCTATCACGTAATACCGAATGGTGATGAGCTGCATTATTTGTAATGTTCTAACGGAATAGATGGGAATAGATTTGGCTTGATATTGGTAACAAAAAGAAGCTATAGGGCTTACCGGTATATTGATCGTGGCCTTATACTTGTTATCAATAAAGTTACAGAAGCGATTTTACATGGTTCTTGTAGTCCGTGTAGCTACGGAAACCAGCGATTAAGATTGTTTTATGAAAGGTTTTGCCACTTTATATCTGGATAGCCATAGTGAAATGTTAATCTCAGAATTGTTCAAGAAACTGTTTGATAATATTCATGGCGGGGGCCTTTACTCTTTGCAGAATTATCTGTTTCTGCCGCTGTCGCCGTCTTGCCGGAGAGGGGGCACATTCCTCGTGCTATCCAGGAGAAGTACACTCACCTTACCAGTCAGTGTATACTTACACCTTACAATGCTCCTACCATCAATATGACTGTCGTACCACTATCCAAATACATCGAAGATAGAGGACAACCGCCCTCTGTTGTTGACTCTTCACTCATCTTGCGTGATGTGCGCAAGGCGATTTCCTACCTCAACTCCAAGTCGGTTACCAAATTCAAAGTAACTGAAGATCAGATTGCTCTGCAGCTGGTGAGTTTTTATAATCCTTCATCTCAAAATCTAATTAATTTATACGAAACCTAATGCTTAAAACCTAAAGCTATTGATGTTTTGTAAAATATGCAGAGAAGATAGTGCTTCGGACGTAAAGAATTATGGCAGAAATGTGCTTTATGTTTTTTTCGTAGGCCTATACTTTGATATGAGGGAAGAATTCACTCAGACTTTGTTGGCTTACATTTTAGCTATATTATTACGCCAGTCCGACGAAATGTTAAGTGTTGGGGTTTTTGTCCTCACTAATTACCATTAAAACTCTTTAATGTCCAGATTCAAATGAAATTCAAGAATGCAGTGATAGCAGCCTCATTCCAAACCAGTTATTAAAGTAATAATTGTTTACTGTTCAGTAACATTCATTGAGACTAAAAAATGTTACTGTCATCAAATCTGCCCCAGTGAATTTCATGGCGTACAGAATACTCCGAACAGGCAGTATTATTACGTCGTCACACCAGACGCCAGGTTTTCGCTAATCCATTAATGTTATAGCTTTATATTGATCTCTCTTTCAGAACTCAAATAATGAAATTGTCCGTGCATTTCTTATGAATTCTGACGCGGCCCTGCTAAAAACACTCTCTATTCCTCAATCTGAAAGAAAGGAAAATCTTCACAGTGATTTCATGGCTACTTTCATGGACAACATTAAGGACTTGGAAACAGCAGACGACGCACCAGTTCAGAATGGGCAGAGGTTTAGGAAGAAGAGTGATTTGGTTCAGCTAATAGGGGATCAACAATAGGAAATGAACTGATGAAGTATCAAGTCTCATAATAGTTGTATTGCACACGCCCACTAAGTGTGCTTTCGTGATTTTACAAGCTCAGTAGCTAATGGCTGTCGAATTGCTCTAAATAACACTGTCATGTAGGGAAAACAGCATGAGTATATATACCCCTATTTTTGTATTTTCTACACAAATTCAAAGAATTCCTTCCTATTCGCACCCGGGGTATATATAGGTATGTAGGAGTTCCTTGAATTAGTATCGGAAAGACAAAACCCTACGTGTATCTCTTCTGGATGAAGTGTTGCAAATGTAAATCGATGTCGAACCAAAACATTTTCGTGACAAAGAAGAGATTCGAAATCTATTGAGCCTGCGTGACACCTAAAGCTTCATCTCAGCTCTTTTAATATTTTACATCATGTTAAATAGACCGGTTTACTAACATTCAAATTGTACACATATCCTTTAAAGAAAGGTTATTATTGACAACCTGCAAGCTTTTCGAGGCTTACCCTACATAGCAACTTGTAATGTATGCAGACTGGCTACCAAGTATTGTAGTTCATTCATTAATAACAGGTTAATGGAATACCTCGTTACTAGGTCCCCAGGAAAGAAACATTTAGTAAACCGGTTTATTACTGTGAAAGAGGTCGAGTAACCTTATTTCCTATGAAAGAAAAACAAATAATTGCAAACAGTTTGACATTTGTTGTCGCAAGTTTTGGTTTGCTTTCTTTCTAGGTATTTTGTAATGTGTCTATGTGTTTCAACAACACAAAAGAATAATAATTCCACTGATACATAGAGTTAACAGTGATGTGCATACATACTGCGGCAGACTGAATTTGATGGGGCCCTTTGCCTTTATTTATTTGTTAAAAGAGACAAAAGGGAATTCGGGTTCATATAGCCAATGTTTTTATTTTAATTTTATTTATGATGTAACACATTGTCCTAACAAATTATTTCTTTTTTATGACGTTTTTATATTCTGATCTTTTGATCTTTTTATTTGCATTTATTTATTCGCTGTCGAGACAAAAGGGTTTTTATATTTCGCTGTGATGAAATTTTATTTCTTACTTTGCTTCCACTCAAGCTACATTTTGTGTAGAAAAAATGATAATCTTACTTGCATTGAATTCAGTTGCCTGGCCACTTGAGAGTTTGGTATTGTGTTAAGTGACTGTACTTTGAGGAAACATGAATGGAAAGATTTATTGTGCTTCTACTACTTCTTGTTGTTCTTAATCTTCTTTTTCTTCTTTATTTTCTTTTTTCTTTTCCTTTTTTTTTCTTCCTTCTCCTCCTCCTCTTTTTCTCCTTCTCTCTTGACTAGTTTTTCTTGTATTGTTTTTTTTTGGTGGGGAGGCAGTATTGCATGGTTGCCCTCTTGATATATTGTGTTCTTAGCTTTATGACCGAGTTGTCAACTCGACTCAAGTAGATAATGATCTATTGTGTTCTCAGCTTTATAACTGAGTTGTCAACTCGACTCAAGTAGATAATGATATATTGTGTTCTTAGCTTTATAACCGAGTTGTCAATTCGACTCAAGTAGATAGCAATCTATTGTGTTCTTAGCTTTATGACTGAGTTGTCAATTCAACTCAAGTAGATAGCGATCTATTGGGTTCTCAGCTTTATAACTGAGTTGTCAACTCGACTCAAGTAGATAATGATCTATTGTGTTCTCAGCTTTATAACTGAGTTTTAAACTCGACTCAAGTAGATAATGTCTATTGTGTTCTCAGCTTTATAACTGAGTTGTCAATTCAACTCAAGTAGATAGCGATCTATTGTGTTCTTAGCTTTATAACTGAGTTGTCAATTCAACTCAAGTAGATAGCGATCTATTGTGTTCTTAGCTTTATAACTGAATTGTCAATTCGACACAAGTAGATAGCGATCTATTGTGTTCTCAGCTTTATAACTGAGTTGTCAACTCGACTCAAGTAGATAATGATCTATTGCGTTCTCAGCTTTATAACTGAGTTGTCAATTCAACTCAAGTAGATAGCGATCTATTGTGTTCTTAGCTTTATAACTGAATTGTCAATTCAACTCAAGTAGATAGCGATCTATTGTGTTCTTAGCTTTATAACTGAGTTGTCAATTCAACTCAAGTAGATAGCGATCTATTGTGTTCTTAGCTTTATAACTGAGTTGTCAACTCGACTCAAGTAGATAGCGATCTATTGTGTTCTTAGCTTTATAACTGAGTTGTCAACTCGACTCAAGTAGATAATGATCTATTGTGTTCTCAGCTTTATAACTGAGTTGTCAATTCAACTCAAGTAGATAGCGATCTATTGTGTTCTTAGCTTTATAACTGAATTGTCAATTCAACTCAAGTAGATAGCGATCTATATGTTCTTAGCTTTATAACTGAGTTGTCAACTCGACTCAAGTAGATAATGATCTATTGTGTTCTCAGCTTTATAACTGAGTTGTCAATTCAACTCAAGTAGATAGCGATCTATTGTGTTCTTAGCTTTATAACTGAATTGTCAATTCGACACAAGTAGATAGCGATCTATTGTGTTCTTAGCTTTATAACTGAGTTGTCAACTCGACTCAAGTAGATAATGATCTATTGTGTTCTTAGCTTTAAAACTGAGTTGTCAACTCGACTCAAGTAAATAGTGATCTATTGTGTTCTCAGCTTTATAACCGAGTTGTCAATTCGACACAAGTAGATAGTGATCGTAATATTACTACAAAATTTGTTTACCCCCCCCCCCATATAAACATGTATATATTTATTTAAATTGTTTTAATCATTATATATATAAATATATAAATATATAGAACGAATAATTCAATTTTGAAAATCCTTCGTCACGGTAATAAACAAATTGAAGAAAAAGGAGTTGGAATAAAAAATTCTTGACTCGGAGTTGAATTGTTCACTGTTACCGGTTTCAGTTGATTTCTTCAACTTGAGGGGAATACAACGTTTCAAACTACAAACAAGTGCAACACACGAAAGGTGCTTTCAAGCGCATGTTGCTAAAATGGCGTGTTGCTTGGCAACGGAATTAAGGCATATTTTGTATTGTTACATCATATGCAAAATCATGTTATGTCGATCTCTATCTCAATTTGTACTTCATTATGCACGTGATGTGTTTTTGTTATATCAGCAAAACTGGTTATATCATTACGACATTATGCATGCATACTCATACAATAACCGCTTCATTCTCAATGTTGAATTAAGACTTGTTCAGCTCTGGCTGAAAAAAAAAAAAAATATTTTTCTTTAGTCTTACGTTCAGTTTTATTTTCTGTTCTCATTTTATAATAAGTTATAACATAAAATTATGCATTTATTCCTTTTGCACATCTTCATATATGTTTACTAAAAAATTAAGGATTTTATATCTTTTATCTCTTATGTGTTGACGATGGATTGTCATTCTATATTCCTAAAAATATTTCCTGTCTCTCCGATATATTGTTTTCCATTGGAGGAAGCAGACGTGTTTTTCTGTTGCTCCGGTTTTTGCTGTCTAACAAGGAAAATATATACTGTTTGTGGATAATCTTTACATCTTTGGATAGCGGACAAAGTGACGATTTTCACAGCACTCTTGATTTATTATTCGTGCAATCAACTTTCGAGAAAATACGGAATTTCCGAACATTTTCGTCATTATTTTCCAACGATATAACTTTGAAATTTGTTATTATAGGCGCGTAAAAAACAGGTTGCCAGACAACTCCTAATTTACGCAGACTATTACTATACGCCATAAAATCAGCAAGGGTGCGTGACCATCTCCACGACGCGGATTCATATCTTGCGCCCTTTTTTGCATCTTTAAAAATATTTAAAAAACTAGTTTTGATATTATTACGTCACAATGGTGTCCTTAGACGACATCCAACATCTTCGTGTCAAAGAACTTCGTAGCGAGCTTCAAAAGAGAGGTCTTGACAAAAGCGGCGTAAAGGCAACACTAACCGCTCGTCTCAAAAGAGCCTTGGATCCTGAGATCGCAGCACGAAATACTGATAAAGAAAGGCTTGAAGAAGGCATTGCAGAACAACCTGACAATCACGTTCTCCTGGAAATATTGGCGTTCGTGAAAAGCATTGACGGAAGACTCAAACGTCTAGAAACGAAGGCAGAAGATCGCGACGCCACGACTAACACTACCTTTGTGGAAGAGGGCATCGTAGACGACACTGACGACACTATCCTTAATAACAATATTGAGGATCTGCCCGGAAACGACGGAAATCAAGACATAGTGGAGATAATTACGGTGCCGACATCTAACCGCTTCGAAGTTCTTGCTGTTCAAGAAACAATAACAGAAGCTTCGCCGTTAACACCTACTAGATCTACTTCTACTTCACCGCCATACCAGGAGCAGATAGAGGGCTACCGCCACCGACATCGTGTGATCCGCAACAAACACGATGTAGTTGTGGTCGGAGATTCCATGATCAAACACATCGACGGAAGACATCTCTCCCGCAGCAAGAACGTGAAGTGCGTCTCTTTCCCCGGTGCAAAAGTGAGAGACATCTTCACCTCTTCACCTTGCGAGTTTCTCAAGCCAGGGGGAGAACTGATCATCCACGCTGGCACCAACAACATCTCTGAGGGTGCTGGTGAAGTTTGCCACCAAATCACAGACCTCGGCAAGTCTGTTGCTGCCGAGGGGTTACCGTCTCAGTCTCTACGATCATCCATCGTAGATGGGAGAGTGAGGCGGACAAGAAGCGGGTTGATGAGATCAACTATCTGATGGAGTTGGCAGCCAACGAGAACAGATGGGGCCTCATCATCAACAACGAAATCAGCGAGCAGCATCTCGGGCGTGATGGCGTTCACCTCAACAGAGCCGGTCAACGAATCTTGGCAGGCAACATGAAACGCCTCATCAACCGTGCTGACCAACCGACAACACGAGGCCAGGGCTGGACTCAACGGTCGTCGGATCAGGATACAGGCAGTCAACCTGGAGCAAGGCGGTATCAAGCCATCTACCGAGGAAACCAGAGTCTTCATTCTGATGAGGAAAAAAACAGCCCTGTAAAATCCTACGCCGAAGCTCTTTCTGGGAGGTCTTTGGATTTCAGCGCAGTCGTTCAGAGGTCACGACTAAAACCAGCCTTCAGACCATCCAAGGTGGACTTGAAAGACTGGGAGAAATATCTTCAATTTGTAAGAAGGGTTTTGAGTTAAGTGAAAGTTTGACAAAATCAAGTGATCCGAAAATGAAAGTTGACGGTCGGAAATATAAGTTCCCTTGTGGGAACTGTGATAAGCCAGTCAAATTTAATCAACACGGCCTTCTGTGTTCTGATTGTAAAAAATGGTTTCACACTAATTGTCAAGCTATCAGTTTTTCAGAGTACCGCAGGTTATATTATGAATGCCCTGATGAGAAGTGGAATTGTTTAACATGTTGTCTGCCATCTTTTGTGATTCATTATTTACTGACGATTGTCTAGAGAAAGAAAGCCAAAATGAGGATAGACTAAAAGAAAACTATTTTAATGTAACGCGCGTTACACCTGAAAAGCAAGCGATAGCAAGAATAATTCAGCCAAACCTCATAGATGAAAACACTTCTCTTTATCAAGAATTTGAAGAAAAGTTTAAAGTTAAAGGTCTTCATTTTTACACCTTAATGTGAGGTCTATCCTAAACAAGATATCGGAACTTAGAATTCTTTTTAAAAGAAAAAGGTTGTCTGTTATTGCTTTCACTGAAACATGGTTAAACAATTCCATAAATGATGAAGAAATTGAAATAGACGGATATAAAATCATACGCCATGATCGATCCTCTGGCTCTGGAGGTGGTGTATGTTTCTATATCAGAAATGATATTGCATTTAATATTATGGATGCTATAAGTACTGGAGATACGGAATCCCTGTGGATAAATTTGCTTATACCAAGATCAAAACCAATTGTTGTTGGCGTTCTGTATCGACCACCGAAAAACAATTTGTTTATCGAGAAATTGTCCAATATTCTTGATACATTAAAGAAGGATGACGAAATAATTTTTTAGGAGACATGAATATTTGTCTTCTTCACAAATCGCCACTGGCTAAGATATATATTGACTTGTTGAGTCTTCACGGGTTTAGTCAACTCATTAAAGAGGCAACACGCGTTACACCTACATGTTCTTCTCTACTGGATCATGTTGGTTGTAGCAAAGAAAACAAAATAAGTCAAAGTGGTGTCATTGATCTAGGTATTAGCGACCATTCTTTTACTTTCTGTACACGGAAAAATATTAGACTGGCTATAGGTCATCACAGGACTAATGATATCAGATCCATGAAAAATATACAGAAGAGACTTTCAATCTTCAACTATCTGTTGTTGATTGGTCAGGAATAACTGACTGTACAGATGTAAATGAGGCATGGTCAATATTTCAACATGTTTTTATCTCAAATTTGAATATGATAGCGCCACTGAAACGGATTAGAATAAAACAAAGATCAGAAACTTGGGTGACTAAAGATATTCTTTCCTAATTCAAGAGAGAAATATAGTATACAAAAATTTAGGAAAAGAGCAAAAGATGAGACGCTCTATAAAAGATACAGAGTATTAAGAAATATGGTCCAAAGAGAGGTGAAAAAGGCTAAACTCGATTACTTACAAAACAAGATAGAAGAAAATAAACAAGATTCGAAAAGGCTTTGGCAGAATCTTAAAAGCTTAGGATTAAAAATAAGAAGCGAAAAGAACAAGAATCTGTCATTACAATTGATGGGGAATTATGTCATGATAAGATGGCCATCGCTGATGAATTCAATTCTCATTTCACAAATGTGGCTGCCAAATTAGTAGACAAACTCCCCTTCCAAAGACTTTTTCAGCGCAGACAATGATTGTATTCGTGAGTTTTACGAAAGAAAAGGTATACGTGAAAACAGCTTCGAGTTATTACCAATCAGTGAACAATTTGTTTTCAAAGAGTTACGTAAGTTGAATGTATCAAAAAGTACTGGGTTAGACATGATTCCAGCTAAATTTCTAAAAGATGGTGCGAAGGTTTTATTTAAGCCTCTAAGTTACTTAATGAACCTATCTATCTTGACGAGTACTTTTCCAGAGGATATGAAAATAGCAAAAGTGACTCCACTTTATAAAAAGAAAGATAAAACTGATGTTAGCAACTACAGACCTATTAGTGTTTTAAGTGTAGCATCAAAGATTCTAGAAAAATCGGTCTGTGTTCAAATTGAAAGATACTTCAAAGAAAATGATATAATTTATGAATTTCAATCTGGTTTTCGACATGATTATTCGACTGAAACATGTCTAATTCATTTGACTGATTATTTGAGGACAGAAACTTCCCAAGGGCGCTTTGTTGGTATGGTGCTCCTTGATCTGCAAAAAGCTTTTGATACAGTTAATCATTGCGTCTTATTGAATAAGTTACAACTAATGGGTTTTAATAAGGCAAGTTTAGAGTGGTTAAGATCCTACTTATCTAATCGACACCAAGTAGTAGCCATTCATGATATTCGTTCCAAACTAATGCCTATAACATGCGGTGTTCCTCAGGGAAGCATTTTAGGCCCAATTCTATTTTCAAGTTATATAAATGATATGTGTATTTGTATAAAAGACTTAAAACTATTATTGTACGCAGATGACAGCGTACTACTCTGTTCAAATCCTGATCCTAAATATATTGAGGAAAAGCTCAGTGAACAGCTGTCTACGTGTGTCGATTGGATGACTGATAATAAGCTTTCTTTACACTTGGGAAAAACAGAAAGCATTTTGTTTTGTTCTAAGAGTAGTTCTAAAAAGTCATTTGAATTCAAAGTGACACACAATAATCAAGTAATCAAGAGGAAAGAGTCTGTGAAGTATTTAGGCATTGAGTTAGCTAGCGCAATTTCATTTTCATCTTTAGTAGAATCAGTTGTAAAAAAAGCAAATTCTCGTCTGAAATTTTTGTACAGATATCAAAGTTGTATGGATTTAAAAGCAAGACGTACACTCTGTTTTGCTCTTATTCAATGTTTATTTGACTATGCTAACCCTGCATGGTATAGTAACATAAACAAATCAGATCAAAAGAAGTTGAAGATTATACAGAACAAAATGGTGAGATTTATCAACTGTTCTGGTCCAAGAACTCATGTTGGCTACTGCGAACTTTCTAAAGCTGGTTTTCTTGAAGTCGACCAAAGATCAAAACAACTCGTATTGCATCACGTGCATAAAATTTATCATACTAGGTCGAATCATTATATTCGATCCAACTTCGATCTTGTTACTGACGTTCATGATTATAATACAAGAAATAGCCGATTCAACTTTAACTTACCAGAAAGAGTAGGTAGTATTGGAAATTCGTTTTATTACAATGCCATAAAACATTGGAATTCCCTTCCCAATGGTGTAAAGGAAATAGAAAACTATGCTCATTTTAAGAGGAAATTAAAGGAATACCTAATACTTGAGAGTCAGAGAAGAGAAGTGAATGACATGTTATATGATTGAAATCTGTATTCTTCTGCCGGTTCATACTTTTTCATTTTGTATATACTTATGTTTTTGTACGTTATAGAAATTCTACAAATTCATCATTATTTTCCTCTTCTTCCTCCTCCTCTTCTTCTCCTTCTTCTTTTTCTTCTTGTACTCTTTATCATTTCCATCATCAGTTTAATGTTGTTATTATCATTATCTTTAATAAGTAATTCTTTTTATGGTTCTTATCTGTCTGTAAATATTACTATTTTCACTTATTAATTTTGTACATGTCTGTAGGGGACCCCACTGGAAATAAGCTCTCGAGCTTTCGTGGGTTATCCTGTTCAAGCTGACTTATTTCTGATCTGTTATTATTGTATATGTTGGAAGCTTGTCGAATAAAAATCAATCAATCAATCAATCAAGATATCTTTTAATATTTTGTTATTCTCATTACTGTTAAAAATGATTTTATTAGTGGTGGGCATATATGGGCACGTTTTACACCTATTATCCAAACCTGTTTGTGTTGTCCCTTGTCTTCGTTCCAATGAGACTAAGGTCAACTATTCGGCGTCTGTCTGTCTCCTACTTCAAACGTACTGGCCCGAATTCCCAAAGGAGGTTTAAATTTAACCCATGGTTTAAACCCTCATTTACATAACCCATGGTTTAAAATAAGCGCAAATTGAAGCGTATCTTGCCTTGCGCGTCTAATATTGGACTTCTGACTTGTGTCGCGCTTATTTTGCGCTTATTTTGCGCTTATTTTAAACCATGGATTATGTAAATGAGGGTTTAAACCATGGGTTAAATTTAAAACTCCTTTGTGAATTCGGGCCACTGTGTTTTCCCAAATATGTTTTAAAGATGAGAAGCAATCTTTGTTTGATAGTATTTTTTTTAATTCCCATTATTTGGATTGTATGTATATGCATAAACTATATTTTCTTCTTGTATTGTCCGGATGTGTGTGGCCGTGGTTGAGTTCGGACGTGTGCTGGTGGTGCTCCGGTAAAACGGGCCATCCACCTGCTTTCCGAGAAGCAATTAATAATAAAAAATATATCATCTTCAAAAGCTCAGTGTATGGAGTCTTTTGGGATCATTGATCTTTATTTTGGATCATCATTGTGTAGTTTTATCATCGCTTTTACATCTTAAATTTGTTCTTTGGAAAAGGATTATTATTTCAAATCATCATAGCGTTGTTTTCATCAAAGTCATAGTACAGGCGTATACGCTGGGAAAACGCATCTAACATGCACCTCAATCTTATCAACGCGCAGCGCAACCAGTCAGCTGTAGCTCAATCTTCAATTGTGACGTCATCAGAGTTAAAGGAACTGAAGACCACTTTGTGCATTTAATTAGATGTATTTTGGAATTACTACACCTTTGCCAAGTTCGTCTACTAGTGGATTCGCAAGTCAATTCCAGATGTATCAAGTAAGATCTTTCCTTATTTGCTTCATTATTATCTACACATTCTTATCACTGCATCCGCTAAAGAATTATTCTTCTGGGCATGTCAGATCCAAATCTCTAGCAACTATGGGGAAAGCCAAAGATATATGTGGTGAATGTGGAAGAGGAGTGTCAGGTAGAACAGGAGGTATCCAGTGTGATGGAAATTGCCAGCTATGGTTTCATCCGAATTGCATCAATCTAAACTATCGTGAATATATAGATTAGGGAAAAGCTCTGTAATATGGATTTGTAACAAGTGCGGAATGCATAACATCGGTATGACGTCAGGTATGATACCTCGGGTCTTTCAACCAATGATAACATGTTCGATGTCCTCGACTCAGGCGTGGAAGATGAAGAGAATGAAGAGGGTGTAAATGACCCCTCCTTCTCAGAGAGTGACATAGGTTCACCAATTCATACGTCCTCACCAAGAAGACAAGTGGTGAAACCTAAGAAGATAAGTTTCCATTCCATTAAAATTCTTAATGTGAATTGTCAAAGCATAAGGGCCAAAAAGCAATCTTTTCATCTTCTGATGCAAATCCATGATCCGGATGTCGTCATTGGAACAGAATCTTGGTTATCGTCATCAATCAACAACAATGAGGTCTTCCCAACTGATCAATATAACATTGAGAGGAGGGATCGACCAAATGACCCCCATGGTGGGGTGTTCATATCTACTAAGAAGGAACTTCTTGCAACAAGAGAGATAGAACTTGAAACTAACTGTGAAATTATTTGGTGTAAATTGAACATGGCGGGGTCTAAGACACTTCACGTAGCTGCTTACTATAGGCCCCATGAAAACGACGAAGAAAGCCTCACAGAACTCCAGCGATCTTTGAGTAGATTAAATCATGATCACACGGCAGTGATAGGTGGTGATTTCAATCTGCCTGGATGGGATTGGAATATCCGACAAGTGAAGGCATGCCACTACCCTGCGCTTCATCATGCTTTTGGTTCAATACTGGATGATCATGGTCTAACACAAGTAGTCACGGAGACAACAAGAGGAGAAAATGTACTTGATCTGTTCCTAGTTAGTAACCCAACGTTGATCACTGATGTATCAGTTGTACCCGGCATTTCAGATCATGACTGCCCGCTGCTCACAATTGCTAGATGTCCGACTCGGCAGAAGCAAGCGAGAAGGAAAATCAATATCTACAGCAAAGCTGACTGGGAGAAGTTTGCTGACTTCATGGAAGGTGTCGGCGAGGAAATTGCAGACAAGCTTGACTCATGCTCCGTGAATGAAGCATGGATTATCTTTAAGAGTGGAATACAGAAGGGAATGACAGAATTTGTACCACAGAAACTGACATCTAAGAAGGATGACCTACCATGGATTACGAACAAGATAAGAAGGATCATCAAAAGGAGAGACAGATTCAACAAAAAATGTCGAGACCTACAATCAAGAAATCATGGAATCATCCCCTATCATTTGGAGGTAGAAGTAAGAGCAATCAAGAAAACACTGCAACAAGAGCTAAGGAGGGCGTATTGGAATTACGTGGAATCCCTGTTTTCTACCGATGAAGATAACACGAAATGTGACAGTATGAAGAGATTTTGGAGGTTCATCAAACATAACAGGGGCCCGTTTCATAAAGCTTTTGACTTACGACTATGACAAATGTGATATCTATAACAAATCTAATTACGACTATCGTAGCTTGTTATTGAAGTGAAAATCCGTTTCATAAAACTAATAACAAAGTGATCGTTTAAAAAACGATCATTACGATTATGCGCGTGCACAATAGCTCCATTTTGCTTCGCCGTCGTCTGCAATCATCTGTGACAATGAACCCAACTTCGGTGCTTGAAATGTTTTTTCGTAGAAATCCCGTAAGTACATGTCATATTTATTCCCTAATATGAAGAATGATATTCATAACTCGACACATGTGTGCTTATTTATATTTAAATACTTTTCCAGCGGTTAAACAAAGATTGATTATGAGAGCTCGTATGCGAGTGTTTGTCAAATTTCTTGCGCCCGAACCGAGAGCAGAAGCTGCGTGTAACGCCCGGGCTGGTGCCGGGCACTTTTGCATTAGTCCTACCGTCATCCGATGCTGTTATCTGGAGTTGACTGAGCTGAGCTGTCGGATTTAATAAATTTAGAACCGAAAATTCCAGTTCTATTTCATCCTAATTATCGAAACAACAACTCCTGCAGTAAACTGCAAGAACCCAAACAGTGTCTAGATTTCAATAGACTCTAGTGAGAAATAGAAATGTAGACTAATCTAGATCTAGACTAGACTTGAGACTCTAAATAATACTCAGTAGACAGTAGGGCCTACTAGTTACTTAGTGTTAGTAATAGTATTAATAGTAATACATGTAATAGTCAGTCTCCTGTCTAGTCATACATTGCATCAATATACTCAAATAACACAATATCTGTGAATAAATATACCTTGTCAAGCTGTATCAGCATGACGCCATCTTGGACAAAAATAGCAAAAATTTAAAAATAGTAATGCCCTGCCTCCTCCTTTTTAAACAAATAACGGACAAGAAACTTGTTTTTTTTAAATAGTTATTTGGCCTAATGAAGGAGGTTATTTGGTCTAAAATCCAAATTAAAATAGCACAGTCAATTCTGCAAATGCTCATCAATATTTAAAATGGTCATGCTCAGTATTTATTCTAAAAATTAAATTCCCCCTCTCTTTTACAGGAAAATCTACAGAGAGACTTGTCCAGTACCAAATCAAATGCTTGCCTCCTCTGAGTACCTTATGTGCTTGAAACAAGAATGTCCTGGAGAAAACAGACCATCAGAAGAGAAGGTAAACATATATTAACCTTTGATCTTTTAACTTGATTATTTTGTCAAGTAAAAGGAAATTTTAAAATGAATGAACAGTGGCGGATCCAGGGGCACAGGGGCACGTGCCCTCCCCCAAAAAAAAAAAATTAGTGCTCACTAACCCCCTTCAAATTTGCGGGAGCCAAAAAAATTGTGCTCCCCCTCTAAGAAATCCTGGATCTGCGCCTGATGAAGTCAAGGCCAAGTTGGAGGGGGGTGCAAAGGGGTGGATATGCATCAACATGTCTAGTAACAAGTTGCTGTAGTGTTCATAAAATGTATTTTAACTTCCAATATATCTCTTTTAGAATTAACATTTGAAGCTCATGTAGAAGGGGTGGGGGTCCAATACATGAAAAGGAATGGCAAGCAATATTAATAATGCTATTACATTTGTACTTTTGTACATATTTTGTTAATATTTATTGAAATGTTTATATTTCTTTTCCAGGCATTAAGAAGGTGGGCTTCCTGTTGAGAGATCATGGGGTGCCTTGAGGTTCCAGTCTCGAATTTCTGCCCCTTACCTCAAAGCGATGGCCTCTTGTTGTAGGAGCAAAGCACAATGGTAATTGATAATGTATTACAATATTGTCTTAACCAATCTTGGAAAGAAACAGAGATAAATTCATAACATGTGAGTCTGTCATGGCATTTTGAGTGACCCGACATTTGCCCCTGCAATGACTGCTCCAGGCTTTATTTCGTCAAAGGTGTAGGGTTAGGCAGAGAGTTGCAATTGGGATTGAGGTGGTTTAGGGTTAAGTTTTGGTCTAGTATTGGGTCCAGTGATGATATTAAAAATTTGGTTTAATAGTGTAGGAAATTGACGTGGAGCTATTGTCTCAGAACAAAGTGTCATACAATACGATTTTGCAGGTGCTGGTGAAGCTGCATGTATCTTGCTCATCATTGGTAGTTAGAAAATCTTCCTCTGTATTGTGATAGCAGCTTGAACATGATGAAGAGTGGAAGGCAAAATAGATTACACTTCTTTCTATAATTTACAATAGCTTTTATAGTAAAGTAAAAATACACTGACCTGCAGTTTGTGAAACACGTAGCACTGTATTACCAATTAAAAGAAGTAAGCGATTTTACAACATTGGCAATTGTTTACTGGTTATGCTGTAACACAAAATTAATTCTTAACCTTAATCCTGGATCTATCGCTAAACATAATGTTAACCCTAGATGTATTAAACATTGCCAGACCCAAAGTTAGGTACCGGTAACCCTAAATCCCTTTCTATATGCATACCGGTATTGTTCAAAGTTGCTATTTTATTACACCCTTACTTCAAGTTCTAAAATTCTACAAAAACGAACCCTGCTGTTCACTTTATAATTATTATTGTACACTGCTTTCATGAACATGCAATAAAAGTGAATTCATTGTCTCTATGCAAATAGGTGCCTGTACATGTAATGCAGAAGCTCATGATGATATGGTAGACAAGACAATGACCTTGCTGTGTAAAGCTCAGAGGCGAGATGACAGTGTCTGAAGTAAGTTGCCCAATAGAAAAGCATGAACTTTCAGTTGCAATTGTGAACTAACCCATCCTTGCTGCCTGCAACCCATCCCACTTTCACAATATATTCTCTAAACAACAGTAACCTACATTCAACATTTGGTTTAGTGATTAAGAAAGGCTACAAAAAATGATTAAATCTCCTCTTTCATACTTCTATGTAGGATTTTTTTGGTTGATTTTTTAGAATTAAAATTGTTATTATTATTTAGTTATTAATTTTTTATTATTTTTTTTTTATTATTATTATTATTATTATTATTATTATTTTTTTTAAATCTATTTATTTATTTATGGGGTGGTCGGCCTAGCAATACAAGGTCTAATTATCATCGCATATGGCTATATCCTGGTTGTCCTGGAGGTAGTCGCCCCCGAAGTGTGAAACATAACAAATATGTTTGTGTACAACAAAAAAAAAAATGAAAAAAATCATGAAAAGTAAGGAATGTACTCCTGTCGAGCAAACAGTATGTTTATAATAATAAGAGTGTAAACTTTTAGAGCGCAAATGCACCGTCCGGTGGACTCTCATGGTGCTAGCTCAGCAACAGATCTCTTAAATACAAGTGAAGTAAATGTTCATTTAATAGAGTTATACCATCAGAAACTCAAAAACAATTTTTCAACATTATATAAAACTAATAGCCTTTTGAAGATTACTAGAAGAAGTAGAAGAAGACAAAGAAGAAGAAATACACTGATGATGTCAGCTTTACATCTTAAAGTGCTTGTACAATATTTGAAAATGTTTTTTTTTTTCTTCAACTAATCTTTTATTCATGAACAGTCAGCTTGTCAGAATTGGGTACAAAGATGCGAGTGGACTTGTCTCCAGGAGTGGCTGAAGCGGAGCAGTCAGCAGAAGGAGCGTGCAACTCCAAAACAATGTGGATACCTCTCTCAAGTTCATCTCTAATCACATGGCTCTTCAGGAATCAAGATGAGACAGTGGAGGTACAGGAGTTTGTGACCCTCCTGAATGTGGACTACTTGCAACAAACATGTACTAATTAAAGTAATGGATTGTAGCACTACTGCACAAAACTCAACCAGTCATGCTTGAACAAATCGTAACAAACACTCAGTGAAGCATTGATTTATGTAACTAATTAGCCTTAGGGTAGGGTTAAGCTTCTAAAGTTTATTAGTAACTTTGTCCCAAAAGAACCTCAAGCTGTCACCCCCCCCCCCTCTGCTCTTCTGTAAAACCCTTCGAGCAAGGGATCAAATGAATTAAAATACAAACTTGATTACTAATGAATTGATCTGTTAAATATTGTCATCATTTCAGGATGGTTCTTTGTGTGGAGATCAGTGAATGGATATTTCCATGTACAATGCAAGTGAGGTGTCTATCTTCATTGGACATGAAGATGGCTTGTTTTCAAGGAGCGAAGCAAGATGGATTGATGTGAACTTAATGACATAGGGAATGTTTCCCTGTATTGTCGGATTGAGGTTTGAATGGCATGGATGTTGAATAATGTGAAGTTAGTGAAAAGAATGGCAGAATATACTAAATTTGTACACCAGCCTATGGGAAATTTAAAAAATTGCTTTATTTGAACACTTTTGTACACAGGTCTATGGAAAAACATATCAACGGTAACATTTACCGCACCTCAAAGAGCTGCGGTAAATGTTACCTGATATGCCCACTTACCGCTGTTTTTTTCAGCGGTAAAGTTTTATGAAACGGAAAGTTACCGCTGCTTCCAAATTTACCGCAGAAACTGGAATTTACCGCTGAAAATGGGACTTACCGCTGCGGTAAATGCTTTATGAAACGGGCCCCAGATCTGACAACACAGGAATAGCAGAACTGAAAACTAATGGTACTACAGTTACTGATCCGATAGCAAAAGCTGAAGCGCTGAACCAACAGTTCCAAAGTGCATTCACCAAGGAAACACCCATCCCAGACAACTTACTACCCGCGACCTCATCATTTCAAGAAATGGAGGATATTGTGTTCACACCAAAGGGTGTAGAAAAGTTGCTCTTTGGCTTGAAAATACACAAAGCTGCTGGACCGGACGGTATAACTCCACGAGTCTTAAAGCAATTGGCAACAACTCTGGCTCCTATTCTTTGTGATATATTCCGCTTGTCATATGTAACGAGTGTAATACCAGAGGACTGGCGTGAGGCGAATGTTGTACCAATCTACAAGAAAGGTAATAGATCAACTCCAGTAAACTATCGTCCCATCTCACTAACATGCATTTGCTGCAAACTAATGGAACATGTTCTAGCCAGCAATATCATGAAGCATGGGGACAGAAATAGCATCATCTTCCCCCTTCAATATGGCTTTCGCAAGAACATGTCATGCGAACAACAGTTATTAGGATTCACAAGCGACCTGCACAAGAACTTGGACGAAGGACGTCAAACGGATGCCATAATCATGGATTTTTCGAAAGCATTCGACAAGGTTGGGCATCAACGGCTCTTGCACAAGTTGAACTTCTATGGTGTCAGAGGAAAGAATCTTGGATGGATCCAAAGCTTTCTCCATGGAAGAAGTCAAAGAGTCCTTTTGGATGGCAAGAACTCATCATCAATAGCAGTGGAATCTGGAGTGCCTCAAGGGTCGGTTCTTGGACCTTGTCTCTTTCTATTCTACATAAATGACTTGCCAAATGGTCTAGCATCCAAAGTTCGCCTATTTGCCGATGATGCGATTTCCTACATGACCATCGACAACCAACATCATGCACACAATCTTCAACAAGACCTCAACAGGATTGGTGACTGGGCTGAAAAATGGATGATGGTTTTGAACACGGACAAATGCAAGGTACTCACGGTCTCCAGGAAAAGAAGCAAGGTACATCATGTGTATCATTTGAACAACACCCCTTGAAACCGTTGACTCTGCGAAGTACTTGGGTGTTACCATCACTTCCGATCTCAAGTGGACCCAACATATCAATAATACTGTCAACAAAGCCAATAACGTCCTTGCCTTTCTAAGACGTAATCTACGCATTAAATCTTCTGACCTCAAAGCCACTGCATACAAAACGTTGGTTCGACCGATCGTAGAGTATGCTTCCTCTGTCTGGGACCCAGCTACCAAGAACCTCATTCACAAAGTTGAAATGGTGCAAAGAAGAGCTGCGAGATTCACCCTGAATCGTTACCATAATACATCAAGTGTCAGCAGTATGCTGAAAGAACTAGATTGGACCACTCTACAAGAGCGCAGAGAAAATGACAGATTAACTATGATGTATAATATACACAACAAACTCGCTCATCTTCCGGCTCAGGAATATATCACACAAATCATTCAGTCGACGAGAGCCACCCAACCACATTCATATCAGATGCCATACTCAAGAACTGAAACGCATCGACATTCATTCTTTCCGAGAACAGTAAGGAGTTGGAATTCCCTGCCCTCAGAAATCGTTGCAGCGCCATCTGTTGGAGCTTTCCGTGGTCGACTGCAGACGGTTGGTGTCAGTGGCTAGTCTCCTCCATCCTATACATGAGCTTGTAAATATTTTGTAAATAAACTGTATCATAATGTAAAAAGCACTCCAATGGACGCAAATTGCGGTTCACACACATAGTTTGCAAGAATCTTCAATCAATTGAAGGAGGCAGACTTAATCAGAAGAAGAAGAAGAAGAAGAAGAAGAAGAAGATTTGTCTTTAAATATTTTATTCTATATTGCGTGCCTTATGTATACCTACTGTGATAAGATTTTATATAATTCTTAATATATAATTTGTACAAATTCTTTTAGCCAGTTTGTATGGTATATTTCTTTTTGTGTGGCGTGGATGACCGGAGTCAAAATACAAATATTGAAGAGTGTCAGTTACTTTATAATGTACATCCGTCTCCAATTTTCAATTTATGTTAATTACAATTATATATACAGGAACGATATCTTCTCTCCTGACACCTCCATTTTTAATGAAATATATGTATGTTGATTCTGCAGAATATCGCAAAATAAATGTGCTTTAATGTCTCCATACATAATTATAAAACAATCATCGAGGTATCCTAGCCAATGTTTCTCCACATATAATCTGGCTTCTTCTCAAATGAGTTCTTCTACCTTTTCGTAAAGTTTCTTTTTCTAGATACCCGAGGAACATATTTGCATAATTATTTTGAGGCCATTTTTGTGCTCATTGCTGTTCCTTTGATTTGTTTATAAAATGTATCAGTAGGACATTCAGCTCCTACAAACTACCGGTCTCATTTTTAAGTCCACATCGGAACCACATTGTATGAAGAGCTTTTCTGTTTTAAAACGTTTACTTTGATGTGTTTAAGGCAAACCATAAAAATAACTTGTTTTAATATATTCAAAATTCGTAATTTATGAATTTGTCTTTTTTGTGAAACTATTGTGGCGGGAAATGGGTTTGGGGAGTTGTGTGTGAGATTGTGCGGTGTAGGTGTTGGTTCGTGACATGAGAGGGCGGAGTTATATTGTGGTAGAATCACTGGGGTTAGTCTGAATACCGCATCTCATATCATTCCCTCTTTCTCATGTTTCTGTTCTCACACACCCCAGGGAGTTTTGGAAAACGAAGACAGAAGACCGGGGACCCATGTACTTTGTGTGATCGACTGATCGGCGGTGATAATAATTACAATAATACTGAAACAATGTCAGAATAATAAAAACGATGATGACAAAAACAACAACAACAATGATTATGATATAATAAGAGTAATAATAATAATATTAATAATAATGGTTATGATAATGATAATAATTATACTAATACTAATACTAATACTATTAAATACTACTCTTACTACTACTACTACTACTACTACTAATAATAATAATAATAATAATGATAATGATAAAAATGGTTATGATAATGATAAAAATGGTTATGATAATTATGGTTATGATAATAATGGTTATGATAATGATGGTTATGATAATTTTGGTTATGATAATGATAATAATGGTTATGAATATGATAATAATGGTTATGAAAATGATAATGGTTATGATAATTATGGTTATGATAATAATGGTTATGATAATTATGGTTATGATAATGGTTATGATAATGATGATAATGGTTATGATAATGGTTATGATAATGATAATAGTTATGATAATGATAATAATGATTATGATAATGATAATGGTTATGATAATGATAATGGTTATGATAATGATAATAATGGTTATGATAATGATGATAATGGTTATGATAATGATAATAATGGTTATGATAATGATAATGGTTATGATAATGATGATAATGGTTATGATAATGATAATAATGGTTATGATTATGATAATAATGGTTATGATAATGATGATAATGGTTATGATAATGAATTGATAATAATGATAATAATGTTAACAATAATAACATTAATAATAAGCATATCAACTTATGCAAAGGAAAACCAACTACAGTGAAAGTGTCTATAATGGCAACCCAGGGGAAACCAAAAAATGGCCTTTATAGACAGGTGGCTGCTGCAGACAGGTTCTTAAACACATAATTTATATCCATGGGAACCAATTTTTAGTGGCCACTGATAGGAAGGTGTCTACTAAAAAGAGATGGCCGCTAAGACAGGGATGACTGTATTTTCATCATTAATAATCGCATGTGCGCCCGGCCAGATCGAGGAGAGAGAGGAAGAGACGATACCCGGTCTTCGACTATAATAATATGCTTTAACCCATCCCTTGCTTATATACTACTACAATATTAAATGACATGATGCTGGGAGCAGGGCTGTATGGCATGGAAGGGGTTACTAACAATATGCACAGGCTGTCATTGTCTGAAAATTGGCAGGAAATAAAAAGAGGTTGTTTAACCCTATCTTCCCCTCGGGTTCGTGTCAATTAGGGACATGAGTGTGTAGAGTGCAAATAGGTAGGTTTGAGAGCAAATGGGTTAAACCAAAATATAATTATAGCTGTCCTTCCACCCTCGAAATGGGGCTTCCTGCTTAAAGTAGCGTTCCGTCACACTATTTATATATTTTGTTTATCAAGTCTTTAAATTTTACATTACTTCTTTATCCTCATTTCTCTTTCTCTTTTTTTTTCTTCAAATGATCATTTTTGGTTTATAGAAATCTTTGTCCATCAATACAAACGCACCCCATTTGATTGCTTGTTTGATGACTATATCGTCATCTGTCATCAGACTTTCAATGCACCCGAGTCTTTATTAGACATGTTATTTTTACGTTGGTACATTTTAGAATGGTAATTCTCTTAAAGTATTCAAGAAATCTCTCTTGCCTTGGAATTCTGTTTCTTTCTAGATTTTAAATTACTTTTTGCTTTAACAATATTATAATCTTCGACATTCTTTCTTTCACAATATTCTTTCAACCTTATTTTCCGATATCGCCCGAATTCTTTATTAATTTTCTAGTTGCACCATTTGTAGTCTAGAATTTTGCTGTTCTTTTGGTATTAATAGGATAAGTCATCGATCGTATATCACATTCCTAAATATTATTTAACCCTAAAACGGCCCGGCTATTTGAGGTCTTAATACGGCCGGGGGCCATTATGGCCCCCCCCCCCCTAAGATCTCGGCCGATCGCCGCAAAAATTTGCGCGCATGTCAAGTGAAGTGTATAGAATACTATGGTAAATTTAATTTTTTGAAAAATTCACTCATTTGCATATTTATGGTAATTTGATCTGACCGTAATTAAATGCCTAAAACCCCTGAACTTCCGGTGGCTCTGCCCCCTCGACCCCACCAGGGCTCTGCCCCTGGACCTAACCAAGGGCCCTAAGGCGAGCCCATGGATACTCATCTGATCGTTATAAAATGCCTGAAACGCCTGAGCTTCTGGGGGCTCCGCCCCTGGACCCCACGCCAATTAATGACCTGCCAGTGTCACAAATAAGGTATCAAAATATGCTCATCTGACCGTAATCAAATGCCTAAATCCCCTGAAATTCCGGTAGCTCTGCCCCCTGGACCCCACGCCAATTAGTGACCTGCCAGTGTCACAAATAGGGTATCAAAATATGCTCATCTGACCGTAATTAAATGCCTAAAACCCCTGAACTTCCGGTGGCTCTGCCCCCTCGACCCCACCAGGGGTCTTAAGGCGGGCCCCTGAATGCTTATCTGACCGTTATAAAATGCCTGAAACCCCTGAGCTTCTGGGGGCTTTGCCCCCTGGACCCCACGTCAATTAGTGTCCTGCCAGTGTCACAAATAAGGTATAAAAATAAGCTCATCTGACCGTAATTAAACGCCTAAAACCCCTGAGCTTCCGGGGGCTCTGCCCCCTGGACCCTACCAATGGCCCTAAGGCGGGCCCCTGGATACTCATTTGACAGTAATTTATTGCCTAAAACCCCCGAGCTTCTGGGAGCTCCGCCCCCTGGACCTCACGCTAATCAGTGACCTGCCAGTGTCACAAATAGGGTATCAAAATATGCTCATCTGACCGTAATCAAATGCCTAAAACCCCTGAACTTCCGGTAGCTCAGCCCCCTGGACCCCACGCCAATTAGTGACCTACCAGTGTCATGAATAAGGTATCAAAATAATGTTATGTTCATCTGACCGTAATTAAATCCCCATACCCCCTGAGCTTCCGGGGACTCTGCCCCTTGACCCTTGCCGAGGCTTTGCCCCTAGACCCCACGCCAATTTACACTACGCTTTACCTGATCGTAAATACTTAGCCTCCCCACCCACTTTGAAAAACGTTCGGCGGGGCCTGCATGTAAGAGTGGGGTGATGCGGATTTTTTGTCTGCCAGCCCCCTCAAAAAAAAACTTTTGGAGTCACCGAGGCCCATAGTTTTAACCAGTACCTCGAAAAGAAGGCATGGTATATTTGTTTTATATCCTGCATCAAAAATTTATCTTTAAAATAAAATTAAAAAATACAATTTGGGGGAAATTTGTTATCAAAATTTGAAAAATTTGAAAAATTACAATTTTTATTAAAAAAAAGAATAAAAAATATAAAAATATTATTAGATTTTTAAAAATATATTTAAAAAAAAAAAAATCAACCCCCAAATAGTACTGTCATATATACTTCTACTCCCAAATAGTACTCCCAAATAATACTTTTTCAGAGCAACATTAAAATAGTTGAAATATTTCTGGTCACGTGACGAGCTTTTAATCAATCAAAAACCAATAAATTTTTGATGCAGAATATAATAAATATTATAGTAAATATTAAATATCATAGATTATAATAGTAATAGTAAATTTTCTCACTTCTCTTTGTCGACCTATTGCACTTTACAAGTGCTCTGTTTATGATTTTCCATGTCATCTCATGATAAACGCCCTTCTTTTATAAAGGATTTTTCAAAGATATTTTAAAGCATCAACTCTTGATAACTGAGAGGCTTTAATAAGTGCTGAAGGGTAATGCCATTTTTATTTGCTGTCAGGGTTTTAAAAGCCATAGGCCTATTCATTCGCAGACAAATAATGGATGTATATTGATAGTAGGTTTGCAGTGCATTCATATACAAGTATAGTGGTTCACCATGTTCTTAGTGTAGACTACATGTTACATTAATCTGATGCCAATATAGCCAGAAGTAGGAAAAATAAAGTTTCATCATGAGAATGAAAAAAGCTTTTATTCATCTATTAAAGCAAGGCATCTTTAATAGTGATTGTTTTGTTGTCAATATATCTAGGGCATGTATTCGTGTTGGATGCCATAATTTCAATTTATTTACAAAAGATAATGTAAAGTGAAACAACGAATATCTTAAAATGAGGCTTTGTATTTACATGCAGTGGCGGATCCAGGGGCCCGGGGCCGGGCCTCTCTAGAAAAAAAAACATGTAAAAACACCCTTTTTTGGGGAAAAAAAAGAAGATGGGCCCCCTCCCCTGGCGCTCAAGGGGTGGGGTGGTGGTGAAATTTTATTTTCAATTTTTGAAGGCAAAACAACCCCCCTTAGCGAAAAATCGACCGGCACGATTTTCAAATTTTCAATTTTCGGAGGCAAAAAAAAAAAAAAAATTGCTCACTACCCCACCCCCACCCCACTGAGCGAAAAATCGACCGGCACGATTTTCAAATTTTCAAATTTCGGAGGCAAAAAAAATTGCCCCTGGACCCCACGCCAATTAGTGAACTGCCAGCGTCACAAATAAGGTATCAAAATATGCTCATCTGACCGTAATTAAATGCCAAAAACCCCTGAGCTTCCGGGGGTTCTGCCCCCTGGACCCCACCTAGGGCCCTAAGGCAGGCCCCTAGATGCTCATCTGATGGTAATTTATAACCTGATCGTAAATACTTTAGCCTCCCCCACCCACTTTGAAAAACGTTCAGCGGGGCCTGCATGTAGAGTGGGGATGATGCGGATTTTTTTTTGTCTGCCCCCCCCCCAAATGTTTTTTGCTCATTACGCCACTGCTGGTCACTATTATGTACCAATATTTGGCTCGCATAATTTCAAATTTGGGTCCCCCTAAGAAATCCTGGATCCGCGCCTGCACATAGGCCTATTCTATCGCAAATGCATTGGTAGCTCAGCTAAATCTGAAACAAATATAATTAATTTAGCGCTTTGTGTCCCAAAAGGATTTAGAAATCAAACATTTGTTTTCATATAAATTAATCTTCTTTTTTTTAAATGTCTCTGAGTCAGAATTTCAATTCCAAAAGTCAGGGGTAACATAGAAGATTACATGTTACTTTGTTTAGAAGTACAAGACTTTCTAGGCTGCATAGCCCTTTGAAGATTACTGACAGTATAGAAGAGAATTATTGTGAACAAGAGTATTTCCTGTAATCCCCTTGCAACTTTGCAAACATTTATGGCTTTCACATTATTGGTCCAATTCATGTCAAACTTTTACCATTCGATTTCTCTAATTTCTCTGCTTTTATACAAACTTATTACAAGGGTTTGTTCGCAGTGCATTGGCAAACAGCTCTGTCAGAAAATAAGAGCCGGGGGGAGCCGGGATAGCAATGAAGAAAAGAGTGCTTTAGCCACATCTACAGTTGAAAATTGGTACAGTAAACAAATGATTGTCAGCTGTGCCATGTGTTCACGTGCAGGGAAGTCCAACCTTGATAGCAAACTACTCTAGAGGAAAGCAGAAATATCAGAGAAGTAGACTGGTGAAAGTTTGAATGAAATCGGACCAAAAATGAGAAAGTTATGAATCTTTAAACGTTGTAATCACCATGGGTATGAGCTCTTCAAATTGGCTGAATCGGTAATGTTACTGTGATGTAATTACGGACAGCTTTCCCATTGCCATTTTAATGTTAAAATTACACACAAAATGACAAAATGACAATTTTGTTTAACTTATGTATGACTCATGAGGGCCTTTTCTTTTCAGAGGACCTATCAGAGGCGGCCCTCCCGGGCAGGGGGCACAGTGCCCTCCCACTTTTCAAGCACCAAAAAGTGCCCCTTTTTACATAGAAAAAGTGCCCCTTTAACTTTGTAAGAAGTGCCCCTTTTTACATAGGAATAGTGCCCCTTTTACTTTCACAAGTGCCCTTATTAATTTGTAAAAGTGCCCCTTCTCCTTTTCAACTCTGATAAGTGCCCCTTTATTTGAACACGTGCCCCTTTTACTTCGACAATTTCCCATTTTCCTTGCAATAAGTGTCCATTTTTCATTCTCATAAGTGCCCTTTTAATCTCTAGTAAGTGCCCCTTTTCAGGTACGAGAAGTGCCTCTTTTCACTTATGATAAGTGCCCCTTCACCTTTGATAATTGCCCTATTCAAATCTGAGAGGTGCCTCTTTTACTTTGACAAGTGCCCCTTTTCCTTTGTAAGAAGTACCCCATTTACCTTTTAATAACTACCCCATTTTAACTCGGATATCGCACCTAAGTTATATTTTCACATGTGCCCCTTTTCTCAATGATAAGTACCCTATTAAAACAAGAGCCCCTTCCCCTTCTCATGAGTGCCCCTTCTCTTGTAAATGACCCTTTTCAAGTACGAGAAAATTCTCCTTTGCACTTCAGATAAGTGCCCCTCACCTCCGATAAATGCCCCCTTTAAAATTTGATCGGCGCCCATTTTCTTTCAACTAATGCATATTTACCTTTATTATAAGTGCCCCTTTTTCACTTACATAAGTGCCCCTGTTCATATCTGGTCATTTACCCTTTTCAGGTGCGATAAGTCTCTTTTCACCTCTGATAATTTAATTTCCCTAACAATGATACGTGCCCCTTTTCCTTTCTAATAAGGGACCTATCCCCTTTTCATAAATGCCCCTTTTCACCTCTTATAAATGCCCCTATCAAAATCTGATGGGGGCCCCATTTCCATCGACAAATGCCCATTTCCTATTCTCATGACTGACTTTTTCATCCCTGGTGAGTGCCTGTTTTTGAGGGTGTAAGAAGTGCCCCATTTTCACCTCTGATAATTACTCTTGTACTTTGACACATGCTCCTTTTCTGTTCTGATAAGTGTTCTCTTTTCCTCTCATCATTAAACGCGCCCCTAATTTCAAGCGACTAAGAGGAATTTTCCCCAAAGCTCGCTCGCTACGCTCGCATGCATCTATAGATGATATACTTATGTCACTTAACAAGGGTCTTTTCAGTCTTCCGTTATGAGAATGTGCTTATAACCCCATCAGGATTGGGTTTTTTCCTCTTTATAAGATATAATTTTTCGCACTGCGACCTCACAAATCTTAAATTTTTTCCTCGCTCGCTTCGCTCGCTCCCAAATAAATTTTAAGACCATCACACCAAACTGCAAAGTATGATGCTTAAGCAATATCTTGTATGGTGTATAAAGTGGAACAAATATTGAAATAATTCCTGATAATGTAATCACAATGTAGGGGTATATACCAATGTCTAAACAATTGTATAATTTCGCTTTGAGATTTCCCTTTGTAGGTGCCCTTTTTCCAGAAAGTGCCCTTTTTCTTGGTGCCCCCCACTTTGGAAGTCGCTCGGCCGCCCCTGGGACCTATAACAATAAGCTGTCCTTAATGTATTTTGAGTAATGCCCCTAAGGAGAAGGCACATAGGAGAAAAACAGAAATTAATGATACTTTTGTACACGACGAACGGGAGAGTTATCCGCGACAACTTCACAATCCACTGGCCAACCTGCCAATTTGAGATTCGCATAGACTTAATTGGTGATCTCATATTACAAACATTCATGTCTTTCTTACTATTGGTCCGATTCATTTCAAACATTCATGTCTTTCTTACTATTGGTCCGATTTATTTCAAACATTCATGGCTTTCTTACTATTGGTCCGATTTATTTCAAACATTCATGGCTTTCTTACTATTGGTCCGATTTATTTCAAACATTCATTTCTTTCTTACTATTGGAGTATTGGTCCGATTTATTTCAAACATTCATGGCTTTCTTACTATTGGTCCGATTTATTTCAAACATTCATTTCTTTCTTACTATTGGTCCGATTTATTTCAAACATTCATTTCTTTCTTACTATTGGTCCGATTTATTTCAAACATTCATGTCTTTCTTACTATTGGTCCGATTTATTTCAAACATTCATTTCTTTCTTACTATTGGAGTATTGGTCCGATTTATTTCAAACATTCATTTCTTTCTTACTATTGGTCCGATTTATTTCAAAGTTATACCATTATGTTTCTCTTATTTTTCTGCTATAATACAAATTAAGTTATTACAAGGGTTGGATTGCCATTTAAGTGCAGTGCACAGGGGCGGCGAAGTGTCTTTCAAAGTGGGGAGGGGACCAACAAAAAAGGGCACTTTCTGGAAAAAAGGGGCACCTACAAAGGGAACCTCAAAGCGAAAATATACCACTTTTAGACATTGGTATGTACCCCTACATCATGTGATTACATTATCAGGGATGGTTTCAATATTTGTTTCTCTCTTTACATGGTCCAATATACTGCTTAAGCATTATACATTCCAGTTGGGTGTGATGGTCTGAATATTATATATAATATATTATATATATAATATATAAAAGGGGCAATTATCAGAAGGAAAATGGCACTTATTAGAAATGGTAAGGGCACGTGTCAAAATAAAAGGGGGTAGGGGAGACTCTGGTTAGTTGAGCCGGTCGGTTAGTTGAGCCACCCCCTCTAAAATAAACCATGACCATTTTTAGAATTAAATGCTGCCATCTGATATTACCTTATGGTACAGGGAACACATGTGCTAAATTTGACACAGGGATGCAGACTACAAGCTTGTGTAAATCAACAACATTTGATTTTCGCTGTTCAAAGTGAATTTCCGAAAAAAGTGGACATGTCCTCATATTTTCTACACCTTTTAGAATTAACTGACTATCATGATACTGTTGAAAGGAGTATCATTGTATATCATTTTAACCTTGTTATTTGATTTGTGTCTAGTAAGACTTTCACTTTTCACCACGATGAATTCAAAATGGTGGGTGTGGTGTTAGTTGAGCCGATGGGTGTGTAGTTAGTTGAGCCAGTATTTTGCATGTGTGTTTATGTATGTGTGTGTGCTTGTGTGAACTTGCGTGTGTGCGTGTGTGTGTTTGCAAGTGTGTGTATTTAGTTTATTCAATTGTATGTTTTTGTTTGTACATGTATTACACTTTGGGAGGAATAAAAGAAAATTTTAAAAAAATATTTAAAAAAGTGTCTCATTTGTATTTATGCCACTGATCTACATATATGGCTTAACTAACCTGACACCCTGGCTCAACTAACCTGCGTGTTGGTGTCAATTGAGCCACTTGACCACTTTTTTAAAATCTCCCCTCGCTCTAAAATCAAAAGTGTTTTTTTCATAATATACAGATATAATATGCCTAACATACTGCTCTTTCAATCCCACCCCCAAACGTCCTTACCAAACATTATCCAAGGGCACCCTTGAGTAAAAAGTGGCTCAACTAACCTGAGTCTCCCCTACTTATCAGAGGTGAAAAGGGGCACTCATCAGAAATGAAAAGGGGTACTTATCAGAAGGGGAAGGGGGCACTGCACTGATTACAAAGGAAAGGACACTTGTTAAAGTAAAAAGGGGCACCTCTCAGATTTGAATAAGGGCAATTATCATTGTTGAAGGGGGCACATATTAGAGGTGGTAAGGGGCACTTATAAGAATGTGAACGGGCACCTATTAGAAATAAAAAGGCACTTATCTGAAGTAAAAGGGGGCACTTTTCCTATGTATAAAGGGGCACTTTAGGGGTACTTGAAAGAGTGGGGGCATTGTGCCCCTCCCCCACCGTCCACAATCCCCTCCAAACCGCCCACCCCTCGGGTACGCCGCCTCTGGCAGTGCATTGGTAAACAGCTCTGTCATGAACTCAGAAATGAGAGTCTGGAGAAAGAAGAAGAAAAAGAAGAAAACAAACAAAGAAGAAGAAGACAAAAACAGGGGAAAAGAGTGCTTTAGCCCCATCTACAGTTGAAAATTGGTACAGTAAACAACAGATTGTCAGCTGCATGCACCGTACCATGTGTCTCGTTTTTCATTGGATATCTTACTTTTTAAGTAAATCACCCAAGCCCTAAGGCATATGTGATTTTCCTCAAAACGTCTTACCAGTACCACATTGAAAAGTATAATCACCGACATCATTGTGTCATCGTGATGATAATGAGGAACATTGGGTTGGTACTGTACTAGAATCGTGTGTGCCCATTATAGGGGCCTAGGCATTAAACGTTTACATACCTGGGGATTCCTGATCCTGGAAGTGGAAGCTTTTGAATTCGAATTTTATTTGAATGTCATTGTATGGCCATGGGAGATCACTGAGTTGCTTCAAATTTGCAGGCTCCATACTATTCCGAGGTAGATATATATACATCTCTATCTTATATTTGTTTTGTATCGTAACAATTATTACATTTTTAGTAGCCCAACATTTCACAAATTGATTCCGATCCAGGGAAATCAGCCTTTATCACAAGGTAGCCCTATTAAATTATTATTATTAATTATCTAGGTCTACAAAGTACAATGAAGAGACGTGTAGACGATAACTTGATAAGTGAGCTACTTTAAGTCTTTATTGCTGTGACATGTGCTCGAGTAGATTCTAGACCAAAAGCTTCAGTCTCGGATCTCTGATATCGACGGTTGTATACGTATATATGGCCTTACTACTAGTACTAGTCTAGGCTAGGCCTACTACTACTACTACTAGTAGTAGACTCTAGTAGTAGTAGAGTCTACTCTAAGTATGGGGAAGGTTGATAAAGAATTACCCATAATCCATATATACCAGACGGTTATTTCTGTCTATGCTCGGGTGAACTAGCATTCATGTGCACTTTCATGAAATACTTTCTTTAGCCTTCTGTTTCTGGCCTCATTGCAAGTAAAAGTCTGATAAGATTTTTTTTTAAATTGATTAGGGGGCAGTAGAAATTTCGATATTAAATCGCTTCTCCCTGGGCAGGCATGCTGTTCAGTCGCCCGTAAATGAGTATGTGTTAGCAGCCATCTAAGCTTTGTCCGATGCTGCTGCAGCCAACATCAAATTCTGTAGAACTTTGCAGGAATGCTAAGCTACTCCAACAGGACTTAAATGACATCGTACAATGGTCAAGTAACTGGCAGCTACTGTTTAACGAAGGAAAGTGCAAAGTGATACACTATGGAAAGAACAACAAGAAGTTTGCCTACAGAAAAGATGTGACAACGGACGAAGGAATGGGAGAAAAGGATCTGGGGGTACTGTTTGACTCAGATCTGTCTTTCTGCGCCCACGTAGCTGATGTCTCCAAAAGAGCCAATATCAAGTTGGGAATCATCAAGCGTTCTTTTTCATCCCTTGGGTCCAGTGGCATGCTACAACTATATAAGACCATAGTACGCCCAACACTAGAATATTGCAATGCAGTCTGGAGACCAACTTACCTAAAGGACCAAGACTTATTGGAAAAGGTTCAGCAACGAGCTACACGACTCATCCCAGATGTGAAGCATGTAAGTTACGAAGACAGACTCAAGACACTCAAACTACCATCACTAGAGTACCGTAGACAGAGGGCTGATCTTCTTCAAATATACAAATCATGCATGGACTTGAGGCTGTAGAGAAGAATGACATGTTTGAAATCATTGAAGAATCCAGAACAAGAGGACACAGGCTCAAAATAAGGAAGCCCCACTGCAAATCTAAGATGAGGCAGATGTCATTTTCAGTGCGGAGCATTAATAATTGGAATAACCTTCCTAAAATTGCCGTTAACACCTCATCAATCAATAAGTTCAAGTCAGAACTTGAAAATCATTGGAAGCACCACCCGCTGAAATACTACCCATACCAACGCGAACCCAATGCAGTAAAGAGGGGCACATAAGCTGAAGCTTCAAGCCTCGACACCAAAGTAAACCAAAGTAAAGTAAAGTAATTATGTCATGTACATGCATACATGTACATGTATGTCCTATCTGTGAAATTTAAACGTTAGCAGTGTCCTAGTATTAAAATTATGCAAGGAAACCCGTTTACTTTCTACACTTCACTGTCAGACACTATTGAGTGACTGATTGACTTCCTTTTTTTCTTTGGTAATAACATATAAATGAGCTGTAGGGTACATGAGCATAATATTTTGTCTACATCAATAACCCACTTCTTGTAATGGCCAAAATTAAACTGATTGAATCTTAAATTGTGCAGCACAAAACGTACGCCCTTTTGTTTTGAGGGAAGTTGGAATTTGGAATTTAACCTGTTCATTTTTTTTGGCCTACAAATGGGACATAGTACCTTTAAATGTTCTGTTTTACCGTTTTATCAGAATCTCAGAATGGTGTCCAGACATCGCTGAAAAGCACTAATGTCTAGAGATGGTGTTGCTTCCATGCAATGTGCAATTTAAATTGATGCATGGTTCTTTTGGAGGTATAGTTTAAAGGTAAAGACCAGTTTTGGAAACGCCCCTCTCTCAAAAAAATGAAATGGAAGCTCTCATTACCAATCATGTGAAAGAATATGTTTTGACAAATACGTGATGATACAAATTTTGCCGGGAAAGTCGGGAACCGCCTACTAATTGATATATTTGGTAAATTATTATATCTATTGGGACCAAATAGATATCGCGCACGTGGTCGCGTAGTCCCATATACATCTTTCTGTGTACAGTGCTTGTAACTTTACCAAGACTGGGCCAAATTTCTTATCATTTTGATGATTCCAGAACCTTGCAGTACACACCAATACTTATATGCTAGATGATCAACCTTTTCTGATCGATTCCACAACGTTTCTTTCACAATGCAATCGCATGACCAGAACTGGTCTTTCTCTTTAAAGGTTTGTGTAGAGTTCAGGTTTTTGATGCCTGGCGGAAGACTGTCCCAGTCTCTTATTGTATTTGGTATGAAGCTGTTTAGGTATGCGTTTGTTCGGCATTGTAGTGGGACTAGTCGGGCTTACTCTAAATCGTCGGATCATCACGGCGGGTCGGGTGGTCGCATTACCCAACCTTTTATGAAAACATGACCCCTTATTTACGAAATGTCGGGGGTAATGTTAATGAAATAAACCACTCCCCAAAATGGTCTGGTCCAATTTACCTGACACTATGTGAAAACCCTATGGCAAATTTAAGAAAGGTCGCGTGGTCTTCCGTTTTCGTGTAACGCAACCACCTGACTGGACGGGGTGATTGACCTGATTAGACGGGGTGATCGACCTGATGATTCCAAGTAAGCCCTGTAGCCTACATGTAAATGAAATCCCTTTTGCATGCATTAGCTGTTGCTATGTCTGGCAATTTTTTGAGTTGTCAAGAGAAACTTTTGTTCACGAAGCATGCATACAACTAGTTGTGTATTTGAAGCATGTTCCACATTCATGCAGAAATTATTGGTTATTATTATTATTATTACGCTTCGCTCGGTTGTGTGAGCGATATAAGGTGTTGAAAGGAAGTATTTAAGAGTTGACACAATGATGGATTAAAAAAACAAAACAAAACAAGTTGGTGAATGTGATCCTATAAACCGAATTATAACACGTGTGCACATGATACATGTACAATAATAAATGTGTAATAGTTTGATGTTAAAGTGTATTTTGACGAGATTGTTTGTCGTATAGCTAAATCCATTCTCATTTTTAGGTGATTTGATGCCGTCTATACTAAAAGTAGCGCATTTACCATTTTACCCCTCCAACAAAAAAGAGTAAAATAGTGAAAATATATCAGGTATTTGTTTGGCAGTTTTGTGTTTTTTAATTGAAATTTGCATAAAAGAAAAATGATTTAAATGAGCCAAGCTATTTGAAGGTGGTAACACTACATTTACACCTATATACAGAACAGTGAAAAAAATACACGGGGCTCAGGGCGAATTTGCCCCCGAAATGCCCAAAAGAGCCCCCGAAAATCAGAAAAGAGCCCCTGTAAATTTGCATAGAGTTCAATGCAAAACAAATTTTAGAAGGTTATTTTTATGTAGGCAAGCTTGAAAAGTAGCCCCCGAAAAATAAATATTAATTTTTTCCCTGTGTAATACAGAACACAAAAGTAACTACCCCCGTTATAAAGAACTGCTCATAATTTCATAACCCTTAAATGTATCACGTCATCTTACCACAATATTGGTACAGTTGTTATGTAAATTTTGTGTAGTATAATACATGCTCTTTGTATCGATCAATTAAAACCATAATTTTCGTGAGATTTCTGGCAAGTTAATATAGGTTTTCCAGCCCAAATTTCATCAGAGTTACATCTGCTAGTAAAGTTGAACATGACTTTAGATGATCTTTGACCTTAGCATGTGTGACCGAAGTTTGGATACAATAGGATTAACATTTGGACAATTATTTGTCCCGAGTGTCTTGTAGGTAAACTTTATAATTTTACCTTAGATGCCCTTTGACCCCAGCATGTGACTCTTGATGGTATGATAGGATCAAAGTTTCCCGAATGTAACTATCGTCCAAGTTTGGTCACAATGGGATTAATGGTTGGAAATTTATTTGTCACAAGAGACTTTTCGCAGGCACAGTTTAACATTTGACTTGAAATGACCTTTGGCTGGTTTTTAAGAGTCCAAGGAAGTTCAGTCAATATAGGATGTACCATATTTGAGCTATCATGAAAACACATGACATTTGGATCCCTTAGTCTCCCCTCCAATTTGGGTAGGTGAGAAAAAAATGTAAGGCAATTCTGTATTCAATGAATACTGCTCTGAAACTTATTATCCTTTTATTATTGACTCACTAATAGACCACATATTTACAAACACACCCACATGCTGGAATTCTAATGTCAGACATGACTGATCACTTCCTCATCTTTACTCATATTTCGGATTCCTTTTAGTCAGTACAATCATCCCTCAGAAAAATTCGGAGACTGAATACAGAAAACATTATTCGCCTCAAAGATAGACTAAGCCAAATACACTAGGAAGAAGTACTGCCGATACAAAACTGTAATGAATCTTTCAACAAATTTATTCAAATATTGATGAATGTTTATGATGACGTTATTCCAGAGCAAACACCTAACGAGTCTAATTATAAAAAAGACCCAACGATCGCCATGGATCACCAAATCTTTAATAAAATGTATCAACAAGAAAAACAGCCTGTATTACAAATAGAAATATAATCTCTCCCTTCAAACTCGAGTAAAATACACAAAATATAAAAACATACTTACTACTCTTTTAAGGAATGAAAAGAAAAAATACTTTGATTCTCAAATAAATACCCATAGATATGACTTGAATGCCACATGGAAAGTTATTAATCGTGTTCTCAACAAGAATACAAATAAAGAAGAAGTTCACTCAATCAGGATAAATGGTAAAATAACAGACGATAAGCAAGTAATTGGAGAGTCATTTAATTACTATTTTGTAAACATAGGCAATTCACTGTCACAAATGATTCCTAGTGTAGATAAACGCTATTGAGATTTCTTGCCGGAAGCTAATCTAAATACATTATTGTTATACCCGACTGACTCGATGGAAGTAAACGACATTGTAAACAAATAAAAAAAACACGAAAGTCCTGGACTCCATGGTATTAATAATTTTCTCTTGAAAAACATTTTCTCCGACATAAATGTTTCGCTAATACATATATTTAACTTATCACTATCAACAGGAGCTGTGCCAGATGCTTTGAAAACGGCCAAATTAATTCCTATTTTTAAAAAGGGCGATTAAAACGAACTCAGCAATTATCGTCCAATATCTCTCTTAACAACTTTGTCCAAGATTCTTGAAAAAATTATGTATAAAAGACTAATAACATTCATTGATGATTTCGATATTCTAAGTAACATGCAATATTGCTTTAGAGAGAAACATAATACAACACATGCACTCTTAACACTCATCGAAAAAGTAGCTAAAGCATATGATGATCATTTTCACACAATAGGTATATTTCTGGATTTCTCCAATGCCTTTGAAACAATAGATCACACAATTAAATGATTTGCTAATACATTTAACTTATCACTATCAACAGGAGCTGTGCCAGATGCTATGAAAACGGCCAAAGTAATTCCTATTTTTGAAAAGGGCGATTCAAACGAACTCAGCAATTACCGTCTAATATCTTTCTTAACAACTTTCTCAAAGATTCTTGAAAAATTATGTATAAAAGACTAATAACATTCATTGATGATTTCGATATTCTGAGTAACATGCAAATATGGCTTTAGAGAGAAACATAATACAACACATGCACTCTTAACACTCATCGAAAAAGTAGCTAAAGCATATGGTGATAATTTTAGCACAATAAGTATATTTCTGGATTTCTCCAAGGCCTTTGGTACAATAGATCACACAATTTTTCTACATAAATTATACCATTATGGAATTAGAGGGAAGGCCTTGGAGTGGTTCAGGGATTATCTTACAAACAGAAAACAATGTGTTATAATTGATAACCATAAAAATAAATCTTGTGAAACAGAAGTCAGTTGTGGGGTGTCCCAGGGTTCAATCCTCGGTCCACTACTCTTTATCATCTAGCCTATGTCAATGACTTCTATAGATCATCGCAAATATTAACTTTTATATTGTTTGCGGACGATTTAAATATATTCTTTTCTCATCAAGATCCACATCAACTAATACAAATTGTAAATACCGAATTAAACAATGTAGCTAAATGGATTAGAGCCAATAGACTTTCTTTGAATTTAGACAAAACCTATTTTATGCTGTTCAGTAATACTCTCTCTACAATACCAGAAAATGTAATTACGAATTATCTGGTCATAAATAAGGTTGAATCAACTAGATTGTTAGGTGTCATGATCGACGATCAACTGTCATGGAAAACACAAACACAATACCTTTGCAAAAAAGTATCTAGAAACATTTGTATTATTAATAAACTAAAGCATTTTTTTCCCTTGGAAATCCCTTTATACATTGTACTGCACTCTGATTTTATCTATATTGAACTATGGTGTTTGTGCCTGGGGTAACTGCAATAGATCAAACCTAAATAAAATACATCTCTTGCAAAAAAGAGTAATGAGAATAATTTCAAACAAAAGATATTGTGCTCACACCAACCCGTTATTCCTCCAAAGCAAATCCCTAAAAATAAATGATTTACACTCGTACAATCTTGGTAATTTTATGTATCAACTTGAGATAAACGATCTTCCAAAAAGATTAACGCAAATTCTTATTAAAAAAACAAGAAATTCATAGTTACCCAACCAGGCGGTCGAATCATTTTCATCCCCCTTGCACAAAAACAGTAACTTTACAAAAATACATTTATTTTTTACTGGACCCAAACTTTGGAACTCACTCAACCCCCTCACTTTTTAGGTTTAAAAGTAAACCTAAGCATTCCCTGTTGAATAGCAAGAACAACCATGCTATATGGTACATTATGTTTCTTTATTGTATGTTTAGTTATAATTATTACAATGTATATTATGTTCAATTATGTTATTTTCGATAACGTGGAAACAAATAAACTTGAAACTTAAAACTTTGTAGCATATTTGATGACTTATAAAGTGGTTGGAAAACGATCTGTTTAGGCAAAGAGATTGATTAGAGGATTTCAGTGTAAACCACATTTGTCATTTGTCTTGCGTTGTCTCCTGGTGTGGGCTTGAAAATAGAGATGTGTTTTATACTTCCAACACGGCTCATCGCAACGTATAGTTGACCGTGTGTGAAAAAGTCCTGTTTGAGGTAAAGTCCGACTCGGGAAAGTGTTTGCCCCTGCGATTTATTGGCTGTTATTCCAAAACACAACCTTACTGGAAACTGTTTTCGTTCGATTTCAACTGGAATAGTATTGTCTTGTGGATGGAATATAATTCTGGGTATAAGAAGATCTTTGCCTTTATGTGGTCCAGTTGCAAGCTCAGCATGAATTATCTTAGGAGTCATGGTCTTGACAAAGTAGCGGGCTCCATTTACATGGCCGTTAATGGGATCTAGGTTTCTGAGTAGCATTATAGGAGCACCTACTTTCAACTTGAGAACATGTGATGGCATAGAAGGTAATGTGATTGTATTTAGCCATTCAGTGGGATATCTGTGGGCTTCTTCTTCATTTCTTGTTTTGTCACATGAACGATATATCATTGGTTCCCCTGTCAAAAGATTAATGAGGATATGGTTGACTTCTTCTGCGTTAGCATTTGTAGGGCAAATGATTGCCGTGGATACTAACCACTCAGACCAGTTTGTATCTAGTAGTCTATTTCGCATGCCATTTGCTACTTTTTCCTTTAGATTAGGAAATATTTCATGGCAGAATTCTTCCAAGTGATTGGATAGTGATAGTAGTTGTTGTGGAATGTTTACTTGGCTCTCAGCTTCTGAAGAGAGTTCCCTGCCTTCTCCAATCTGCAGAAGATAGTTGGAGAACTCTACATCCTGTGTTCCTGCATTCATGATTCTCATGTTAACTGTAAGCTTGAAGATTTGTACATCTTTCCACAGATCCGACATTTTGAATGTGTGATGTAGGATTTCTGCCTTGCTGCCACGTGGGACTACAGGAAGGCACTGTCTCCAATCGCCACTGAAAAGCATTGTCACACCACCAAATGGTTGTTCTTGTTGCCTAATTTGCCTAAAGGTTCTATCAATTGTTTCAAATACCTTTCTATCACCCATGGTGACTTCGTCAATAATGACAAGAGAAAGTCTTTTTACCAATTCAGCTTTCCCGCTGTTGTCATGAATTGAGCAAAGTGATGTTTCAGTGAGATTGATTGGGACGTGGAGCTTACTGTGTACTGTTCTTCCTCCTGGGAGTAAAGTTGCTGCTATTCCACTTGTGGCTAAAGTGAGACAAATCTTACCTTGGCTTCTAACATAACTTGTTATAGTTTTGAGCAAGAAGGTTTTCCTATTCCGCCTGGAGCATCGAGGGCAAAAAGACCAGGCTGATTGTCATCAATTGCTGCTTTTATAGCTACAAATGCTGTTCTCTGGTCGGTATTCAACATTGCCTCTTTGTCTTGCGTATATTCGTCTTTAGAATACTGAAGTTCTTGCTGGATCTCAATTGGTTCGCAAGAAAGGGATTCAACAGGGTAAGCAGGTTTTGGGAGACCAAAGTCCTTGGTCATATCTTTGCCACAATCATCAAACATTGATTTGAGTTGTACAAGAACTTTGTTGATGATGGCATCTGTTGGCTCAGTAAGTTTGTCACTTTGCATGAAGTCCTGACATAATTCAGTTGTGAATGCTGCAAACAGTTCTTTAGGATTGGCAGGCATCGCATACATAAGTAATGTAACCAAGCATCTTCTTAATTGTGGTCCGAATTTAATTGTTGCTGCCTCTTTCATAGCCTTGTGAATTTGCTTGTCATCTTCAAATAAACCCAATTTGATGTAAGCTTCCTGATATGTCTCACACAGTTGACCATTAACAGTCCTGAGATCTTGAAAGCTTGTGGGGCCCATTACATGATGAAGTAGCATTCGGAGGAAGTATTTCTCTTTGTTGTAGCAGTTTATTGATATGACTGGAATGCGCCCAACTATGTCACTTTTGGCTTGATCATTTGACAATTTATTAATTCTTCTTTTCCTTGGTGTAAACTGCTTAGATTGATTATTCCAGACATAATACCGCAGGATATCAATGTACAAGTGATTATGGGCATCTTGGTCAACTCTGTTTAAAGTGAAAAACTCTGTCAGTTGAGTCTTTTCAGAGTTTGCTGCTGCATCTGCAGGATTTTGGTTTTTATGAATGATAACCATCTGCTCATTTGGCAAATGAATGGGGAATTTGTGTACAGAAGGATATTTATGGCTCAACAGAAACCCATTGAGTCTCCATGCTGCCTCTGATGCAGAGATGCATCTTGCATCAACAAATTTTTGAATCTCATTTGGTGCCACTTGACCAACGCTTGTTTCAACCATCACACGGTCAGCGCCTTTATTGATGTACTTGTACAAGTACTTGACACCACCAACAGATGAAACAATTTCAACATTGATATGAGCTTTGTATTTCAAGAGAAGTACAGGGTTATAGGGGACAATCCATTTATTGTCGACGACAATCTTCTGCTGAATGCTGCTCACCCAAATT
The DNA here is from genome assembly GCA_037976565.1 of Mesocentrotus franciscanus. Classification (NCBI taxonomy): domain Eukaryota; kingdom Metazoa; phylum Echinodermata; class Echinoidea; order Camarodonta; family Strongylocentrotidae; genus Mesocentrotus; species Mesocentrotus franciscanus. The sequence continues at coordinate 20,586,290 of CP137684.1, read as the reverse complement.
TCTGCAGTATGACCGCCATGATTGTGATCTCTTCTTCTGTAAAGTGGGTATGTGCAGTTTGAATGAAATGTATGTTGTCTAAATTCCTTCGGGAAGCGTTTTCCACACACTTTTCCTTTCATGCATGGACTGTTTTGGTTCACACCTGCACATGGACCGTGTATCATGAATTGTGTCACGAGGGAATGGAGCATGGGGTTTTGTTTCTCATCAGGAATTTCAGCACAAACATATTTGTCATAATCAGAGGAGTTCTTGGGTGCATCTTGTTCTTGAAGGGTGAACATCAAATGGATGTGGGGTAGACCGCGTTTCTGAAATTCGACCATTCCAACCATAGCACTAACCTTGCCAAGGATATCTTTTTTCATAATATCTTCCAAGAGTTCCTTTACTTTCATATTAAAAACCCTGTTAACTACATCGGGTCTGTCTATTGTCTGTTCTCCAGGAAAAAGACTCTCTGTGATCTCTGGCCACTTAGAATGAGCAATGAAGGTAACAAAGAGATGAGGACGACCATAATGTCTGACAATAGCCATTGCATCCTGAAAGCTTTCCTGATACCATCGAGGAGACCCATAATGTGTGGCTGGTAAGAAGATTCTTTGACCAACGTTTTGTAAGTTGGTGTCATCACTCAAGCTTATAGCATCCATGAGTCCGTTGTATTTTTCTGCACGGATCTTTTTTTGATTGAGTTTATACCAGTTTAGTTTCATTCTTTCTGCTTTGTACCACACTGAACAGAGAAACTCCTGAAAAAGTCTTCCAGATCTGACAATACCATTGAACTCTCCCTGTCTCACCTGAATTTGGTGAATGTAGAACATAGTCGGAGAGATTTTGGCACCTCTACTTACATCACTATTTACTTGATGTAAATCTACATGCCAGCCATCTTCACCATGTGGGAAAAGAAGAATGAAATGGAGTGGGTCAAATGCCCTATTGAGGTCATTGATTCTTTGAAGACCACCATCTTTCAAGTGAATAACGACATCAGCAGGATTACTGGAATCGTTGAGAGCTAGTAAGAAAATTTCATTGGAGTCAGGTAAATTGTATCTTCTGCTGTGCTCAGCGGATGGTTTTTTGTCTTTTCTTAATACAAACTTTGTTTCTTTGATAACCTCTTCTGGGAGTTGGGATACAGCTCTCAAAGTTTGAACATATGGATTTGTTTCATGCAAGACCATCTGCACAGTATACATTGTCTTCTCTGACAAGTTTTTACCATTTTGTTTGTGTACGTTAATCCTCATTTGAGCTTCTTCAAGTAAGATCATGGATATAAATCTGAGCAAATTTTTTCTTTTCTCGTTATCTTTAGTACCTATTGAGTGCCAGATTTTGCCCTGAATTTTGACATTTGGTGAGAAACCAGGGACGATAATTTTCCTTGTCAAAACCTATACTTGATAGAGAAAGAGCATTGTTGTAACTTCTTATGTTTGTTTTGAAGTGCCTGTCATTTTGCAGGAGGTCTTGTATAGTCTGAGGTGGGTCTTTAACATGAGGTATGACTGTTTTCCGTGGTTGCAACATGTTCCTGGTTGGTCAGAAGGGAACTGAAAGGCTTTACATGATTCACATCTATTCTGCCATATATTTGGTTGTTTGAAATTAATAACTGATGAAGGTAATTCTTGTTCAAATAATTCAGCTGCTGCAATGTTACAAGCTAGTCTCTGAGTTGTTTCCTTTATCACTGGTCTTTCCAATTGAAGTCTTCTTTCTGTTTCTTCATTTGTTTTTCATTCCGCCACTCCTTTACACACTTCACTCGTCTTGCACACACGTCCCCTCTTTTTCGCTTAGGCATTTTGATACTAGGGAATGAAAGTATGAAGAAATAATAACTCATTAAATACAATTGACATGTATATTTGTGAATGTCAACATTTTCTTTTGAAATTATTTTGAAATAAAGCAAGATGTTTGTTGCTTGAAAGTCTCATGAGGTATTGCAGTTATCACACACTGTTAATCACGGGTTGGATGGCTGGGCAGGGGCATGGCATGTGGGGGATGGGGGAGGAGGTAGTGAGCACAGGAAAATACAAGGACAATATGTTACACCAGTATGCACGCCTCAAAAATAAATTTGGTAATTTCATTGAAAATGAGTGTAGTTATACTTCGCTTTCCTTTTTTTTTTTTTTGTGCCTCTCTCTTGTGTAGTATTTAGTCCACAGTCATATGATTATACTGTAGAGTTGTCCCTCTCCCCATCCTTGAGCTACCACTGTCATAATTCAATTGTACAATACTTACCAAATGAGCGCAGCTAGTAGACACAGGATGAAGAATGATAGCTTGAATACCCCTGCGAATAATCAACAAATTGGACATGACTTGAAAACAGAATTTATTTGGTGAATGAAGAGGCCATATTCATGCTTTTTTATGGACAATTATTGCGAGTAAATGCACAGCAATCACATGTGCATGTATGCAACCTCCACCCACCAGCCACAATTATGCTTCAAGTAGATTAATACTTAAGTTAGTGTTTTGAAAATTGACTCATTGGAATTTAGGAGTATTTTACTGAAGGCTGCAAATTTAAAAAAACAAGTCAACGCAAAGCGTAGCATCCCCTCTCCTGGTACAAATGGCCTATATTTAGCCATTTTTGCATATATTTAATGAGCTGTGACCTTTGAACTTCATGATCATTTCGAAGTGCATGTTTTTAGGGCTTCATTATTACACCATATCACAGACACTGATGGTGCCACACTAATAACATGTAGGGCCATGCATGTCAGATTTAACATTGTTAAACTATTCCTTTAAACCATGGGTTGAACTTAAACCTCATTTGTGAATTCGGGCCTAGTTTTAGAAAATCTATGTCTCCAAGTTCAAGTCTAACACATCAAAGTTCAGTCTAGACTTTGATTTATAAATTAGGAACTTACGTGTTTGTGACATGCTCTTGCACTTGTGAATTCGGGCCTAATTCTAGAAGATCTTTATGTCTCCAAGACCAAGTCCAAGTCTAACACATCAAAGTTCAGTCTAGACTTTGATTCCTCTTGCACTTGTTGAAACTTAAAATGATATGGGCCACCTGAAGAAGTAAAAATGGAAAAGAAATCATGAACAATACTGTAGGCTACTCTAGTCTCAAGTGGGTCAAGCTCGCTATCCATGGCATTAGGAACGCTATTTAAAAGAACCATTATTCATAAGAACCATTATCCATAACGTGTGACAAAATGAATAGCGATCCTTTAATATAATATTAGGGGCCTAATAGGCTTCTGGTCGGTATTCAGTTCTTTAGGGTTGGCAGACATCGCATACATAAGTAATGTAACAAAGCATCTTCTTAATTGTGGTCCGAATAGTGAGCACTAATTTTTTTCCCCAATATTTAGCGGTGAATTAGTCAGCCGGTGAATAAACGGGGGTGGCAGGTAGTGAGCACTCACAACAACAACAACAACAAATCTGTTATGTCCCCGGAAATGTGAAAATCACGCCGACCGATATTACGCTCAGTGGGTAGGGGTGGGTAGTGCAGTGTGAGCACTAAGTAAAAAAAAAAATCAAAATGGGTGGTCTACCTTCTTTTCTGACATAGGCCCTAGTCTAGATCTAGTCCTAGTCTAGGTCTACTGCCGGGGGATACAATTATAATGTTAATGGTGCTAGGATGGGTGAGGTTAGTCTATAATAATTAACTTTTCCATCAAGTCTAACAACAGCAGACTAGGCCTAGATCTAGGTCTATTAAACATAACAGTAGGCCTAGATCTAGATCTAGGCCTATCAGTCACATCACAATTCACATCACACTTCACACTAAATCATGAAATCACAGTTCATATCACATTCACAGTCACACTCACAGTCACACTTCTCACAGTTCATAGTTCAACAAATCTAGCTCTTTCAGTTTCATGGCCTCTTTGAAGTTTAATTCTATTGAAAATTGTACAATTATATTTGAATAAGGTATATCTACTTACCAAATGAGGGGAGCTAGGAGTAGACCAAAGTCAAGATTATGTACTGTAGGCTGTAGTCTACGTCTGTACTGTATAGGCGCCTACTGTATACTGTACGTACCATGCCAAAGACGTACGTACATGTAGTTTCTATACTGTGCGCGCGTAGATATATACGACTGTACGTACGTACATGTAGTTTCTATACTGTGCGCGCGTAGATATATACGCTCGGCAGCGCATACTAGTATGCAATCTCTATATCGCAGCCGGAATGCAGTGGCATGCATGCAATACATGCAAGCAATACATGCAATAAAAATGCAGTAGCATGCATGCGCAATAATATCCGTTTCCATGCCAGAGCCATCCTCTTTCAGGACTAGTATTGTGCGTTTTTATATTCATTTCGAGATTTCAAACAACGATTTCAAATCCCAAGCTTTACAGCAATCTGCAGGCAGAACGAATGACACGTGGAGTTTTTTTAGACCGGAGCGTGCAAAACCCTAAAAGTTTTTAAATTTCAAAGGAATTCCTTACTCAAATTATAATATAAATTATTATTACCCCCTGTATATGGTTATTTATCATGCTACATGTACATGTACAGTATATTAGCAGTACTGAAGTCTGGTAGCAAGGCAATCGTACTTTTTGTTTCTGTATGACATGTGGTCTCTTTAAAGCCCAAGTCCACTCCAATTTTCAAAAATTATAGCATGTCGTAAATAAATCAAAGGTTAAAACTGCCAAATATCTCTGGCATACTTCAATCAGGTGATTTTTGTGAGCGATTTTCATTTATGTTTCGGTTATTTCGAGCAAAACATTTAAATTGCCGTACGGATGTGACGTATGCTCCTCACAATGAAAGTGCCAGCAGTATACATGCTGACAATAGGCTATTTTCGTAATGTAACCAAATCTAATGCATACGTCTTTGTGAAGTGCCTCTATACAAACTATTTCATTCACCTGATAAAAAAAATAGTATTTCAATTTACAATAGAATCCAAACTGTAACATTAGTCTTTGCCAGGTAGGACAAACATTATGGCTTGCCCTACCTAGCAACACTTAATATATGCAGTTTGCATTCTGACTGTTGAAATACTGTTATTCTTATCAGGTGAATGAAATAGTTTGTATTGAGTCACTTCACAAAGGCGTATGCATTAAATTTGGTTACATTACGAATCTGTGTTGTGAGGACCCTACGTCACATAAAATGCATTGTGGAGGAGACCCGGCTCGATCATTAACTTGTTTTTTGCTCATTGAAAATAAGTCTGAGCACCATTTTCCAAAACCAGGTTATATTTTGGCTTTTTAGATTTTTGTCTATCCAATCAGCTCAACTTTTCAGTGGAGTGGACTTGTACTTTAAGTCTCACCCTTGGTTACTATTGAGAATTCCTAAATTATGCAAATAACATCAAGTATAAAGAGAATTCTATTAATAACAATGAAGTACAAGTCAAGAGAGTTAGCATTTTTCCAGGTGCTAGGCAGCGACACCACACAAAAGAAACTTGAATGAATTTAAAATTCAAATGACGTACATGTATGTGTCATCTTTTCAAAAGGTACTTTGAGAAGTAACGGATAAAATGAAGCCCATTTTTACTTTGGAAGTCATAATTTCCATAATCATAATAAGGCATGGTTTGAAATGTATTTTACGGAGAATGTGCATTACGGAGGGGTTACCTTACCGTATTCAGTTCAAGTACCCCCAAAATGCCCCTTATTATATAGAGAAAGGGCCCCCTTTTATGTCAGATAAGTGCCCCTTATTATTTATAATAGGTTCCCTTTCCACATTCTTATAAGTGCCCCCTTTACATCTGATCATTGCCGCTATTCAAATATGAGAGGTGCCCCTTTTACTTTGATAGGTGCCCCTTTTCCTTTCTAATAAGTGCCCTTTTCCCTTCTAATTAGTGCCCATTTTCACCTCTGAAAATTGCCCCTTTTATTTTCACCTTTTATTTTCACCAGTGCCCTTGTCCTTTGGAATAACTGCCTCTTTTTCATTCTCATAAGTTCCCCCTTTTCATCCCTATTGAGTGCCCCTTCACTTCTAATAAGTGCCCTTGTTCAAATCTGAGAGGTGCCTCTCTTACTTTGACAAATGCCCCCTTTTCCTTTCTAATAAGCGCCCCTTCCCCTTCTAATAGGTACCCTTTCACCTCTGATAAGTGCCACCTATTCCTTTCTGATAAATCCCTTTCTCACCTCTGATAAATGCCCCTATTAAAATCTGATGGGTGCCCCTTTTATTGTGTGATCATGCAGTAAACGGGTGTTAGATAGTAAAACATAGAACTAATGAAAACTTGCTGGAAATAGCATTCGTTGATAAACACAACGCACATTTGCAAATATGAATCATTTAGTCTAATAACCAGTTAGTCTAATTCCCAGTTTGTATAATGCCCATTTCGTCTACCATCCATAAGGTCTAATAATCATTTGATGATTACTATTATTCAAGATCAAATGATTATTAGACCATATAGTAGATAAAATGGGGATTAGACAAACTGGAAATTAGACTAAATGAGCAAGAGACCAAATGGGTAGTAGACTTATTGGAGATAAGACCAAATGAATAATAGCCTAAATGGTCATTAGATCAAATGATAAGTAGACGAAATGATTATTACTGGTAGACCATGTGAATAGTAGACAAGCTGGGTGTAGACCATATGGGAATATCCGAATAGATTAATTGGGTAGTAGACAAGCTGGGTGTACACCATATGGGAATATCCGAATAGATTAATTGGGTAGTAGACAAGCTAGGTGTACACCATATGGGAATATCCGAATAGATTAATTGGGTAGTAGACAAGCTAGGTGTACACCATATGGGAATATCCGAATAGATTAATTGGGTAGTAGACCGACTGGTTGTAGACCAAACGGCAATAAACCGGGAGCAAAGGAGTGAGGAGAGAGAGAGAGAGAGAGAGAGAGAGAGGGGGGCAATGGAGTGAGAAGAGAGAGAAGGCAAATGTTGATCATACTGCACACCATGCCCCAGTCATCTTTCTTTACTTAAAGATACTATGTCCCTTTTGCAGCCAACATCAAATTCTATAGAACTTTGCAGGAATTATGAATATGTCATGTATGTCCTATCTGTGAAATTTAAATGTTAGCAGTGTCCTAATATTCAAATTATGCAAGGAAACCCGTTTACTTGCTAGACTTCACTGTCAGACACTATTGAGTGACTGACTGGCTTTTTCATCTTTGGTAATAACATATACATAAAATGAGCTGTAAAGGGTACATGAGCATTTGTCTACATCAATAACCCACTTCTTGTAATGGCCAAAATTAAACTGATTGAATCTTTGCGCAGCATAAAACGTACAACCATTCGGTACAATGGTCTGAAAAATCAGACTATTACTTACTGGCTCTATAGCTCCTAAGTCGATTCGACAACTAATAGTCGTTATTTTCCCACTTAAAGACATTTTCAAGCCCCTTTTTTCAAGGGAAGTTCTAAATTAGTATTGTCTTTCAAATGCCGTTGAAATTTAACCTTTTCATTTTTTGGCCTGCAAATGGGACATAGTACCTTTAAAGGGAAGAAATCATTCAGCCTAGAATGTAGGCTAAGTAAAAAACAGAAGGAGGTCGTAAATTTGACTTTAGAATCACCTTCATTGAAAGCTAGGTCACTTTCTTCAAGGAGCTTCCAAGACTAAGGCTGTGCCCAAACACACAGGCACGAGCACACGCACACACACACACGCACACCCACACACACACACACACACACACACACACACACACACAGTAAAATCCAATTCAAAAATTTGTTTTAAAATCCCAATCAATATTCCATATCTTTAGGTGAAGAAAAAAAATCTCATTAGTTAGAATCTAATCATGATTCCATGCATTTATACCAAACAGCCTTTGCTGTTTGCTCTGTGTTACACACTTAGCCATCAGAAGTGAGATCAAATATATTTTGTATATCCTGTCTGTGAATGTGCATATAGACTGAGAGATTTGAATCTCAATTTTGTGAGTTTGAACTTGGTTCTGCTTTAAGCTAATGAATCCTAATCATCTCATCATTTCATATTGTAAGAGCTACAACTGTATAAGGACACTAGCTCTGTGTCATACCATAGGAGTGCCCTTCTGGCTCTAGCAGGTGATGCAAGTTTATACTCTGTATCTGTCTTTGCAACAGAATAATACAAAGAGATTCAGGTTAAAGTCAGTTATAATATAATTTTGGATCTCAATTCAATCTGCTAGTTAGATATATCATTTACGTAATTTAGAAATGGTGAAAAACCACAAAGTTTGCAGATGAAAAATGTTCCAATATGACTAGATATATTATATCACAAGTGATTTTGAAATGGTGAAAAACTACAAAGTTTGCACTTTGCAGATGAAAATGCTCCAGTATGGATAGATAAATCACCAAGTGATTTAGAAATGGTGAAAAACCACAAAATTTGCAGATTAAAAATGTTCCAATATGGATAGATATCATCAAGTGATTTAGAAATGGTGAAAAACCACAAAGTTTACAGATAAACAATGTTCCAATATGGATAGATAAAATTAGATATTAGATATATCATCAAGTGATTTAGAAATGGTGAAAAACCACAGAGTTTGCAGATGAAAAATGTTCCAATATGGATATATAAAATTAGATATTAGATATATCATCAAGTGATTTAGAAATGGTGAAAAACCACAAAGTTTACAGATAAAAAAAGGTAGATATCTCATCAAGTGATTTAGAAATGGTGAAAAACCACAAAGTTTACAGATAAAAAAAGGTAGATATCTCATCAAGTGATTTAGAAATGCTAAAAAACCACAAAGTTTGCAGATGAAAAATGTTTCAATATGGATAGATATATCATCAAGTGATTCAGAAATGGTGAAAAACCACAAAGTTTACAGATAAAAAAGGTAGATATCTCATCAAGTGATTTAGAAATGGTGAAAAACCACAAAGTTTGCAGATGAAAAATTTTCCAATATGGATAGATATATCATCAAGTGATTTAGAAATGGTGAAAAACCACATAGTTTGCAGATGAAAAATTTTCCAATATGGATAAATATATCATCAAGTGATTTAGAAATGGTGAAAAACCACAAAGTTTACAGATGAAAAATGTTCCAATATGGATAGATATATCATCAAGTGATTCAGAAATGGTGAAAAACCACAAAGTTTACAGATAAAACAGGTAGATATCTCATCAAGTGATTTAGAAATGGTGAAAAACCACAAAGTTTGCAGATGAAAAATTTTCCAATATGGATAGATATATCATCAAGTGATTTAGAAATGGTGAAAAACCACATAGTTTGCAGATGAAAAATTTTCCAATATGGATAAATATATCATCAAGTGATTTAGAAATGGTGAAAAACCACAAAGTTTACAGATGAAAAATGTTCCAATATGGATAGATATATCATCAAGTGATTCAGAAATGGTGAAAAACCACAAAGTTTACAGATAAAACAGGTAGATATCTCATCAAGTGATTTAGAAATGGTGAAAAACCACAAAGTTTGCAGATGAAAAATTTTCCAATATGGATAGATATATCATCAAGTGATTTAGAAATGGTGAAAAACCACAAAGTTTGCAGATGAAAAATTTTCCAATATGGATAGATATATCATCAAGTGATTTAGAAATGGTGAAAAACCACAAAGTTTACAGATGAAAAATGTTCCAATATGGATAGATATATCATCAAGTGATTTAGAAATGGTGAAAAACCACAAAGTTTACACTTATTTACAGATGAAAAATGTTCCAATATGGATAGATAAAATTAGATATTAGATATATCATCAAATGATTCAGAAATGGTGAAAAACCACAAAGTTTACAGATAAAAAAAGGTAGATATATCATCAAGTGATTCAGAAATGGTGAAAAACCACAAAGTTCACAGATAAAAAAGGTAGATATATCATCAAGTGATTCAGAAATGGTGAAAAACCACAAAGTTTACAGATAAAAAAGGTAGATATATCATCAAGTGATTCAGAAATGGTGAAAAACCACAAAGTTTACAGATAAAAAGGTAGATATATCATCAAGTGATTCAGAAATGGTGAAAAACCACAAAGTTTACAGATAAAAAAGGTAGATATCTCATCAAGTGATTCAGAAATGGTGAAAAACCACAAAGTTTACAGATAAAAAAAGGTAGATATCTCATCCAGTGATTTAGAAATAGTGAAAAACCACAAAGTTTACAGATAAAAAAGGTAGATATATCATCAAGTGATTCAGAAATGGTGAAAAACCACAAAGTTTACAGATAAAAAAGGTAGATATATCATCAAGTGATTCAGAAATGGTGAAAAACCACAAAGTTTACAGATAAAAAGGTAGATATATCATCAAGTGATTCAGAAATGGTGAAAAACCACAAAGTTTACAGATAAAAAAGGTAGATATCTCATCAAGTGATTCAGAAATGGTGAAAAACCACAAAGTTTACAGATAAAAAAAGGTAGATATCTGTTTATCTCATTAGTTAGAATCTAATCATGATTCCATGCATTTATACCAAACAGCCTTTGCTGTTTGCTCTGTGTTACACACTTAGCCATCAGAAGTGAGATCAAATATATTTTGTATATCCTGTCTGTGAATGTGCATATAGACTGAGAGATTTGAATCTCAATTTTGTGAGTTTGAACTTGGTTCTGCTTTAAGCTAATGAATCCTAATCATCTCATCATTTCATATTGTAAGAGCTACAACTGTATAAGGACACTAGCTCTGTGTCATACCATAGGAGTGCCCTTCTGGCTCTAGCAGGTGATGCAAGTTTATACTCTGTATCTGTCTTTGCAACAGAATAATACAAAGAGATTCAGGTTAAAGTCAGTTATAATATAATTTTGGATCTCAATTCAATCTGCTAGTTAGATATATCATTTACGTAATTTAGAAATGGTGAAAAACCACAAAGTTTGCAGATGAAAAATGTTCCAATATGACTAGATATATTATATCACAAGTGATTTTGAAATGGTGAAAAACTACAAAGTTTGCACTTTGCAGATGAAAATGCTCCAGTATGGATAGATAAATCACCAAGTGATTTAGAAATGGTGAAAAACCACAAAATTTGCAGATTAAAAATGTTCCAATATGGATAGATATCATCAAGTGATTTAGAAATGGTGAAAAACCACAAAGTTTACAGATAAACAATGTTCCAATATGGATAGATAAAATTAGATATTAGATATATCATCAAGTGATTTAGAAATGGTGAAAAACCACAGAGTTTGCAGATGAAAAATGTTCCAATATGGATATATAAAATTAGATATTAGATATATCATCAAGTGATTTAGAAATGGTGAAAAACCACAAAGTTTACAGATAAAAAAAGGTAGATATCTCATCAAGTGATTTAGAAATGGTGAAAAACCACAAAGTTTACAGATAAAAAAAGGTAGATATCTCATCAAGTGATTTAGAAATGCTAAAAAACCACAAAGTTTGCAGATGAAAAATGTTTCAATATGGATAGATATATCATCAAGTGATTCAGAAATGGTGAAAAACCACAAAGTTTACAGATAAAAAAGGTAGATATCTCATCAAGTGATTTAGAAATGGTGAAAAACCACAAAGTTTGCAGATGAAAAATTTTCCAATATGGGTAGATATATCATCAAGTGATTTAGAAATGGTGAAAAACCACATAGTTTGCAGATGAAAAATTTTCCAATATGGATAAATATATCATCAAGTGATTTAGAAATGGTGAAAAACCACAAAGTTTACAGATGAAAAATGTTCCAATATGGATAGATATATCATCAAGTGATTCAGAAATGGTGAAAAACCACAAAGTTTACAGATAAAACAGGTAGATATCTCATCAAGTGATTTAGAAATGGTGAAAAACCACAAAGTTTGCAGATGAAAAATTTTCCAATATGGATAGATATATCATCAAGTGATTTAGAAATGGTGAAAAACCACATAGTTTGCAGATGAAAAATTTTCCAATATGGATAAATATATCATCAAGTGATTTAGAAATGGTGAAAAACCACAAAGTTTACAGATGAAAAATGTTCCAATATGGATAGATATATCATCAAGTGATTCAGAAATGGTGAAAAACCACAAAGTTTACAGATAAAACAGGTAGATATCTCATCAAGTGATTTAGAAATGGTGAAAAACCACAAAGTTTGCAGATGAAAAATTTTCCAATATGGATAGATATATCATCAAGTGATTTAGAAATGGTGAAAAACCACAAAGTTTGCAGATGAAAAATTTTCCAATATGGATAGATATATCATCAAGTGATTTAGAAATGGTGAAAAACCACAAAGTTTACAGATGAAAAATGTTCCAATATGGATAGATATATCATCAAGTGATTTAGAAATGGTGAAAAACCACAAAGTTTACACTTATTTACAGATGAAAAATGTTCCAATATGGATAGATAAAATTAGATATTAGATATATCATCAAATGATTCAGAAATGGTGAAAAACCACAAAGTTTACAGATAAAAAAAGGTAGATATATCATCAAGTGATTCAGAAATGGTGAAAAACCACAAAGTTCACAGATAAAAAAGGTAGATATATCATCAAGTGATTCAGAAATGGTGAAAAACCACAAAGTTTACAGATAAAAAAGGTAGATATATCATCAAGTGATTCAGAAATGGTGAAAAACCACAAAGTTTACAGATAAAAAAAAGGTAGATATATCATCAAGTGATTCAGAAATGGTGAAAAACCACAAAGTTTACAGATAAAAAAGGTAGATATCTCATCAAGTGATTCAGAAATGGTGAAAAACCACAAAGTTTACAGATAAAAAAAGGTAGATATCTCATCCAGTGATTTAGAAATAGTGAAAAACCACAAATATGGATCTATCATCAAGGAAGCTTTCATTGTTCTTCTTGATGCATATGTTTGTTTTTTATGTTATTGACAACATTATTAATGATCCTATTTGAATTGAATGTGTAATACATATGTAATATAAACATTTGAGCAGTTTCAAATGACTGTGGCAGTGAAAGAGTTATGTTAGGCTAGGTAAAATTGCCACCCCCTATTCCACTGCCCTTCATTGCAATTCTGTTTTGGATGCTTGTTAACTTTGTTTATGAGAGGAAAGCTTATTCTCTCATTTTCATTTCTATATTGTGAGGAGGCGAGTTGGCTCAGGCTCAGTCGGTAAAGCGTCTGTCGAACCACAGATGGTGGGTTCTATAATCTATTGCAGGCGGTTGACTGAAGCCTGCATTGTGTGTTAACGTGCCGCTCCCTTGTTTCATAGCTATGGTAAGTGGAAAACACTTTGTCTCTCGGATAAGATGTTAAATGGAGGCCCGGTGAAGAGGAGAGTCGCCACCTTTGCATGTTAAGAACCCTTTGCGCTATTCGTGTGAAAGTAGGGGGAAAGTATAATAATTTGTAAAAGTCAAATAGAATCATAACTTGACAAAGCCCTTAGGGTGAAAATCTGTCAACAATTTATTTGTGTACTGATCTTTATTACTTGTAATTGTATTTTCTTGAACTCTGAGCAGAACTCTCTTCTATATATATTATATATACACATGTATAGAGAGAGAGAGAGTGAGATATAGACAAACAGACAGACAGACAGACAGAAAGATAGATATACATGTAGATAAACAGACAGACAGACAGACATATGGATAGATATACATGTAGATAGACAGACAGACAGACATATAGATAGATATACATGTAGATAAACAGACAGACAGACAGATAGATAGATATACATGTAGATAAACAGACAGACAGACAGACAGATAGATAGATATACATGTAGATAAACAGACAGACAGACAGACATATGGATTTTACGCATACACTTAAGCGTCACCTCTTCAAACACACCGCGCACCGACGTGAAAAGCTTTAAAAATATGGCAAATTCCGGCCCTTTTCAACTACATCTTTTGATACGATCGGCCTAGTTCACCAACGGAAAAGCATTAGAAAATTTGACTTTTCTTCTTTACGGTGATGTAAAAATCACGATATTTTGTTGTTCCATCGCACCTTAATTTTTTGATTATATTTCATCAATTTGGTCAAAATTTCTGTGGTATCCGACTTTTTGACTGAAAAATCCTGGCTATATCTGTCGGTTTCTTGCCGGGAGAGGGCTATTTTTTACCAACGGAAAAAGATTCATGTCATTCAGTTCATTCTGAACATTTTGATATATAAATGATTCTCATTGGATGAAAAAAACCACCGTCAAAAGACAAAACCAATTGGTACCTCCGTCTGATTTTGGGAACTCCATTTTTCTCCATTGATTAACGTGTGTGCCTCTTGATCGCTGAAATCTGTAGGTAGCCAGCGGACCGGGTCGTACCATTCTTGCTCGGGAGAAATCAAGGGGTTTTTAACATGGATCATAATTGCGCTTACTCTCTCATGCATTGCATACGGAAAATAATGATCGAATTGAACTGTGTGTATGTGTGTATATTGGCCATATTACTGATTCATCATCTATAAGACCTCCATTACTAAGTATTAGACTCCCTTTTTTTTATTCAATCACCCTTGCTCTAAATAGAACAGTCGCGAACCTAGAGTGATCCAATCAGAGCCAATCAGATTCAGCCGCACAGCTGCGCGGACATTGTACGCGTAGTCGGTTCTGTATGCGCACAGCTGACCCGGGCTGATTAAAAGCTTCAAATGAGGTGAAAGAAATCGGGGGTTACAAATTCATATGTAGATAGATATACATGTAGATAAACAGACAGACAGACAGACAGATAGATAGATATACATGTAGATAAACAGACAGACAGACAGACAGATAGATAGATATACATGTAGATAAACAGACAGACAGACAGATAGATAGATATACATGTAGATAAACAGACAGACAGACAGACAGATAGATAGATATACATGTAGATAAACAGACAGACAGACAGACAGATAGATAGATATACATGTAGATAAACAGACAGACAGACAGACAGATAGATAGATATACATGTAGATAAACAGACAGACAGACAGATAGATAGATATACATGTAGATAAACAGACAGACAGACAGACAGATAGATAGATATACATGTAGATAAACAGACAGACAGACAGACAGATAGATAGATATACATGTAGATAAACAGACAGACAGACAGACAGATAGATAGATGGATAGATAGATAGATATGTGAGAAGCACATGATGGTCTACCGTCAAAACTGTAATAACAATTTTGTGAAAGTTTGAAGATAATCAAAGTATGATCAAATTTTATGCTGATTGGTCACCTTAGGAATTTTCCTTAGTTTCTTTTAATTTGTATAACAAAATAGCCGTGATTTTTTTTGCATATTTATCATTCAAATGATAAAGAGATATCTTTTAAAAGTGGCATATCAAGATGTCTATTACATGTATGTTACAATTTCAAGTGCAATAGCAATTTTGTGAAAAATATAACTTGAAAAGTGGCCAACTTATCTTCATTAACAAAACAAATGGTTATCTGTATGCCTGCATGTAGCTGAGCTAATAGAACACAGTATGTATTTCCACCACATTTACTTGCTCATCTAAATCTTATGTGCACTTGTGAATAAAAAGTTGCTTCATGAAATTAAATTCATGATTTTCCCTTCACCATTTAGACCCTTTGTGGTTTTAAGCTTGACAAGATGGAGTTTTATTGTGTATAGTTCAGTCTGGTGGCATGATCGTTGCACTGTGTGTAAAGTGGATTTGACCTGAAGTGATCTACATTTGATTACAGCAACTCTCTGTTGTAACGATCAAGGTCAGTTCATATATATACAATGGGTTGTGTACACATTATGACTGACTGAGGAAGTGTGTGTTTGTGTGTTTTCTTTTCCCTCATTATATACTACTACTAAGTACATGCAGTCAACACACACACATGGTGTTGAAATAACTTTAGTAAGGATATCTTGCAGTGACAATGTATTGGAGTAGGCCTATGGATGGAGCATGCCGTTTTATGTGTTCTCTGTGGTAGGAAGTTGACCAATATTAAATAAACTGTTTCTCTTCATTTCAGCACATTTAATTGGATTTGGACCGAGAGGGGGCCCTCCACAAACTGTGTTTTGTGTATGTGACCCAGGATTCACAAGATGTCAATGGATTAGGTAAATATTTCAGTTTGAATTGAGGCTCTTGACCTAGATTGTACACGTCGTCTAGATCTAGAGCGATCATCACAAAATAGATCATCACATAGTAGACCTATTCCAGGGAGGTGCAGGATATATGTTACACTAGGGTAGAAATTACAATACTAATTGGACAACTTACTCATGCCATGGAGTGATAGTGGGTGAGCAAATTTAGATCTACAATTAAATACAAATGTTTGTAAATTGTATGATGGGGTGCCCAAAGTTCGCAGAGATTTTTAAAATGTTACTTGTTATTAGGAAATGTGATTTTTGATCCATGTAGGGTGTCTGAACGATTTTTCAATTTTCCCTTTTGGATCGTTCTTCACCATTTTGGTTGGATAATTAAAAAAATTATTCACTCAGAATAATACATTTCAAATTTCAAGACTCACCGATGTTTCTATCAAAAGTTGCAGCCCCTTCAATTCCCTACAATATTCATCCATTTTTTGTAAGAATCGACGAAAAAGACGTAGAGTAAAGGAGGCAGTTTTCGGCCGGTCCGTTGGATGCATGGTAAAATCCTTTAAAATATATTGCACAATACATGTAGCGTATCACATATCACACACATACAATAACATGCCAGAGTCACCGGAGAACCACATTTGCAATGGAAAATATATCCTTAAATATCACATTTTAGCGATGTAATCGGCGGTCCCGCTACCCGAATCTGAAAAATCGAGTATCTTACGCGTGTCTGTAAGGAATATGGGTACCATAAAATGAGCTTTATTTCAAGTATTTTTCAGATTTAGAGCCCAATTTTGTGTGAGTCGCAAGCTCTAAAGTATCTCATCGCATGTACCGGTGTGTTGGCTCAGTCAGTAGAGCGTCCGCCTCACAACCGGGAGGTCGTGGGTTCGAACCCCGGCCGCGTCATACCAAAAGACGTTAAAAGATGGGAGTCGCTGCTACCTTGTTTGGCGTTCAACAATAAGGGGATAGAGCAATGTCGATCTGGCGCTGCTCAGTGGCTGCCGGGCTCACGATCAATTGGGCACAAAGATTTTCCATTTTCGGTTTAATAAAATTTGGAGTTGACTATAAAAGATTATTATTATTATTATTATTATTATTATGTATTAAATCAATGCAGCCGGACACCGCAGCGCACACATGATATCTATGTCTAATTCAGATTCCAATTTCTGATCACCGCAGAGGTAGTTTTCGGCACGGGGAGCTCCGGCGTGGGATACCTGCTCCGCCTGCTAGTGCTATAGATCAGCGGGAACGCACGCGCGCGCTTCCTATTGACTTTGTACATGCGGCGAAAACTGCCTCGCTAGGCGAAAACTACCTCGAAACAGTGAAAATGGAAATTAATATTGTCATGGCAATTCATGATTTTTTTTCTGGGATTCTTTTTTTGTTTAAATAATAATAATATTTGCTTCATGATTTGAACAAGAAATGATAATAAATAGGAAGTAAAGAGTCCAAAAATAGGATTTTGCCTTAAGTGGCCGAAAACTCCCTCCTTTACTCTACACGCAGAGTTATGTTGTTTTGCTAAATTTAGCACAACAACTGAATTGCGCAATATGCAAGCGTACGCGTGTTGCTTAAATGATGCGCGATCGGCAATCCATTGTCTTCAATGGGCATCCACTTCCGGGTTTGTAAACATGCGGTCCGATGTTTATTCATGTGCAGATTTTACGCTATCACCATGGGTTCGCCGGCGCGAGCTCACGCCTCCCTGCTTAGCTGATCCGAAAAATGTGGGAAGGGTATTTTCAAACTGTAATTGTTTGTGATCCCTGGGGGCTAGCAAAAAAATAAGCGTAGGGATATTTTCCTTACGAATGGGACTACCTATCGCCAGGGGCGTCATATCTCATAAGTGGCAAATTTCGGAGTTAGCCAGGAAACAATGTTTTAATAGTTGTTTTGACCAAGATATTTTTAGAATTTCGAGATGACGCCCCTCTGGAAATATTGGAATTAATCTGCTCTTTCATATGACACCTCATTTATTGAGTATCACCTTCAGGATCACAAAGAATAAAGGTTTGAATCTCAACTTAATAATAAAAACTTTGACCACTTTTGCATGATGGCATAATGCACATAGACTGCATAGGGCTGCGTGCAATCTCTATGGGAAGGATTTTAGCACACAACATCGGGTGCACGATCAGACACCCTACTATAAATTAAATTTGACTAGGCCCCCCTATAAAATTTATTGTCACAGAATTCCTGAAATGTCGGATCGTCATGTGCTGCAACTGATGAAATGTCGGATTGTCATGTGCTGCAACTGATGAAATGTCGGATTGTCATGTGCTGCAACTGATGAAATGTCGGATCGTCATGTGCTGCAACTGACGAAAAAGCCATGATAAAAAATGAGACCTTTGGCTTAATCGTTACACAGGAATTGCACAGCTGATTTAGCAAAATAAGCGATCCGTCAAATATAAGATAATTTGCAAGGCAAATTTCACCCAATCAGTTGGTATAACTTTTTATTTACAACCAGTGGCTTGATGTCATCTTCTCTCGATGTGTAGATTCCTAGACCCTTGTCGGTAAGTTCAAAAGTTTCGATAACAGAGACAGCAAAATTTGCTGATCTATTTGTCGATATTTTCATAATTTCAAACCCAATTCCAAAGAAACTTTTGAGTCTGGGTAATTTTAAGACCCCATTCTCATTCACTTCGTTGGAGCGGTCTAACTAAGACCCGTTCCTCAGGAGCGGTTCTTAGGTGAGTGAGAACGGTCAAAGTGGTCCAGGAAGTGGACTTCTGGACCGCTCCAGAAGACCACCTCGGGAGGTGGTCTTGAGGAACGGGTCTTATTAAGAGCGGTTTGGAGCGCTCTAACGCGAATGTGAACGGAAGCGTACTTTGAACGGAAGTGAGCTAGTGACGTTCCGTGCAAAACATGTAGTACGGTACATACGCTTAGTATTCCGCACGCGAAAAATTTACCCGCTGACCTGAGCTGCCATAGCAACAAGACCACTTTGACTCGTGGAGCGGTTTGAGCCATAAAAACTGCTTGGAGTGTGAACCCTCTCAAACCGTTCCTCAAGACCCGTTCCTCTGGAGCGGTCTAACTAAGACCACTTTCAAAGTGAGTGAGAACGGGGTCTAAGTTCCTCTTTCCATTTGTGGTATCAGATTTTCAAAATCTTATTGATTTCTTGAGATATATGGAACTGTCCATGAATTAAGGTCACACACTAACTATGGTCACACCCACCACCATAAATTCTAGCCTATACTCAGTGACTCAGTCATTTTATGTTTGCATACGTAATGATGTATGATGTGGTGACCAAAGTTTGCGGAGATTTTTGAAAATATTAGAAAATGTGACTACATAGCAGACACAGTATTGGACTCACACTTCACTGTCAAAAAGACGAAGAATGAGAAAATTTAGTTTTGCCTAAAATCTAATGATGTAAATTTATCTTCAAATATGTGACCCTGCTGTATATTATGGGAAATTCTTTAAAATTCTGACAATAACTAGTGCACATGCATATGGCTTGGGAATAGAAGCCTCAAAGTATTGCAGCATGCCAAGTTTTTCCAAGAGAATTTCTCAAACCGCCGGCATTTGACAATGCTGGTATATTAATTTTAATTAATAAATATGCTTATTGCTTTTAATTACCGGTAATAAATATGCTAATTGCTCGTGTATTTTTCAAAATTTGTAACTAACGAGAAAGATTAACATTTGCAAATGATGAATTATTAGTATATCGTAGTGTAGCAGAATATATGTTTTAGAATCCCCGGAACTTAGTGTGTCTGCGAAGTCGCGATGGTATCAGAGGCGCGGAGGTATCAGAGGCGCAATGCATTATGGGAATGTATATTGCTACATGTATATGCAGTAGCGAGAATTATACTACTACTACTACTACTACTTCTTCTTCTTCTTCTTCTTCTTCTTCTGCTGATATAATAGACAAATTGATTACAACATCAGCTGCATTTACACTGCCATAAATAAAAAATCATCAATTTTTATCTTATTTTTCTGTTTATCAGAAATTAAAAGCAACTACCAGCAAAACCGAAATAAAATAATCCACGTAGGGAGTGTGGTTATTTTAAATGCCGGCAGAAATTTCACTGATATTTGCAGTGTAAATTTATGCCAACTCTCAAAATATCGCTGAATGATTCCGGTTTATGGTCATATGACTCTCCTTGTTTCTGTGTGATTGCATGTAGAGCAGCGACAAGTTGTGCTTAGGCCAAATAACAAAAATGAAGTGTTTCTCATCGGCGCCCACCTCCTTTTTGGCAGCCGCCTCCTTTTTTTTTACTATTTACTACTCAGAAGAAAAAAAAGCAAAAAAAAAAAAGCCTGTGATATTTTGTTTAAATAGCTTCTAAAGTGATACAAATCATTTGTTTCGTCATACATTGCATCAGTATACTCACATAGCACAATATCTGTGAATAAATAGGCTTGGCCAGCTATAATTAGCATGGCAGCCATCTTGGAAAAAAATTGCAAAAAAAGTAAATAGTAATGCCCTGCCTCCTCCTTTTTTTTTAAAGTCCGGACGAGAAATACATTATTTTTGTTATTTGGCCTTACACACTACTCACCCCAAAAAACAGAATGAGCAACAACCAAAGTATTTTTAGTGTTTTTCCAGTAGTGTAAATGGCGGTCAAACAAATTCCATGATTTTTCAAAATGGTTTTTGGACTGTGTAAATGGGCCTACTGTCTATTTACGCTCATCACAAACTAGCTCAGACGGGCGCAAATTAGCCTGCTATTTCCCAAATAGCAGGCTATTTCAGGCTATTTTGGAAACAAGACCAAGATTTCTTGGGATATTTTCTCGACCAAATAGCCTGCTAATTGCAACTGTGGGCTGAAGGAGACGCAAATTAGCTGGCTAATTTGAGATCGGGATAGTTAAAATAGCGGATTATTTTGCAACTTTGGTCTGATGAAGACAGGCCTTATGTGTATGTGTACCATAGCTGTGTAGCAATGACCTTTGTAACCCAACACATATCCTGATGTGCATTCAATGTTCAGTGCTCAGGAAATTGACCTTGAAAGGCATGAATGCTGGCAGTAATGTGTTTTACATACTGCAATCGCTGAGCATAAAGAAAGCTAATGATAAGACTAGTTTGCCAACCTTTATCATCTGTAGCCTTCAAGAACAGACTCTATTTCGTATTTCATGATGCTATTTAACAGGCAATCTAACATTTGTGATTGGTTTTTAGTGTAAAAGCAGAAAAATAAGATAAACAGAATGATAACAGATTTAAATAAATTGGACAAGTAGTAAGTAAGTTATGAATGTCTCAAAAATAAGATCACTAAATCTATGCGTATATCTCAAATTGGCAATTTGGTGAGCGGATTGTGACATATTCACAGTCAACTCTCCCTTTTGTCCTGTACACAAAAATAATTATTTTTCTCTTCAGCACTACTCAAAATATAAAATGAATATCAATACACATTCTGAACAATTGCACATTTAGGTTCTCCAAAATAAAAAAGGTCCTCCTCAGTAATAAGTTTTGAGAAAGTTTTGAGATGTAAAGAGAGCAAGAGAGAGAGGGGAGAAGGGGGAGGTGTGGGGGGGGGGGAGGAGATCGAGGAGCCCCATACATGTACTAGGCCTGAGTCGAAACGGTTCCCCGCTTGGTCCCCGACACGCCGAAACCCGGGTTTTAATATTCGAGTTTGGGTTTTTCAAAATTAAATTTCACACTGATATTCTGAAATAACGAACTAAAAATATGCAATTCACAAACTTATATTTCAATTTAATTAAATAGATATGCTTTAGAAATAAGTGGATACCGTTTCAGTTGACGGTAGGCCTTTTTATCGCTCTAAAATTGAGGCTGCAAGGAAGGAATCACACTTCGGGGTACCGAGTGCGTTCAGAAACGGAAGTCAAAATATGACCCACTGAAGACTGAGCAAGTTACGAAAGTACCACACACAAGACCAAAATGTTGATCAGACTATTACAATTAAATCGTAATACTAATGGGCATTAATTTAATTGGGTAATGGTTTACCCTTGATATTATGATGAAGGAAAATAAATTAAAGCTCTTGAAATAACATCGAAGTGCCTTTCGTTCGTTCTAAAAATGCGTGTGTAACGGCAAGCTGAAGTTAGGAGTCAAGTTTGTCAAGCTTGATATGCATATTTACAGCCTGTAAGTCCGAACTGATCAGAACTATAAGCATTAAACCAATTTAAAGACATCACATAACTCACTTTAAGGGACTACAGCTCAACAAATTACCGTAAAATAATAATTTCCTTTGACAAATAATACTATAGATATTCATAATATCTCACAGAAATAATGATATTTCATGAGCTACGAGTTCAGCTACACTACCGCTCAAAGGTTTTGGCATCGGTTTCTTCCCGTGCACCGCTCCGAACTGTAAACGGTGAACGGAGAACGGTGCCTCGCCGTTCACCGCTCTTCGGTGCCGCGCCGTTAGCTAACCGTTTGCTCACCGTTTGCTCACCGTTTGCTCACCGTTTGCTAACCGAAGTATTACGGTTAATAACAGAAAGATATGTGTGCGCTGAGTCTGCGAGCGCGTATCTGTAGAAATCTCAAAAGTCGCACACACGCGGAGATCGGAGTACTAGTTCATTGCATTCACAATCATACCGATGCGCGCTTGCCACTGACGTCACAATCACTTGATTATTTCATCACAATAGCGTGAGAGAATGTTCTAGACGGTTGTTCCGCTGAGATTACATCTTGCTCCTGTGACCGCAATTATACATAGACTGAATTCAGTGAGTACGGCGTATGGGGAAGTGTGTGGAAGGAATGGTTCGGTTCGGCCGCACCGAGATGAATGAGATATGCAACAAGTTTTTTTTCACTCTTTACGTCTTCATATATCCGCTTTGGCTGCAGTATTACATTCCATCTTAATTTATAAAATAATTGAAACGGAAATATGAACTTTGACTTACGATAGCTTGCTCATTTAGATCCTAAAATCTAAATTAATGTTTAAGCCAAGAAAGACTTGTCGTCAACGTGATTTGTTGTCAGCCATCTTGATTTGAGTTAATGAATATTCACGAGTTAGCCAGTGATATTTTAACCCAGTATCAAACGATTGATCTGATTGGCCATCAGCATTGTTTTTGTACGATAAGGCAGTGCCCGGCAGTGCCTTAAAAAGGATGTCACATGTGGCAGTCCACGTTCTCGTCGTGCAAATCTAAAAGTTCCTGTTTACATGTATAGCAAACGTGATTCCTAGATCTGCATGAGGCGTTATAAAATCAGTCATTGTTACGTCACAATACAGCTTTCATCGCAGGATCTTATATCTACATATCAATGATTTTTGTACCAATACTTACATACAACGTTACCTATAACTCTTTTTAAACTTTTGATTTTGTAATGATTACTTCCATTTGTATTACCTGGCATGTTTTGTCATGTACGAGTCTTTTTTAGTTTTGTTTATATAAGTTAATCTCTTAACTACTCTTCGGGAACGAATTGAATAAAATGGAATTGAATAATAGTCTACTAAGAGCTGCTTACCCATCAGTTAAATCAGGCGCGGATCCAGGGAGCGGGCCTTGCCCCGCAAAAGAGAGAGAGAATGAAAAGAAGGGAAAGTGAAAGAGGAGAGAAAGAGGAAGAAGACAAGAAATTGGAGAAAATAAGAAGGTCGGGGAGGGGAGCGGAAGGGCCTTGCCTCCCAGGCTGTTACATCCCCATCAAAAAAATAAGAGAGAAGGAAGGAAAGGGAAAAAAAAAAAGTAAAAGAGGAGATAAAGGGAAGGAAAAAAGAGGGATAAGAAAAGAAAGGGGATATCAGTTGCAATTTTCCCCAATAAGTTGTGGATCGGGGGGATGGGCAAAAGGCCCTTGCCCCTATAAGTTAATCTCTTAACTACTCTTCGGGAACGAATTGAATAGAATGGAATTGAATAATAGTCTACTAAGAGCTGCTTACCCATGAGTTAAATCAGGCGCGGATCCAGGGGTGGGCCTTGCCCCCTGCCCCGCAAAGAGAGAGAGAATGAAAAGAAGGGAAAGTGAAAGAGGAAGAAGACAAGAAATAGGAGGAAAATAAGAAGATCGGGGAGGGAGCGAAAGGGCCTTGCCTCCCAGGCTGTTACATTCCCCCATAAAAAAATAAGAGAGAAGGAAGGAAAGGGAAAGTAAAAGAGGAGATAAAGGGAAGGAAAAAGAGGGATAAGAAAAGAAAGGGGATATCAGTTGCAATTTCCCCCAATAAGTTGTGGATCGGGGATGGGCAAAGGCCCTTGCCTCCTTCACCGCCCCGCCAAAAAGAAGAGAAGGACGGAAAGGGAAAGAGAGCTAAAGGGAACAAAAGAGGAAGAAGAAAAGAAGGGAGATCAGTTGCGATTAATCCCGCCAAGAACGTGTGGAAGGGAGGGGGGCAAAGCGACACGATCTCAACATTAACCTCATGGCCCAAATACAGGTGGTTGAAATTTGATATGTACTGCGCGCACGTAGGGATTCCCCGAATTATAATGACAATGGGATCTCCATTTTATGACATTCAGTTTGCATGGAAGCTATTCGACATAAACCAGGGAGGTTAGTTCGGTTTTCTTGCAAAATTGATTGCAAAACTATTTCCAAGTTATATCACATCTATTGATATGGGGTTATGAATGAACTTATTATAATATGGATAAATATGGCTGCTATTTCTAGAAAAACGATGTGTATGTAGCGAGATTTTCAGGAAGGTATGAATGTAAGGAAGGGAGAAAGAGAGAAGAGGGGAGGGGTTAGTGGGACAGGCAGATAGAAGAAAGAAAGAGGGAATAGAGCGCAAAGGGAGAGAGAGAGAGAGAGAGAGGGGGTGAAAGATATAAAGAGAGAGAAAGAAATATAGAGATTTGAAAATTTAATGAACGATCCCATAACTCCAAATAACAAATAATTCTTTATAATTCTATTCATTCATTACCAATCAGTTGAACCATGGCCCTACAAAATACAAATTTTGCCACAGACCGCAAACATTATTTTCACAAACCAGGATTGTTTTTAAACAAAAGCGACACGATCTCGACATGACCTCATGACCCAAATACAGGTGGTTGAAATTCGATATGTACTGCGCGCGCTCAGGGATTACCGTAATTATAATGACAATGGGATCTCCATTTTATGACATTCAGTTCACATGCAAGCTATGATTACTCCTGAGTTGGGAAGCTCTTGTATTCGACATAAAACCAGGGAGGTTAATTGTTTCCTTGCAAAATTTATTGCAAAACTTATAAGATTATTTCCAAGTTATGTCACATCTATTAATATGGGGTCGTGAACTTATTATAACATGGATACAAAATGGCTGTTATTTCAGTGAAAATGACGCGCATGCTATGAGACTTTCAGGAAAGGAATGAATATAAGAAAACTTGAAAGGACGGGGGAGAGACAGAGAGAGAGGAAGAGAAATAAGAGAAAGGCGACGGAGGGGAGACATGGGGAGGGAGAGAGAAAGAAAGAGGGAATATAGTAAAGAGATAAAGGGGGTGGGGTAGAGAGAGACTGGAAGAAAACCCATTTGCTGCTTAATAATCAACAACCCAAGATAAGGAAGGGGAATGTTTACATTCAAAACAGGGGGGTGTTTGGATAAAAGAAAACAAAATGTAGGTTTCCTGCGTACAACAGAAAACTCAAATATGGTATGATTCCATCAATATTGATAGTGTTCAAACACAAAACCATACATTCTAATAAAATATTATTTCATAGAAATGGATGTGTTCGTAGTAGGAAAGAAGAAAACAACTCGACTTACCCTTTAAAATATTTATGTTGCATTGTCGAACCGCAAACATCAATATTCATGAGCAGTTGGCAAGGCTCCAAGAACTACAGGTCCGAGCGTGGGAACCAAAGGGAGACATTGCGTAACATGGACTTTCTCTGTCATCAAGTCACTCAACAAGAGATTGAGATAAGAGTCGAGTCGTTGAATGATATAATTATGTCGACAAGATAAGAGATAAAATTGTTTCCCTGGGGGGCTTGCTGGTTAAAAACTGGTAGAATTTGACAGGAGCCACGCGAGCGTAGTAAATCAAGTTTAGGGGTGAGTATATTTACGAACTTTTCTTGGTCTTGCTATTAATATTATACCACCGAACCCGAACATGGGCCTGACTTACAGCAAGAAGTATCTAAAAAAATTGATTGAATATTCGGAAAGGTTTTGATTAGTTTTTGATAAGTTTGGATTACTTTTGACAGGAATGGAGGAAATAGGAAATGGCTACTCTCTACGATTGTCTACCTCCTCCTTACTACATCACTTACATACACTCCTCTTTCACTCTCTCTCTCTCATTCTCGGTACTACATTTTTGTCATGTTCTTTTGTCTGTAATTCTGGCAGTATAAATTATAATTATATATTCCATATTTTGATCATGATTTTTTTTAAACCATATTTGATTGTGATTTTGTATTACTTGTGATTGTCAGTTGTCAATTTATAATTCGTTTATACTGTACACATCATCAATGCAGCTTTGCACGGCTGCCATTGAAGTTTTTATTCAATAAATCATTAATTTTATGAATGAATGGATATAAAGAGGAACTAGAAGTAGAAAGTTGTGCGGAAATAGACTAACGTGTTCGTGTCTTGCCTAATTATATTTATAACTAATCAACACTGTTTAGTCGATAGCCATTTCCCTTTTCATATATATACCATAATCATTTTATTTGTTTTGTCCCCCATTCTGGCCTTGATGATACCTCATCTCCTTTCCTTCCCGAATAATATCTTCAGCTTTCTCCAACTCCATCCAGTACTTTTCAAATTTTGTCAAAACTGCCTGCCTCTCATTCTTTCTCTCTCCTTCATTCTTTCCTGTTAAATCAACTCTGGTCTAATCGACACTCCTAAGACAGTGACAGTCATTGATCCATTCTATTTTAAAGATTTTATTATCAAGCCTCTAGCGAATCTCACGTCGACAACTAAAAATGATCGCTAATATGTATTCCCTCATTTTTCATCAACATCAAATTTACAATCGTAATTTTTCACGATCATCCTAAGACCTAACCAGTAACCACCGCCCCACAATCATCACCACCATCTCATCATAATTTCATCATGATTTCATCGTCATCATCACCATTAACAACTTCATTAAAACGTCACCATCATTATCTTCACCAGAATCGTTCGAATGCAGAGCACAAGTCTTCATTCTTTAAACATTTATAGCAAACGTGATTCCTAGATCTACATGCAGCTTTGTAAAATCAGTCATTGTTACGTCACAATACAGCCTTTCATCGCGTGCGCGCTTTAGCTAACCGCGGACTTTCACCGTTCACCGTTCTGAGAAAGAAATCCGCGTGCGCTCTCTCTGGCTAACCGTTTGCTCACCGTTTGCTCACCGTTTGCTCACCGTTTGCGCTCCGATAGCTTCCCGCGGATTCTCACCGAACAACAAAACCTTGGAGATAACCGCGGAAAGCTTACGATAGGACAAACGGTACCAAACCGTAACCGAACCGTTGTGCCAAAACCTTTGAGCGGTAGTGTATAGCCTTCATTTTTAAATGAGACGTAATTTTCATGCAGCGCAGTAGACTGTAGAGGGCAGCGTGCAGCAGAGAGGAAAAAATTCCCGGGCCGTATAGATCACGTGATATTTTCCTCTCTGCTGCATGCTGCCCTCTACAGTCTACTGCGTTGCATGACAATTACCCCTCATTTCAAAATGATGGCTTTCTTTCTCCACTTACGTTCCGTCAGAAAGTTAATTTATATTCTATATCTACCTTAATACAAAATAAATGACAAGTTTGAAACAGGATATTGGTGAACAGATTGGTACGGAGCAGTACTGGCTCTCTTTATTTTTGTTTACACTTCTTCTTTTACAAATTCTTCTTTCAATTTGATGGATTAAAACATGACGTGTAATGTAGACAGTAAACATGACACACGTTGAATATGTACTTTTAAATGACATTCTTTTAAAAACCGGGTAGGCTGTATTTAGGCGCCTACAGAAAGCATCACATGCGCTCGAAATATATACATCAATTTTGTTAGGTTGGAAACTAACCGTGCGATTTATCTATATTTATTTATTTTTTAAAGATAAACCTAGCGAAAATGGAAAACAAGGCGTCCAGTGCCTAGCTAGTGTTGGACACTAGTTTACGGAGGCCACGAACAACCCCCAATATATTTGTTATTTTTTGGAGGAAATGTGGTTGCGACCAAGGGAACTGAACGAGGGCGCACTCCCTGTTCCTTGTTTAAACAAAAAAAAAAAAAAAAAAAAACAGTAATACAATAAAATTTATGAAAAGTCGTGCACCTACAAGTATTTTGGATAAGAGTTTTGTAGGTGTCATGTAAACATACATGTAAAATAGTGAAATTGTTGGCAGTATACTACAAATATAATTGCTAGATAGTCAAATATGAACGATAGTGATTCAGATTCCGAGGCTCTGTGAAGGTATGAGGTCAGACTTGGCGTCGGGTTCTAAATAAGCGTTCCTGGCCTTTGTCGACTTCCATCGTCCGTGCCTTGAAATCAGAAAAGGTGAGACATTGGCGTTTAAGGCTGCAGTTGCCCCTCCTGACCTCATGCTGTGGAGACCGTAAGCTGAGATGTCGGTTACAAATGGCTTGATGGCGTCTAGCACTATTTCACGTGTACGGGTATAGCTGAGAGGATGAACGGTAGGAGTTAAACCTTTGGTAGATGAGGATAGTCTACGAAGGACAGGTAGAAGCGAGCCCGGCGGATCGCGGAGGGCTGCAAGATATCTCTCAGCTACGTGAACTGGACATGATTGCTTGAAAGATCTAGCGATAACGACATCAGACCCCTGTCTAAATTGGTCTGTTTTTGAGCTCGCGAGGTGAACGACGAGACGATCAGATGTGAATGTGAGGTCGTTATTGGATGTATTTCTCAGATCATCAAATTTCAAGAAACCAGCATAAGAAATGAAGCACACAAACAAAACCCGTAGATCTGCTAGAGAAGCATGGTCATGCCCGTATTTCTCGTAGATCTTCTTTAGAATATCTGGGGTGATCGGATGCTTTCTTAGTGTCGGTGAAGATGTGGCGTTTGAAACGTTGCAGGGCGAGCTTGACCATTGGGTTATCGGTAGGAGAATGCAGACCTGCTAAGTTGTGGATCCACTTTATAGCTGCTGTCGCAAAGTCGGCAAGCGACTTCATGCCGGTTGTAGCCAAATGAGATATGTACGGAGACAAATGGAAGGGTTGCACCGGGAAAACCGACAGACCTTTTTTAGACGTGGCCCAATCCTCCCATCTTTTCCAAGAATGAAGATATTGCTTGGTGGTTGAAGATGCCTTAGCAGTCATCAGGAGTGAAGGAAGATCATAGACTGCTAAGGTTTGTAATGATGGGTCCTGGAGTGGCGAGGACAGCTTGTAAGGACACTGATTTTCCGCGATCACGGAAAACGGACGGAATTCACGGAAATGACCATTTGAAACGGAAAATGCAATTCCGAACGGAAAATCACGGAAAACCCTTTTTTCAAGGAGAAAATCGTAAAACTTACACTATTTTGCGATTCGTCATTCGTTATGCAGTGAAAAATATCGGGCCTAATATCATGGTTAATAACTCCGAATATTTAGCGATATTCGTCAGATTCTTTGGAGACAGGGCGCTGCCATTTTGTTTGACACAAAACTCGATCCTATTATGCCAGCTAGGCGCGCATGCGCCGCAGTGTAAGGCGAGATTGCCGTATACATGCACAGTTCAGCACAATATTAGTAAAGGGGCTGGCGTGCGCCTAGTATTACGTAGACGTAATACTAGGCACATACACGCCAGCAGCGGCGGTAGGTGCGCGAGATTATACACACGCTGATGTACAGTTCGAAAAAGGAGCTGGCATGTGCGCCTAAAATCGATCGATCGCTGACGTGACAACCAAGACTGAAATGTTCGTCTAGATCTCTAGCATGTTTGTATGCAAATCTTATGTAAACGGAATTTCAGCTTTTCATGTGTACAAAGTCTATGGCAAAACGGAATTTCCGTTTTTCAGCCCATCTGAAACGGAATTCCTGATTTTCTGAAACGGAAAAGGCCTTTTTTTGAAAAGGAAAATCAGTGTCCCTAAGCTTGCTCCATTCCTCTGCCAAATTGGAGGATATAAAAAAGAAACAAAACAGCAAATCCGACAACAATAGCGTGGTCGCATAAAAGGGCGACAACTTTTGACGATCATGATCATGACACAAATAATGATCGGTGTAAATAAATGCTATGCATTTGCTTCTTTAATGTGATATATGCAATAGTTTTAAAAGGGAAGTTATTTTGGGATGGGAGGGTAATAGAGCTCTGACTGCATAACCGAGAATGAGCGTGTAAGCTCGAATCTCGAATAACGAGAATGCATATAACAAAAGATTACGTAATGCAGCTGTTACCGGAGGTATGCGTTCGATAACGAACATAAATTCCACTAGCTGAACTCTATATCGAGTAGGTTACGTAGCTCATGAAATATCATTATTTCTGTAAGATATTATGAATATCTATAGTATTGTTTGTCAAAGCAAATTATTATTTAACGGTAATTTTTCGTGCAGTAGTCCCTTAAAGTGAGTTACGTGATGTTTTTTAATTGGTTTAATGCTTATTGTTCCGATCAGTTCGGACTTCCGTCTGCATGCATGACAGTGCAAGGGCTGTAAACATGCATATCAAGCTTGAAAAACTTGACTCCTAACTTCAGCTTGCCGTTATACACGCATTTTTAAAACAAACGAAAGGCACTTCGATGTTATTTCAAGAGCTTTAATTTATTTTCCTTCATCATAATATCAAGGGTAAATCATTATTTTGTGGATATTTTGACAATTAAATTAATGCCCATTACTATTTAATTTTAATATTCTGATCAGCATTTTGGTCTTGTGTGTGGTACGCTCGGTACCGCGAAGCATGATTCCTTCCATAATTTTGCAGCCTCAATTTTAGAGCGATAAAAAGACCTACCCTCAACTGAAACGATATTCATTTTATTTTTTAAACCATATTTATTTAATTAAATTGATTATTTAATTATTTTGAAAGCAGTAACTGTCTTTTTCTGTCGCATTATTTAGAACAGCAACTTAATCTTGTCTCCCGCCGCTGCATGCACGCAATTTTTAGTGTGGTGAAAATTCCTGTTCGGGTACCCGGTCCCCGCCCAAAATTTTCAAGTCAAACCCGGGTTCGGCAAAACCCGTGATGAGTGATGACTCAGGCCTAACATGTACATGTAACACGGGGAAATAAAAAGTCTAATGTAGAAAATACTTTGCTTTCCCTGTAGCAGTAGACTGGCATAGTATTTCAGATAGGGAGGAGAGAGAGAGAGAGAGAGAGAAGAGAAAGAGGGACA
Organism: Mesocentrotus franciscanus; assembly: GCA_037976565.1. Taxonomy (NCBI): domain Eukaryota; kingdom Metazoa; phylum Echinodermata; class Echinoidea; order Camarodonta; family Strongylocentrotidae; genus Mesocentrotus; species Mesocentrotus franciscanus. The sequence goes on along the minus strand of CP137684.1, from coordinate 20,554,593 downwards.
GGGACAGAGAGAGAGAGAGAGAAGAGGGAAAGGGAAAGAGAGAGAGAGAGAAGAGAGAGAGGGGGAGAGAGACGTACAGAAAGCCAGCCAATAGAGTACCAAAGTTATGACGTCATAAAAATTAATTTTCACTATATCATATGTTTGGTTCAAAATTTCGATAGAAAATCAAAAAGGTCGTTCACACACCAACTTTGACGAGAATCTGTCAAATAGCATTTTCGGCTTGGTTCCTAACTTTAGGAGCTGAGCCGAAAATACAGTGATTTGCATGGGGAAATTATATATTCAAATGGCCATATCTCAGCTGCTACTTGACAGATTCTCAAAGTTGGTGTGTGAACTGTGCCCTTTTGATTGTCTATAGAAATTGGAAATCAAAAATTGTCAAAGCCAAAATTTATGTTTTCGTGACGTCACACTTCGGTACTCTATATCTGTACTGTATAAAATCTAGGTCATTCTTGTCTCAGGTCAAGTTGAAAGGTCTTGGCTGCAAATGACACATGCTAGCTTGCACACTCTAGAAATGTATACAAGAAAGATTTTCAATCTTTCACTGGGTGTATGTTTATTATTCACACTTCCACTCTCTAATGCTGCATAAAAGCTCTTGTGTCACCTTTTTAATAGTCACTTTTTAATTTATCTTTTGATCCAGAATGCTCTTTAATAAAGGAAACCTCAGTCACCCCAAGAAACAACTTAAAGATAAAGACCAGTTATGGTCATGCGATTGCATTGTGAAAGAAACGTTATGAAATCGATCAGAAAAGGTTGATCATCTAGCATATAAGTATTGGTGTGTACTGCAAGGTTCTGGAATCATCAAAATGATAAGAAATTTGGCCCAGTCTTGGTAAAGTTACAAGCACTGTACACAGAAAGATGTATATGGGACTACGCGACCACGTGCGCGATATCTATTTGGTCCCAATAGATATAATAATTTACCAAATATATCAATTAGTAGGCGGTTTCCCGGCAAAATTTGTATCATCACGTAATAGTCAATAATGAGAGCTTCCATTTCATTTTTTGAGAGAGGGGTGTTTCCAAAACTGGTCTTTACCTTTAAAGTACAAGTCCACTCCACTCTAAAGTTGAGCTCATTAGATAGACAAAAATCTAAAAAGCCCAAATATAACTTGGTTTTGGAAAATGGTGTTCAGACTAATTTTTTAATAATTTTTTTAATGAGCAAAAAACAGGTTAATGATCAAGCCAGTTCTCCCCCACAATGCACTGGCGACATTTTTTGTGACGTAGGGTCCTCACAACACAGACAGAGAGGACTCGAATAGACTAGACTATGGTCCTCACATACCACTCTGTTTTTACCAAATTTGTATGTTCGTACATGTATGTTGAATTTGTCAGTCCCAATATTGTTTAGCCACTAGGAACATCTCCCCCTGTCTTTCAAAGGAATTGGGTTGCCCAAGAAACTTTTCTTACTACCATCACCTGGCCGATTTGAACAACCATAAGCAGGGCTCAAATTAATTTTTTGTATACGGGGGCTCATCCAAAAAAAAAAGAGCCCCCGTGAGCCTTCTCACGGGGGCTATTTTAGTACTGACGGGGGCGCTTTTTTAATACAAATTTCCATTGAATTGGTACCCATGATACTCTTTGCTATTTCATCATTATCAGGGGCGGATCTAGCTTTTGCTAAGGGGGTTTGACCAAATGGCTGGAGCAGCGTCCACGAGCCGCATAGCGGCGAGGCGATTTTTTTTTTTGTTGCTATTTTGAACCCCCGTAAGTGATGTTTTCCTGGCATCTACTAACACAATGGAGCTCATAGGAGCTGGCCAGATGCGAAGCGCTGAACCCACTGTCCAATCAGAGACGACGTCATGAATATGCATTTCCCGTAAAGCGCCACCGGTACGGTGCGAAAGGTCATGTTAATCGCGCGCTTATTGTATACTAAACTTAATATATCCGTTGGTCGCCAACGCACCATTGATTGCAGTCCCGTCCGTTGGTATTCGTAACCAGTTTCCGAATTTGCCAACGCATCAACCAGAGTTCCTAATAAGCAATTATACCTTTTTTTATTATTAAATATATTTCGAAGTTATATTACCTAGCGTTTTATCTCGATTATATTTTATTTTTTACGGCTTGTACTGCAGCTGATGAGCTAACGATCACTCATGATACTGTTTACCGGTACAATGAATATTCACGCTATACAGCTAGTCCGGGGCTAACGAATTGCAGTGAGAACAGCATGAATTTTCTTATCCCCCGGGATAGGCGCTTAGTACGGGACTAAAACAGGGTCGTGTGTGAAAAGCCAAAAAATTTAGTCCTGGGCTAAGGATAGTACGGGGCTAAGGATAGTACGGGGCTAAGCAAAGTACGGGGTTAAGAAAAACAAGTGTGAAAAGAGTATTAGTGTATGATACATGTACAAGTTCACCTGGTATGTCAATTTATTGAGAAAATGGGTAACACTACAGGTCATATTTTAGTAAGCCTATTTCACACCCCTTGGTAATGGTAATTGGTAATGCAACAAAGATGGACACATGCTCTTCCTTCTTACATGTGCTTACCTAGGGCTTTCAATTGGAAGTTAAATTGCGAACCACAAAATAAGCAATTCTTATGGATTGGTTATGACTAGGGGCTGGCTTTCAGTGCATTGGCAAATCATTTTGACCATGAATAACCGGAGTGGAAATTGGAAATATTTTCAGATCTCGTGCCTCACTTCACTTTTATATAGATGGAACGTTGATTTAAAAATAAAAACCAAGCAAGCAACTGACAAAAAGGATTCACTTCAAAGAATGCTTAGTTATATGAGGGTTCAACTGTCTGACCAATACCTATCTACATGTATCTACATGCATCTATCTATGTAGCTATCTATCTATCAGCCTTTTCACACGGGTAAAATTCATCGTATCTAAAGCTGTTAAGTTTAAAGCTCTTCGACTAAAAAGCTTTAAAGTAAATTTTCCTTGCATGAACGTTGTTTATACAATATTCGGACAAATACGAAGTTGCGATCTATACGCTTGTACGAAGTCTGTATCTAGAGAGCAATACATTTTGTGTGTGAACGGATATACATGTACCGTAAATCTCCGTGTATAAGGCGCACTTTTTTGCCGCCAAAAAAATTTGAAAGTCGGGATGCGTCTTATACACAGGTACAAAAAAAAAAAAATAAAATAAAATCATTTTTTTTTTTTAAAGTTTCGATTTGTGCCCTCCACCTGGCACTATGCCATCCCAGCTCAGTAATCGGTGTGTTGACTCACCACTCGGACACTAGAACAACACTCAAATTTGTCTGTCATCTTGGTTTGAAAGTAATCTTTCTAATAGATGTAAATATGTAGTTTATAATAATTCCTCCAATTTTTCTTCTATTACACATGGCATACCACAAGGTCCTATCCTAGGTCCTCTACTGTTTTTAATTTACATTAATGATCTTACACATTCTTCTAAAAAACGACATTGTTCCTATTATTTGTGACAAGTTCACAAGCACAAATCGGTGCCTTCAACTGCACCTCGCAGTTAAATGAAATGTAGTTGAAGGCGCCGATTTGTGCTTGTGAACTTGTCACAAATAATAGTAACAATGTCGTTTTTTAGAAGAATGTGTAAGATCATTATTGTAAATTAAAAACAGTAGAGGACCTAGGATAGGACCTGTGGTATGCCATGTAATAGAAGAAAAATTGGAGGAATTATTATTATAAACTACATATTGACATCTATTAGAAAGATTACTTTCAAACCAAGATGACAGACAAATTTGAGTATTGTTCTAGTTTCCGAGTGGTGAGTCAACACACCGATTACTGAGCTGGGAGACATTGCCAGGCATAGTGCCAGGTGGAGGGGCACAAATCGAAACTTTAAAAAAAAAAAAAATTGTACCTGTGTATAAGACGCACCCCCGACTTTCAATTTTTTTCGGCGGCAAAAAAGTGCGCCTTATACACAGAGATTTACAGTATCTATATCTATTCTTCCTGGGTGCGCTTGAAATGAGCGAGAACCAGCATTGATGGAAAATCGCTTGAACAATCTCCCACAGTAACAGTGTTTTGTAACAGCGTTTTGATTTGTGATTCATGTTTGTGATTCTAGCTTTAAAAAATCGCTTGAACGCACCCTAAAGCACTTTAAACTAATCAGCTTTAAAGAATTTTTCCACTGTGTGAAAGCGGGGTATGTCCCATAGCTTGGATACCATTGGGGCTACTATAAAGTGGACCTTGAGACACTGGTTCTCCATAACTTTATGTCTGCAGCTGTTGAATGTTCTAGACCCCGTTCTCACTCACTTCCTGGACCGATCTAGGCTAGATTGGTCTCACTGTGAGTGTGAACATAAACCGTGCCAGGAAGCGATCTTCAACCGGAAGTGAGTGTGTTTTGGCGGGAAAGTAGTGAAAGAGAGAAAAAGATTACACTTACAATACAAGAATAAAAATAGAGAATAATATAAGGAAGGATAGAGAGAAAGTGATAGAATGATAAAAACAAAGAATAACATAAGAAAAGGTGATAGAAGAAAGAAACAAAGGATAACATATGGAAAGGCAGAAAGAGAATGTGATAGAATGATAAAAACAAACTCAGAATAACAAAGAGAAGGTGATGAAAGGAAAAACAAAATATAACATAAGGAAAGACAGGAAGAGAAAATGTTAAAGAATAGATAATGACAAGATAGAAGAGAAGATGAAAGATGGAAAAACAAAGAATAACATAAGTAAAAACAGAAAGAGAAAATGATAGAAGGAAAACAAAGAATATCATAATAAGTGAAATGAAGAAAAACAAAGACTTACATCAGGAAAGACAGAACAAGAAAATGATATATAATAGAAAATTCAAAGATAGAAGAGATAAAAGATGGAAAAACAAAGAATAACATAAGAAAAACAGAAAAAGAAAACGATAGAAGGAAAAAACAGAATAACATGAGAAAGATAGAAAGAAAAAATGATTGAGCGATGAAAATTGAAAAATAAAGAATATCATAAGAGATAAAAGAAGGAAAATCACACAAGCTAAATATAGCAGAAGATGAGGCACTCTTTTAGGTTTTAAATTCACAAACATTTGACCCGCTGACCTTTGCTACCACAGCAACGGAAGCGGTCTAGCTCTTTCGTGTTACCATAGCAACAAGAGCGGTCTAGCTCTTTCGCGCTACCATAGCAACAAGAGCGGTCTAGCTTGTTAAGTGTGAACATAAACGAACCGTACCTTTAGAGCAATCCAGTGGATCGGTCCAGGAAGTGAGTGAGAATGGGGTCCTAGTTACATGTTGCTGCTCAAATGACATGCCCATCCACTGCTTGATGTTAATACAGTCAGACCGCAGCGCTCGCAAAATCGCCCGTATTTATTCAAGTCGTATGCATGTTTTTGCTCCTCTTGCATACGTAATGAGCAAAACACATGGCACAGTTCTCGTTCTTCTTATCTGCTCAGGATTCATTTAATGACAATGAATTTGTCATAAATATTGAGCCAGAATAATAAACATTATAGTGTACTATTCAATAAGTAGTGAGTGATGTTTTAAAATGTGAAAAAACACGAAGAAAACTTGGAGAAAAAAATATTTGAAGAGTCGGATATTCATGTTAAAAACTCATTTTTATCGGGGGTGCATCTCGTTAAATTTTGGCTTACCACATAATGTAGATATTTTCCTAACATAATATCATAGTTCCTATTGATGTTTATCTCAATACCAGTCAGGAACAAGCAAAGTAGTAGCTGATGCATACTAGACTTCGGCGGAAAATTGACATGGCCGATCGGCGAGCGTTTTGCGTGAAGATCAACCGGGGGATACTACGCTATATCTAGTTTTGCGTCGATTATCGATGTACTGTGCGGTCCAACCAGTCCGTGCGCTATACGTGAACACGCACGGAGGATAGTGTGATAGAATAGGTGCTTAACCCCCGGACGTAGAGGCTTTGTATTGCCCCACATACTTACTATTGTGTATGATACTCGTGCGATACATAATAATAGAAGTGTACAGAAAGTACAAGTTGGATTCGGATATGCACACAAGTACACTCAAGTACAATATAGAATACCAGCTCTAGACTGAATAGGGGACAGAAGGGAGGATTTAAGTGTCTATGTAGGCTATTTTCGGTCAGGTTTTGATATCATTTTAACAAAGAAGACACATTATTCTTTCTCAAATGTATATTTGTGTAAATACAAACTTTCGGGGCAATGTGATTGAAAAATGAAAATATGATTGTTTCCATCCCTGCTAATAATTTTATGGTTGTAAAAGTTCTGAAATGTGTTTTTATATTTGTAAACCATGGACTAATGAGAAGAGCCTTAAACAGGAATTTCTTTTGGTAATTCCCAGGCATTCAATGATGGTAATATTTTATTTGATAATTCTTTTGTGTAACTCCAGTTCATTCATGTGTATTCCTGGAAATAAAATATTACAAAATTCTTTCCCTTATGCTCTTTTCTGTTTGTTATTTTGTTTTATAGTGACCCGCTGAATATATATATCTGATAATTTATTTTCTGATTTTGTTTATGTGTTTATGGCCCTCAGATAAAAATCTTAGTGTGTGTATGTGGGCTGAAGGGCTCAAATAAAACTTATAGAATTCTAATTTTCATCTTCAACATCATAATCACAATCATCATCGCCATCATCATCACGATCATTATCATCATCACCATAGCCATCATCGCCATCACCACCGACATCATCACCATTATTAATTGCCATGATCACCATCACGATCACGACCAACAGCATTGCCATCATAATCACCGTCACCATTGCCATCATCATCACCACCATCAGCATTGCCATCACGATCATCATCGCCATCATCATAATCACCGTCATCATGATCACCGTCATCATTATCATCACCATAGCCATCACGATCGCCATCACCACTGACATCATCACCATTGCCATCACGACATCATAATCACCGTCATTATAATCACCATGATCGCCATCACCACTGACATCACCATTGCCATCATCTCCACCATCGCCATCACCACCATCACCATCATCATCACCAACCTATCAACATATGTCAATGCTCGACTATTTACATTATATCACCTTGTGTAGGTACTATTTTGGATGAAATACAAATCTGACAAAATATCTTTTAAAAAGATTGTTATTCTTTTTTTTTTGGTATTATTTAACAGGTCTGTGTAATTTACATTTCTTAATCAACATTCATGCTAATTAACCCAGAAGAAACCAGCTCTGGTTTCTTCTGAATAGCCTAGTAAACAGACAACGGTTAAACTAAAAATTATTGTTCACACTACTACTAATAATAAATGAAATAGGACTAGGAATAAAATTTCCATTTTTTAATATCTATATTTTATTTATAAACTGACTTTGACATTTATGTTGAGACCATCACACGCATAAAATGTGTCGCTGAGAATAAAAGTATTATTAGAGTAAAAAATTGTTAAATTGTATAAAGGTTCAGTCAGTTTTCTATTAATATAATAAATGCTTTGTTTGTGTGAAGCTCCGAATACCACCTTGGAAGTATCAGAGATACAAAATGTAATCATTTGAAATGGATTTTTCTTTTACTGAAAGAATAAGCTGAACAAAATCCTTCTCGTCCTTCTCCCAAACTCCCCGTTCAAGATTGTTTGTTCCTATGTGAAGCAAAACTGCATGCTGTCGAGTCTTCAAATAAAGGCATGCCATGGAGTCCAGCAAATGTTGATCCAGGAACTTGTGCAATGGAGACTGATGTGCGATGTCTGTGTCTTTCGAAAACTTTTTGTCAATGTTCCGCAAGTTTCGATGGCTGAGTGCGTCTGTCAGAAAAACAACAACAAATGATAAGAAGAGGGAATATAAAATGGCTTAGTTCAATGTATGGGGATTTGAAAAGATCTGATCAAAGTAGCAAGCCATTTATGGTAGACAAAACTGACTTGCATTCAAATTTATCTTTTAAATGAAAATAAATTACAAGTGTCAGATTCATGAAGTTTTCCCTTCATTTTTCCACATGTGCACAAGTTGTTAAATGTAAGTGTTTAACTTTGGCCTTTTGTTTTAATTCTGCTCTGTTCATTATCATAATACAACTCGCACAAGGGAAATGCTGCTTATTTCTATGGCTGGTTGTAAAGTTTGAGTTGACCAGAAGGCAGAACCAAAGTTTAAGAATCCCTAAATTAATATAATTAATTATCCTGTAATTTGTAATTTTAATAATTAATATCCAGCTCAGCTCAGGATTCAAGTTCTTTACAATTCGATCACACCCCTTGGCCTTGATACTTGTCTAACCATGCTTAAGCCCTTGGAAATATACTTATAAAACATATCATTTGATCTAGATTTATAATGAATAGCAATGACTAATGAGCAGTCGATTTATTTACATTGCTGTCGATTCGCGACAACAAAAACTAAAAAGCTGACAAAAATATATACACATGGGACTACATAAATTTGTGCTGTATGCGCCACACAATGGCACAGCGACACAAGACACCCCGCCATTCCTGACTGAAAAGCCGTAGCCATAGCAATTTCCCGCGGTTTCGAATCATTTTCCGTTTACTTCCGGTAGATTTCCAAAATATAGTCAAATAATTTGGGCATATTTCTTATTCAAATATTACTTGCATCTACATGTTTTCAACATCAAACGATGGACTGGTTATCAAAGTCGACGTAGGATGCAAAAATTCGAAATAATATTATCAATACCAGTCAGGAACAAGCAAAATACGACACTATGTAATGAGTAGTTAATTTCCGAGGACTAAAAAACGCTCTTTTGTTTGCGATAAAAGTAGGCAAAAATCTAATTAATTTGGTCAAATTTGGTGTCAAAGAACAGCGAAAATTTCAGAGATTGACTTACCCCATGATTCCGCCATGATGAATTGCACTGTAAGCCGTATGAGGACGACAAAATGATGCTACCAAAATCCCGTGGTTGGTCTCGTGTTTTACGAGAGCGTTGTAAGCGAGCTTTTCACCGCACGAGAATCTGAATAAAAATTGCCGTACAGCCTCATTATCGCGCACGCTGCGGTCTGACTGAATAGTCCATGTCCTAGTTGATCTGCCCCTCTTTCTTCTCCCATAAAGTTCCTCCTTACAAGATGGTGTTTGCCAACCTATTCTTCCATCTACATGTAGTTACATGCTCAAACCACTGTAGCTGTCTTCTTTTTTGCACATTTGTGATGAGGTGAACATATTTCCCTATATAACTATCTCTATTATATCTCTCACTTTCTTGTTGGATGTATGCAAAGTGTAGTGGATATATTAAAATGCAGAAGTCTTCTCATACAATTCATCTCAAAAGCATCGATTCGCTTTTCCATCTCTGCATTCAGACTTCAGTCCATGTTTCTATAGAAAGACTGAAGTTTACCCGTTCTCTCAACAGGCGTAATCTCGCTGTCATTGTGATGTTCCTGTCATTCCAAATTGGTTTAAGACTTGCAAGGGCAGACAAGCCGCACGTAGCTAGGAATTTATTTTAGGGGGGGGGGGCGGTAGTGAGCACGCAAAGCGTGCGAATCACTTAAAGAGCACGCAAAGCGCGCTTCCTAGGGGGTGGGTGCACGGAGGGGGGAGTTTCCCCGTTTCATTAAATTATTAGAGAAAGAAGACGATTCGTTGTACCGTTCTGGACTCTTAATCCTTGTCTGAATTTAGTTTCTTTGTCTGATCCTTTTTCTTCCTACGTCGTCTTACTTTTTTCTCTTCTCCCCCACCCCCTCCTGGCTACGCGCCTGAGGGCAGATCTATGTTTGTAGCAAACTAGCAACTGCAATTCTAATTTTGACCTCCTGAGCAGATTTAGCATCTTCAGTGATAGTTTACCATAGATTATTTGACCCATATTCCAAGGTTTTTTTTCAATTGCAGTTCATTCACTCTCTTACAAATGTGGACATGAGAAATATATTCAGATATCATGATTTTTTATTTCACAATTCAAGGGGGTTATTGTACTAGATACACCAGCCAAGCAAACTAAAAACTACTAAAAAGATTTCACTTCAAAAATGCTTTTTTTTTGCGAGACTGGCCGGTGAACCATATTTCAAGGATGTTAGAATTATCAGTTCATTCTCACATGTACATGTATGTACACAACTGAATTCACTGCTTCACTACACATCACACAAGTTATTTTTGCTCTCAATCTGTACATGTATGAAAGTGTGTATAAGAGATATGAAAATTGAATAACACTGTAGGACTGCATGCAGGCATACATTTGACGATGTACTAAGCTGCTATTTTCGCAAATTTTGCGAATTGCATATTATCGCGAATTCATCAACACGCGAAAATATTGCCACCTCATCATTCCGGAGCGCGAAAATATCAGCATAAAATTATGTGCTTGCCACTTCTCGATCGCCAGCGCCATTTGCCTGGCCACTGCCACTTCTATGTACATGTACATGCCCACACTCATGCCTGGATTACATTTGGCCTGCGATTAGTCTACGGAGCCCGTATCCTGCCCGTATCCCCGTGAGATTTTCGTACGAATTCACAGGCTCCACGGCCTCTACGATTTTGTATCCTGAAAAGTTAAACAAATTTGAAAAATCGTAAGCCCGTAGTCCGTAAACATGTTGTAGGTGTCATTGCACAATCCCCGCACGGGCATCGTGCGGAGGACTCGCACTGATCGTGCAGCAAAACCAAAAAAAAACGCTTAAAAACGGCACGGTGGCTGCACGGTCACCGCGCCTTCTCCGCGCAACCTTTGCACGGAAGCTGCACAGGCTCCGTACGATTTCCGTGCAGAGGCTGCGGGGACTGCACGGCAAGTGCATTGAAATTGCACGATTTCCGTACAATCTCCAATCAGCCTCTGTCGGATTTGCCCCGGCCTGCCCCCGAGGGCCAATACAAGAAATGGCACGGTGCTCGTAGGTAATGTAAACCCGAACATCGTAGCCCGTAGCCTCCTACGATGCCCCTAAAATCGCACGAAAAATCGTAGACTAATTTTTCGTACGGCGCCCGGGGCAAATGTAATCCAGGCATCACTAAGCATGCAATACACAGCTTATTGTGTAGCAGCGGTTGTATTTGCACCACTTGGAAACACGCACTCGCACCGCTTGCAAACACGCACTCGGTGATTCCACTTTCCGCGACAGCAAGTAGGGAAGTTCTCATTTTTCAAAAGTCTCTTACTCTTTTGTAACCCTTGTCAACAATTGGAATACTTGGTATTTTAATAACCATGCATTACGCTTGCACCCCCGTCTTGATCAGCCTTCTCGTTCTATGCTTGTATGGTACTCGGCTGTATGTGGTGCAATGGTCTACTCAAGCTTGTGTGTGTACTTACGTGTTCTGAGTCTGTGTGTGTGTATGTGTTGGCATGAGAAAGTTTGGGAATACGTCATACCCATTCATTAATTATGCTGTGTGCTATTCGCGAAAGCAACGACTCGCCAAAAATGTCTCCTAGCCTGTCATTCGTGAAAATATCTGTATGCGAAAATATCAGCTTATACAGTACTTGTAGGCCTACATGTGTTTGAACGACAGGCCCTATATCTGAATGAGAGAGAGAGAGAGAGATATTGAATGTGTATCGTACAAAATGCACTTAATAGAGTATAAAACTATTTCATCATCAAGATTTTTTGTGTGAAGGTGTGAGGTCACTCAATGTTCAGCTATCGATAATGTGATCTGTATCGTCATTCGGAACTGACCGTCGGTGTTGGAGCTCGGTTCAGCAGCCTTTCCATGCTCTCAACACCAACACCGAACACCGAAAACTGTATTTGAACTTACTCAGTATATTCACTTGACCAAAAAAAGGAATCATTCACCAATGTTTTTAGAGCATGCAATTTACGCTGCAAAAATCTGTGAAATTTCAGCCTGCATTTAAAAACCCCACATTCCAGAGTTTTTTTAATTTTTTTTTTTCGTTGTGTTTACTGTTAGTTGGCTAGCAACTTTTGACAAAACATAGAAATGTGAGAAAAATGGATGATTTTTGCTTGCAGTGTAAATGGTCCTTATGCCATTATACATATCATACATGTACTTTATACATTGTAGATTTGCTTGTACCATCTTGCACTAGTGAGAAAGACCCAATAGCCATGCTAGCAATGAACACAAGACCACCCATATTTGAACTTCCAACTCACTCACTATGATTCAAATATGAACAGCTTCTGTGGGATTTAATGTTAATCTGACCTGTCATCCTGTAAGCCTATAAGACAGAGTTAGTTGATGACAAGCAGCATCTCAAGACAAGTGCACTTGTGGCAAAAATCTTGTATTTTAAATGAGAGATGGCTTGATGTAATACCCAAACATGAATTGTCTGATACAGTTTAACCTGCTTTAGCGAGCACCTGCTCAGTCATGGTGCCACCCTTTAATATGCATCTCATTAACCACATTTTTGTTTTATAAACTCAACATAATTCTAGTGTTATGTATGATAAACAGTTCAGAGTCATAAACAGTTCAGAGTCATTAGTGACTCTGTGACTCTGAACTGTTTATCACACACAACGCTAGAATTATGTTGAGCTTATGCGTAATTCTATTCATACCAGATCTTAAGATTCAAGCTGTAATTTAACAAAAGAATGGCTAGATAGTATTAAAGGCAAAGGAACCCTTGTAATAAATTCATTTGTATGAAAGCAGAAAAATAAGAGAAATAGAATGGCAAAAATTTGAATCAATTTGACCAATTAGAACAGAGTTATGAATGTTTGAAATATGAGATTGCTAAAAGCTACTTGAATATCAAATCAGCAATTTTGTCAGTGGGTTGTCAGTGTACATGTACATTTAATAGTAGTCATGGACAACTCTCCATTTGTCATGTACAAAAATATTGTTAATTTCTTTTTTTCTCCCAAATGCCTTCTCCCTTGGGGCACTACTCAAAAGATATTATGGATAGTATATTAGGCTTTAAAAAAAAAGTTGTTGTATTGCCCTTGGCGAGCGACCCAAAAATCTTTAAATCTATGGTCGGCTTTTTATTAATTTTTTTTTTAAACAGTTTTTTTGACGTTTTTAGAAGAAAATATGTATGTATGTATTAAAGCATTCAAAACTGAAAAATATCAGCCCAAAGAGGGAAAAAAGCAACAAAAAAAGAGAATTGAGACCGACCCAGGTGCTGGCCTTATTGTAGATCCTGTAAATAGAAAAGACCCTCCCGAGTCATACATTTAAAAAGAAAGACATATTACTTATTTTGTTTGTTGAAACGAATGGGAAAGTTGTCCGGCACTACATCACAGTGACATTATTGATTCAGCCAATTTGAAGTTTTTTGAAGGTATAGTGATTACTAATTTAAAAAATTCATAACTTTAAGTCCACCCTGATATTAAGTTATATGATATTAGATATCAAGTTAAGCAGAAAAATGAGAGGAACAGGTCAGTGAACGTTTGGGCAAAATCTGATGATATTAGAAAGTTATGAATTTTTAAAGTTTCTACCAATCAAACAAAAATGTGCAACTCTGTGAACTATTTTGCAAGGTCCCCCTCCCATTTGCTCTGTCCTATAAAAAAAAAACAGAAATGTCTATTTTCCTAAAAAATTAAATCATACATGTTCCCTTAATGGCTAAATATAATAATTGCAAATTGGAGAAGACCTCACAAGATACGTCACAGTGTTCCCAATTTGTGTTTTCCTGATGGCAAGTTTGGCAACTTTCTTGTTTTTAATCAGATTTTGCTCAAACTTTCACCGACCTATTCCTCTCACTTTTCTGCTTCTATTAAAACCAACTTCCCTCTCAATTTCTTCTGCCTCTCTGATATTTCTGCTTTCTTTTAGAGTTAGAGGGTGGGTTCTCGTATATATTCTTGATCGAACGTACAAGTACAATGGTAAAGGACATTTCTAGAATAACTCAACACAATGAACACATCTTACCGACAATTTTGTGTTATATTGTTGACATGAAGTTTTGTCAATCTCGTGAATAAATTTCATAACTTATTTTTCAAACATTAACTAGATCTAGATCTTAGTTCGTTTTTTTATTTATTTATTATTTTTTTTATTTATTTTTATTTTTTCTACGAAATGTCAAAGTTGGGGGTGCGGCCTTATCGCCGGCAAATACAGTAGTCTTTTGAAAAGATCCCTAGGGCGCTTTTCAAAAGATTATTGACTGGTTGGCGGGGCATGGCTAAAATCACGACTCCAATTTCGACCAATCAGATGGCTAGATTTCTAATATAATAACTTCAAGCTGCCCCCATGCAATGCACCCAGTGCCACAGCGCCAATCCCTATTGTGCCAGCCACTATTCCCCCCTGTGCCAAATTTATTTTATGGTTGGTTCAAGTGCGTGTAGTTTAAATTGTTACTATGTTTGATCCACTATAACTTCTCATCCGTATGTTGTATTAACAAAAATTGTACATTAAAGTTGTAGGAAATTTCACCTTCTTTCCGTTGATACCAATATCATTTCATGAATTTGTAATTTTGCTAATGTAAATAAGCACTATCAGTGAGTTGTCAAACCAATCCGTCGTCTCATTTCCCGCCCAAAATCTGGATCTAAGTACCGTACTTTCTTGCGCTGAGGAGCCATGATCAAACTGACAAATTCGATGATAAAATATCGCAATTTTCTCAGGAAAATCCAACGTAACGGTATAAGAGAAGCACGCAACAACAAAACAACAATAAACGCTCTACACAAACACAATAAGCTTTCATGTGTGCACGCAATGCGCATCGCACAATAGGCATAAACAATTAGCGTGTGTACTTATGCACGAAAATGTGTACGTGGCACGCGAGCGAATGAGAGTTTATGTGTGCATGGCAAGCTACCAGAAACGCGATTATGTGAGCGTGGCACGCCAGCGCATGCACTGAATGGTGTTTTTGGCACAGTATGAGTTAAGGTTGGATTTCCCTATAGGCTGTAAGTAAAAAATGAAAACTGTAGACTGTGCCAGATGCAACTTGTTCTACATTTTAGTAAATATAGAGCCTAGTAAATCTTACCGTAAATCTCCGTGTATCTGACGCACCTGTGTATAAGACGCACCCCTATTTTTAAGACAAAAAAAAAAATTGTGCATTTTCTTTTTTTATGCTTTTTTGCAAACACCGTGGTACGTTAGAAAACCCATTCAGCAAAGTTGAAGGCGCCGATTTGTGCTTGTGAACTTGTGAAAAATAATATTGATAATGTCGTTTTTAAAACTAAAGATGACAGACAAATCTTCCTCCGAGTCCAAACAGAAATTTGGAAATAGATCTAGGCTAGTTTGGTTCTAGTTTCTGAATGGTTAATTGATATCCTGTGTGTGTGTGAGCTGGGACCATGCCGTTGTTCTACCGGGCACGGGTGAGCTTCGGCCGGCAGATTGCTATGTGAAGGGGCATAATAAAATTGAGACTTAAAAAAAAAAAAAAAAAAAATCTTTTCCCTTCAAATTAGGAGTGTAGGTTAACTTCAAATAGTAGATCCTATTCTTCATTCGCATTATGTAGTTTATGTTGAGACACAGAGATTATCGAAAATCACTAAAAAGTAGCATTTTGAGGACTCAAAATATCCTGTACCTGTCTATAAGATGCACCCCCGACTTTTGAATTTTTCCGACGGAAAAAGGTGTCTTATACACAGAGTTTTACTGTATATCATTGTAACACTTACATGCATCAACAAGCTTTTCTCAATGATAAGATGATACTCAGTCATTGATTGATATATACATGTGGGACCTTGAAACGAGTGAGGCCACTAAATTGAATTATAGATTTATTGGGTTTCCTTTAATGATGATCTAGTGCAGCTTTTTTCAAACTTTTTTCAGTCGAGATACCATTTTCACAAATAAAAAGTTTCCTGTTACCCCTATCACAAATCCATCGCAGGATATAACTTGTGCATTACTCTGAAACTCATCAAGAGCCATGTACACACCTACAGACATACTTGTTTGTTGAGCCAGCAAAGCAAGCGAGCCAAAAAATGACATCTTTGATATATTTAAAAAAGTTATTTTGTAATGAAGACACTTGATAAGATATAAAATAATGTATATCGGCATCCCATCGCCCAATATTCGTGAATATGAGGAGATATATTATTTGGGCATCAAGTTACCCAAAATTATCTCATTTATAAATATTGCAGGCGTGTCAAGCGAAGGAACGGTATAAATGTAATTGTGTTAAACATGATATAAAAAAATATATTTGGGCACCTTGCTATCAAATACATGTAGAATGATATTCGGGTACCTCATTTCAAAATTGTGGAGGTATTCAGGCAGTTGGGTGCCTGAAATCATCCTGTTTCTAAATGATGTGAGCGAGAAAGAAATACACTTTTTATCTTTAGAATGCTATATCCTCATGAATAACATACTTGAGCTGTTTTTGAAATATGGTGTTTCATGCAATCGCATAATTCCAAAATAATGTTTTGATGTACCTAAAATTCTCTGGCCCTGGCGGCACCCCAAGAGATGTCTTGCGGCACCCCGTTAGAAAAGCTGATCTAGTGTTTATGGATCTCTGTTTTATAACCAAGCCATTTGGAAGTTGGAATGAGCTTTATTACTCCAGGATCATGACATTTTCTTCTTGTTTACGAGCTGGTCGCCTTTTCTGATAGTAGGGACTTTTAGGGTGCGTTCAAGCGATTTTTTGAAGCTAGAATCACAAACATGAATCACAATTCAAAACGCCGATACAAAACACGGTTACTGCGGGAGATCGTTCGAGCGATTTTCCATCAACGCTGATTCTCTCTCTTTTTAAGCCCACCCAGGAAGAATAGAAATAGGTAGCGATAATATATATAATAGATAATGACGTCATAGAATCATGATTGAGATCTCCGTTCGTTCAAGCGAATTTTAGCGACCGTGATTCTGCAGAATCATGATACAAAATGCATCTTTTTCAGCGTTTCATGTTTGTGTTTTTAAACACGTTTATTTTTACGACCGACGAAAAATCGCTTGAACGCAACCGTGTTTTAAACTAAACGTCTTTGAAAACCGTGATTCTAGGGTGAAAAAGTGTCGATTGAACGCACCCTAAGATTTGCACGACGAGAACGTGGACTGCTATGTGGACATCCTTTTAAGGCAATGTGACGTCCTTTTAAGGCACTGCCAATGCCTTAAAAGGACGTCACATTGCCTTAAAGATACTATGTCCCTTTTGCAGCCAACATCAAATTCTGTAGAACTTTGCAGGAATTATGAATATGTCATGTATGTCCTATCTGTGAAATTTAAACGTTAGCAGTGTCCTAATATTCAAATTATGCAAGGAAACCCGTTTACTTGCTAGACTTCACTGTCAGACACTATTGAGTGACTGACTGGCTTTTTTCATCTTTGGTAATAACATACATAAAATGAGCTGTAAAGGGTACATGAGCATTTGTCTACATCAATAACCCACTTCTTGTAATGGCCAAAATTAAACTGATTGAATCTTTGCGCAGCATAAAACGTACGACCATTCGGTACAATGGTCTGAAAATCAGACTATTACTTACTGGCTCTATAGCTCCTAAGTCGATTCGACAACTAATAGTCGTTATTTTCCCACTTAAAGACATTTTCAAGCCCCTTTTTTTAGGGAACTTCTAAATTAGTATTGTCTTTCAAATGCCGTTGGAATTGAACCTTTCATTTTTTTGGCCTGCAAATGGGACATAGTACCTTTAAAAGGATGTCCACGTAGCAGTCCACGTTAACTCGTCGTGCAAATCTAGAAGTCCCTAGTAACTGTTCTTTTAAATATAGGTTTTTTTGTCTTTAGCTCACCTAAGCTTGAAGTCCAATATTAGACCAGGGAGTTGGAAGGGATGGAGAAACCATCTCGAAAGATCTTCCAGAGGGAAAGATATTCAGGATTAACTTAGCTTAAAGGTAATACAAAGTTTTGGTATGGGGTCATGAATTTGGTTCAAATGAACATATTGGAAGCATATGCGATTTTGCAATATTCAATGATCGTTGTCGCGGTTGAAATCAAGTATAAAGTGATGAAATTGTAAATAATAAACTCTTCATGTTGTATAGCTTCCCCCTCAAGACTGATATTACTTTAGCTTTAAAACAATGTTTCTTGACTACAATCGACTGATTTGCTATTCCCATTTGGAAATTATATATCAGAACTGCATATTGTGAGATTTTTATGGCCGCAGCTACCATGGAATGGCCTTAGGCACTATTTGAAATATTTGAAATTTACCGGGAGCACCGCTAAATTTTGATAATTCAATTTCTCGAAAGTAGAAGTGTTTTAGGGGCTAAATTTTATAGTGCTTATAATACATCCACAGGAGCATCCAAATATATCAAAATTTTAAAGAATTACTATCCATCCAATTTTCAAAATTTCCCAAAACTTTGCATTACCTTTAACAACAAGAAATTTTAACCCTCTCCAGCCATCAAATCCTTTAACAGCGGCCCTTACAGGTATATCAGACCACAGATCCCCTCTGGCGATCCAAATATTACGAAATGTTACGCAATGCTGTCTGCTTCCCTAAGTTCTCTAAACACTCGGTCGTAAAAATATGGAGGCATGGAGCTTAGAAGTCATGCAAGGCACCGCAAAAATGATGTCATACTCAGTGAAGATGTTTTAAATAGCTATAACATATAAAATACAGAATTCACAACATATGGCACAATGCAACTTTATATTGGTTATCAAATGCTTTTGCTGTGCTCGGATAACTCTACTGAAGACATAGCCATTTGAACCAGCGAAAGCGACCTAGGAAATCGTGAGTTGGAGCGAACAAAGTTTCTCATCATCATGATCTTCTCATTTAATTATTAACATTTTCCGAAAAGGTCCGAAAATTTTACATAGCTACATAAGACGCCGTGCTCGCTGGGCTGGGCTGTGGGTGGAAAGGGAGGACTTAGTGCTACCAGGGAGATGTGCGTTATCGGAGGGGGATTAAGGAGATTACAGTGGGGGAAAAAAGGACACAAGGTGTCACTGATGACTTCAAAGGGGCCTCTGTGACAGTATCTCAATCCATTCCAACTCCCTGATTAGACTCTATTTTAGTAATACCCAGGATATTACACTTCAGATATCCTGGGAAAGTGGAAAATGATTGATGAATTAATATAGACATGCATAATCCAAGTACTGTAGTTGACATATAGAAAATATAAATTTAGATAATATCATTCCATAGGAAAATATTTTCTTATCAAAATGTGGATGAAATTGCCACATTTTAATGAATTTCAATAGGAATGGAGGTGTAGGTATAATTAGCAATCCCTACTCCTATATACATACAGGGTGTATTGTGAGAAAAACAGCTCACTTCCTTCATGCTCACCCTTGCCTCAATTGTACCGTCTCCACTACATCATGTAGTTTTTTTATTTAAAACAAATATATATATAATGTATTCCTGCAGGCCTGACAGTAGCCTCATTCATATTATATAACAATGATGTTGAGAAACTGTCATTGGGTCACATTCTTGGTTATTTCATAAGCGATGGTGGTTGAAGTTTCGATGGGAAACTCTTTTTAAAAATTTGTTTTAATTATATGGCATGAGCTTTACTGTACACTCTAAAAAAAATTTAACCAACTTGGCAAAATTTTAACCGACAGTTGGTTTCCAGGTGAACCTATCAACTCTTGGTTAAAACATTAACCAACCCTAGTTGGTTAATGTTTTAACCAACTATTTGTTAAAACTTTAGCTAATAATTTGCTAAAATTCTTTAACCAACTTTAAGTTGGCTAAAAATTTTACCAACTATTTATTGAAATCTTAACAAATCATTTTTAACCAACCCTTGTTGGTTACAATTATAACCAACCATTTATAAGTTTTAACAAATCATTTTTTTAACCAACCCTAGTTGGTAGTTATAACAAACTATTTATTAAAATTTTAACAAATCATTTTTTAACCAATCCTAGTTGGTTACAATTTATACCAACTATTTATTAAAACTTTAACCTAGTTGGTTACAATTATAACCAAATATTTATCATGGTTGTTGGTAAAAATAACAATCCACACATAATGTGCACTCAGTCATGAATAAAAGGAGACAGTCGAGTCAGTAGTCGAAATGCTGTTATCTTGGGGTTCGAAGGGGTACATGTTTGTAAATTTTTTAACCAACCAACTGAAACTAGTTTTAACGAACCACATTATTACCAAACCAAGGCACTTAACACTACAGTTGGTTATTTTTTTAACCAACCAGTTTCAATACGTAAAATTTTACCAGTGTTTTTAGAGTGTATACTTGTATGTGTAATATAAGTTACAGAATGATTTACATTGTATGCATGTATGCTAGTAGAGCAAATGTTCTTTGCAGCAAGTAGAGAGCTTGTATTGCAGACAGGCCGTTGAACTTATCAAACAAAACAGTCCATTTAATCCACTTTGATATATGACTATGGAGCTCTGTTGTCATAGTTACTTGACACTTTCCAACTACTGATGTTTGGCATCTATTCACCTCTCAGTTGCTATGGATACTGTATAATTATGAGGAGATGGTTGGGGCTTTCCCTTCTGGATGTTTGTTGTATGCTCCATGTGAACAGGTATATCGGATGGGATGCTTCTTAGTCTTGTGCTGAGAAGGAGATCAAATACTATGATAATAAGATGTAATTGCTTTAATGTGTACAAAGAAAAATGTATTAGTTACTAACATATGAGTTATATATATTACCTTTAGAAAGAAGCTTGGTCTTATGATTATTTTTTTCAGGGCTATACATATAGTATTCAATTTCCCCTTTTAAGTAAACTATTTTATTTCGTCCCATCCTAACAAGAAAATCCAACCTTTAAATAAGAGAACTTCTGTGTAAGAAAGAAGCGAAATTAGAGCAGATTGGTAAAAGTTTGAACAAAATCAGACATACAATAGGAATGTTGAGAATTTTTGAAAGTTGTGATCACTATACATAAGGGAATTTCAAATTGGCCAAATAGGTAATATAACTGTGGTGTAGTGGCGAACAACCCTCCCATTTGTTCCGACACACAACATTACTAAAATTTTGATTTTTCAAAATGTGTGACTCAGAGGGTCTTTGCTTTTTAGAGGACGTATAATAATATGCTATTCATAATATTTTTGAGTAGTACACTGTACATGTTTCCTATGGGAGAAGGCACTTAGGAGATAAACAAAAATGAATATTTTTGTACATGTTAATAAAAGGGAAAGTTGTCCGTGACAATGTCACAAACCACTTATCAAATTGCCAATTTGAGATTTGCACATATGCAATGATTTCATACTTTTCTTCTTCTTGGTCAGATTTATTACAAACTTTCACCATTCTGTTAATCTTATTTTTCTGCTTTCATACAAACAAATTGATTACAAATATACAAAGGTTTGATTGCTCTAGTTTAAGGAATATTTTCATACATTCTAATCCATATAGGCATGTACCGGTAGAATGTTTACAAAATGTTAAGGTCACATGAGTGAAGGCATTATAAATAGTCTCTCCTCTTATAGTTATGTCAAGTGAAATTGTCCCATGTTTCAGATTCAGTCCAGAGAGGGAAAATTTCCTTTGCCTTGAAGCCATACTACATTGTCCCAGGTCTAGTTTTCTTCTTCTCTCTGGTTTGCCCACTGGTTTGCCCTCTGGTTTGCCCTCTGGTTTGCCCTCTGGTTTGCCCTCTGGTTTGCCCTCTGGTTTGCCCTCTGGTTTGCCCTCTATTCTTCTTTGGCAATGATCCAGGCTTTGTTTATTTCTTTTACATGTACTGTAGATGGTTAAGTTTAAGTTACACCCCCCCCCCTCACACACGCACACACATTTTCAGATATATACAGTATATATAATGAAAATGTGCTTTCTATCTTATTTTACTTCCAGCATATACATGAAGCCCATCTTGCTTGATGGTCTTGAAGTGGTTGCTATGGAGACTGAGGAACATGATGGTGTAGCATCATCAATGAGTAACATAGAGCAGCTGAATGTGGTCATCCCAGAAGACCTGCCATCGCCCCTGTATTCATTGGAGGATATTCCAGATGTAGACCTTACCTTCCCAGGTATTAAAAGTGCTGCTCACATCTCATCGATAATCATTTTTAAATGTAACAATCATGTGGGGAAAAAATAATTTGTGTAAAGAATGTATCAAATCAACCACAAATTATTTACCTTGCAATCTAGAGGTCAACAGTCGAGGAGTATGAAGAAAATATAGAATTTTCTTAGGCCTGAGTTGAAACGAAATTTTGGGGTTTTTTTTTACTTTTAGATTTTGGGTATTTTAAAATTAAATTTTACACTGATATTTTGCAATACCTTTGTACATGTATGCAAACGAAGGTCTAAAGCGATAGTATAAATTTAGCTTTAGACCAACTGAAAAAAATACCACATGAGACTTTAAGAGACTACAACATGACAAAAGTACTGTAAAACAATACTTTGCTTTGGAAAACAGTATGATAGATATCCACAACCATAGATATCCACAATGTCACACAGAAATAATGATATTTAAGGAGTTACGAACGCACTCGATATCGGGTTCAGCTAACTATCACGTGAGTTAAGGCCAGCAGATTTTTTCTTTCTGCTGCCATCTGTGGTCTAAGGCAGGACAATGTCTTGTATCAAAATGATTGCGAGCTGAACTCGATATTGATGCATTTGTACATGTACAATGTAACTCCTCAAATATCATTACTTTTGTGAGAAGTATGGATATCTTTCGTAATGTTTGCCAAAGCAAAGTATCGTTTTACAGTAACTTTTTGTTCTGATTGATCTGATCACTTTGGACCTTCGTCTGCAACTCTGCATGTATGACAGTGTAGGGCTGTATCCACGCACATCAAGCATGACAAAATTGACTTCCAACTTGAGCTTGGCCGTGATACACACAAAACAATTAACGATTGAAAGGCACATCGATGTTGATCCGAGTACTTTATTTTCCTTCAACATAATATCTTGAGTAAGCCATTACTTCATGAATACACTGTACTTTGACAATTATTGCCTATTAGCCTATATTGTAATTTAATAGTCTGATCATCATTTTGGTATTTCATACTGTATGGTAGATAGCCTCATCTAACTTTGCTCTGTTGTTCATCATCTCTCTTGGGTTTGTGCACATGCACAGTATAACAAAGCTTGATTTCTTCCTTGCATCCCTTATTACGAGAAACAAAACAAAAATTGTAGCTGTCATTCTAAATAATTTTATTTTCTTCTAAATTGATTTGAAAGCAGTTTACACTGTCTTTTCTGCTGCATTATTAGTTCAGCATTTTAATCTTAAAGGAGAATAAAACTCAGCCCTTTAAGTCTCATAATCCTGTACAGAGTAATATTAAAGGGAACCAAAACCTTCATCCTAAGTAACCTTTATTGTAAAGTTTAAACGATTTGAATAAGATTAGTGAAAAATTGAACAAAATCAGGCAAGGTATAAGGAAGTTAAAGCTAAAGAAATAACTTGTCACCAGAGGGCGATATTTAATTTGATGGCGTCATTTGTGGACGACTCTCCATGCCCTCTGATCATGAAATTTCACAATTCTTTCATTTTCTTCGTATTCATTTGTGTTCAATATCCGACTTCTTAAAATGTGAAGTAGAATATCATTCTGCTTTCTATATCTTGTTTTCAGGGGAGTAGATTATCTCAATCACAAGAAAGAAGGAAAAACATGAAATTCCATGATCAGAAGGCATGGAGAGTTGTCCACAAATGACGCCATCAAATTAAATATCGCCTCTGGTGACAAGTTATTTCTTTAGCTTTAACTTCCTTATACCTTGCCTGATTTTGTTCAATTTTTCACTAATCTTATTCAAATCGTTTAAACTTTACAATAAAAGTAACTTAGGATGAAGGTTTTGGTTCCCTTTAAAACATGTTTGATACAAAAAGTTGCTCATTTGAGCCTTCAGAGGTGGTTTTATTAACTATTTAATATGGCACTCGTCGTCTGCTCGTGTACCACATAGGGAATCGCCATTTTCACGGCCTAAGCCTGTACCCTGATGAGTTGTGACGTGTCTACGGGGAACTGCATTAGGAATTGCCCAGATGTGCGCCCTTCCGCCGTATATGCATGTGTGTACTTATCGCAAAGAAGATGGTGTACTGCCAAGCGTTTTGGTGTAAAAATGCCTCCAGGAAAGGACTCGAGCCAATTCAGCTACTCAAGACCCTCAAATTTTACGAATTTTCTCTCTTTTGGTAAATCTTTCATATGTGGCTCCTAGGGGTATGTAGGAAGTTATTAAGGCCCATTTAGACCACCAATTGATGTAGTTTGGGTTTCTTTCTCCTTTAACTCTCATCGCTGCATGCACTAAATTTCTGATGTGGGGGAAATTCCCTCCCCGAAATTTTCAAGTCAAACCTCGGTTTCTGCAAAACCTGTTATGACTCGGGCCTAGATTTTATAAAAACCCAGAGCATGGAAACCAATTTTAACTACCGTTAAGGTTTACATTATGTTCCAGGCGGCCACAGCAGCCCCATTTGCCCGAAACGTAGTGCGCCGTGGGAAATTGGCCGTTTTTTCTCTGTATTCAATTTTTGTCTCGCCTGCATAGCAAAAAGCGAGACACAGGCGCCGCTTTTCCGGTGGCGGCGGTGGCGGCGGCGGTGACGGCGGCAGCGTCAACATCAAAAACTTAACCAAGGTTAAGTTTTTGAATTTTTAATATAATTTAGAAAGTATAAGTTTTTATGCAATGAAACTTAGACTATAGGGTTATCAAGTATTCCCAATCATGTGAGGATAATTTCAGGTCACATGGTCAAGGTCAAAGGTCATTTCAGGTCAACAAACTTAGACTATGTTGTGGCATCATCATCAAAAACTTAAACTGAGGTTAAGTTTTTGAATTTTTAATATAATTTTGAAAGGATAAGTTCTTATTCAATGAAACTTGGACTAAAGGGTTATCAAGTATCTCCAATCATGTGAGGAGAATTTCAGGTCACTCAGTAAGGATCAAAGGTAATTTCCGGTCTGCAAAATTAGACTTTGATGTGGCATCAACATCAAGATTTTGAATTTTTTGCATAATCTCAAAAGTGTTTGTTCAAATTCCATGAAATGCGTACCTAAGGATTATCAAGTATCTCAAATCATATGACAAAAATTCCAGGTCACGAAGTCAAGGTCAAAGGTCACTTTAGGTCAGTAGACTTGAATTATGTTTTTCACAACTTAATATGATAATTAATAAATCAATTTTTGTTATTTCATATTTCATGAAAGTTATCAACCTTGGTACAAATAATAGTAAATAATTCTTCTGATGATTCTTAGTCAATATTCACTTCAAAATGCTGATTATATTCAGAGGATTTCATATTTTGGGGCCTGCTAATGGGCCACCCTGCCTACATGTATATAACTAATGTCCAAACCTCAATTTTTCATAATTTCGAATTGCGTAATGCAGGCGAGACCGCCGAGAGCGTTTCCCTTGTTCTTAAATCTTGCCAAGTTTTTTTTATTACATACTGGCACGTGTTGTTGCGTTCACCCCGTTTTACTACGGCCTACTAGGTTTCTCATCCGCACCGTGACTGCCCTGGCCAATTTTTTGACAGTTTAAAAATTTGTCTCGGGATCCACGGCAATCACGGCCTGTCACGTTTGCCCATTCCGTCCCCCCCTCCTCCGTTTTGTTTCACGTCCATCCCGTTTTGTCCACGGTGGCCTGAAACGTGATTGCCGTGGCCGCAGGGAACATAATGTAAACCTACATGTAGCATTAGGTTCCATGCACACACTATTCTATGCGAGTGCTTATGCGAACATCGACTAGTCTATTCAACAAGTACTTACATATGTATGTACACAATGAGAGTATTCAAAGTTCCTTTATATAATGGTGAACATATTTTAAGAATGACCGCAGCACTACAAAGTACAAATTAATTTAAACCCTGAACTTATTTCTCCCTAGGATTCAAAGTACTATTATCATAATGATGAACACATTTCAAGAATGAATGAAGTACTTCATGTTTATAATAAACTTGATCATGCACCAAAATGACTTCAGCACTACAAAGCACAAATTAATTTAAACCTTGAACATTCTTCCTCCTCTGATTCAAAGTTACTTTTATCATAATGATGAACTTATTTCAAGAATGACTGGAGTACTCCATATTTATGTAAAACTTAATCATGCGCCAAAAACAACTGTGTGAGTGGCTTCCCCCATACGCACTATTGGGATGCTACTTCACACGCAAGGACCATCACGTTTAACATGTTGGCAAAATATCAAGTGGATGTATTACATTACTGGAAGACTGGTCACAGTCCCTTGAGATTTATTCTAATCTTCACAATTTACAATCAAATCTAGGCCCATTTACATTGTTTACATCCCAAACACCATTTTGAAAGATTTTTTTTTTTAGAATACCATTTACACTACTGGAAAAAAATGTAAAAGTTTGCTCATACCGATTTTGGGGTGAGTAGTGCGCATTCGCCACTCGTGTGCCCTGTATACGTTAAGACGGAATCGAGGAGAGTCCCAAGAGCAAAAATCAGTGAAACTTCGGCAGGCGTTGCAAAAAAACGCACTCCATAGCAATTATCGGCAAAACACCAGATGTGAGAAAAATCGATGATTTTTGGTTGCAGTCTGTTTAGATTTTTAGATATTTAGTGCAGTAAGAGAAATCACAAACAATTATGAGAGTGTCCCATATTTTATAATATGCTTCTTTGTTGTGTATTTTGTATTGTGATACAGTATCATGACAATCAGCTCAAATCTACAGTGGAGGGGGAAGTAATTAAGCTTTGGAAAGCTCTGAGGGGAGCGAGTCAACTCTGAGATTAAGTCTTGGTTTCATATAAATAGACGTAGGCCAAAAAGAGGACCGGATCAATTAAATTTCGAGGAAAAAAATTGAAAGTATAAAAATGCATTTTAAATTTGTAATTGAACACAATTGGGAACTGTGTGGAAAATGGTGATGCTACAAGTGGAGAATGATAAATGAATGAGTGGGCTGATTGTAGATCTGATGATGCATTTGTTAGATTGTATGTGGGAAGATTTAATCCCTTTTCAGATCTTTGAAAGGGTATTCCTATCAAAACAAACAAAGTAACCTTTGAATATTTAAACGTCTCTATGCGCTTCCAAATTTTGCCATAGGCTTAGAATGCCAGGAATGGGGAAGTATAGTTTGATGTGCAGGAAGTTTGCCCCTCATTCAGATGACCAATGCTTCTGAATAGTCCCTTGCTAAGAGTTTGTGTCATGTTCATTTTTACTATGCCCATAAATCATTCATATCATCAATATCCTTGAGGCATATGATATCCGGTAGGATGAGGAGACTGATTATATTAGCATGTTTTTCCATTGGATATCAACTTGAGAATACTGAATAGCTAACATGCCAAATGATTCTCAGTTTATTAGTAATGCCAAGGGGAGAGGGGACGGGGAGGGTAGAGGGAGAGAGAGAGAGAGAGAGGGAGAGAAAAAGAAGGAGAGGTGTAGAGGAGAGAGAGAGAGGGGGGAGAACGAGAGAGGGAGAGAGAGAGTGAGAGAAAGAAGGGGGTATGACAATTCCTGCAATATTTGGTAGAACAATAACAAACTATTTGACTTTTTAAGCAACCATCATAACATTAATATACGCCAACCCCACTCAAGACCCGAAAACATCGTAATACAACTGATTTTTCAGTGACGTCACAATATGAACAATGGGCCGCTCAGCTGAAATGATTGACGACGGTGCGCGATGCATTTTGCGTGCAATTCACATGTATTGCATTGACTCTTGAGTACCGTACCCTTTCATACCCAACGTTGTTTACCTTTATCAAACTCCCCTGGAAATATCGATATGGACGAAAACATGCTTGCTTCGAATTTTGAGGAGATAGAAAAAGGAAGTACCTCGAACAGGGACAACGACAATGGAGATTTGGGAGATCTCGACCTAGAAGATTTTGCCAAAGTCGATGGACAACCACAAGCTGTCGGGGCGGCCGCAGTCGCTGCTTATCTACATGAGGCTGAGCCGAGGCAAGCATACAACCTGCCTGCATTGCATCGCATCCAGCGCAGCTTGCTTGCTATAGCCAGCCCGGCGCTCGAGCTAGCCGTGAATCACGAACCGGACTGATCTAAGTCTTCTCTCGATTTCCCCTTTCCCCATTTATCTGGCACTACGACTTAATTTATCAAAAATCTAAAATAATCGGCCTAATCAGACATTTTCGTAATGAATATCTGGACAATTTTATATAAGAGTGGTTAGGTCAGCATGCAAAATGTCCTTTGCACTCCCAGATCAGACACATACACGCTGAGCTGCTCTCAGAATATGTGATTATTTTTCTGATTTTTATGCTCAAATTTGACGGAAAATAACATAAAAATCAATCAATCATTTGTAGAAAGTATTATTTATTCAGTGTATCTCATTCAAAGTGCCAAAAATAAAGGAAATATCACCACTGGCGGTAAATAAACAAACAACATTAACGGTATTAACCCATATCTAAAAATTGAAATGGGTATCCAACATTGTCCCGAATGTGTGATGTACAGTTTGTAGGTTGTGACGTCACCTTATCGCATGTAAATAATGCCGTCATTTCACTTTGTGAGTGGGTTCTGGAAAGGGTATCAAAATTGCCTTTAATTTATTCCTCACAATAGTGAGGACTTAAAAAGTACTTAACTCATTTTGTTAATGTTCTCAGCAATCTGTAGAGGTATAATTTGCCTATTTTCCAAATTTCAATGAACCTTCTTTTTAACACCATTTCAGATTAATACAGACTGTATTCATTGTGACAACCAATGTAACTCTCTGTCTTATGTTAACATTATTTCTGATCAAGGCTGCATCCATGGTTTCCACTGATTTAACTATATATTTTGTGTTAACATGATCATTTCGGATAAAGGCAATGTTGCTTGATATGACAAATTTTCTTAAAGTGCCATATCAGATGAAAACTGTATCACTGATCAATAGTTTCATCCTACTTTTATTTAACTCTTACTGTGCCAAGGTGTTTTGCTTCTTTCCAGATTTAACCAAGAATTAAGAATGCTTTCTTTTCAAATACCTGCATATTGTTAACCATGACTACAACATGTACATACAAAAATGTTGTGTACAAGTTGTAGGAAGTTTATACCCTTCAGATGATACATACATGTAAACAGTATTGTGAAATAAAGATTTTTCTTTTAGTCCTTTATGTTTCAGTTCTTCGTTTCTTTACTAAATTGTTTAACA
This sequence comes from Mesocentrotus franciscanus, assembly GCA_037976565.1. Classification (NCBI taxonomy): domain Eukaryota; kingdom Metazoa; phylum Echinodermata; class Echinoidea; order Camarodonta; family Strongylocentrotidae; genus Mesocentrotus; species Mesocentrotus franciscanus. Next base: position 20,525,199 of record CP137684.1, on the reverse strand, counting down.
CTGAAGGGTCCTTAATAAGTTGAATTTTCGCATACTGTAAACACTGTTATTTTCGTGTGATTAATTTTTTCCGTGCTGAGCAACCCAAAAACATATTCGCGGGTTCTTAAATTTGCGTTGCACGCAATTCAGCCCGATCAAAACAAGCATAAGAAGTCATGCTTATATTTTCGGGAGTTCGCGCTTTGCCGATCTTAGCGCGAAATCCGCGAAAATTAATGTACCGCGAATATTTCCACGTTTACAGTATATCAACTATTAGTTGTATAGAAAGTTTGACCATTGATGTACAATTGATTACCACATACCTGTATTTCTTAGTGGAGCAATATGTGATTGAAAATATCTAGTATAGAAAGAGTTTTAGTGATGGTTATTTTGCCTGACTGCTAAGAAAGCATAAATGCTTGTTAGTAAAGCAACCAGAGGCGGGATTGGCGGCTTTAGGTTCTCTCCGAGGGACCGACGGCTTTAGGTCCTCTCCGAGGGACCGACGGCTTTAGGTCCTCTCCGAGGGACGACGGCTTTAGGTCCTCTCCGAGGGACAGACGGCTTTAGGTCCTCTCCGACCGAGGGACCAAGTTAATTCTAATCATTCTGTATCTTTTTGAACATGATTTCAGATGAAAGCTGTATTGATAGTTTCACTGATCCATCCAACTCTAATGGTGAGATTATGAGAGTAGGAGTAGGAGGAGGAGGCTGTACTGCTGATGGTGTATGTTTACCTTGTAAGGTCTGTGGTGATAAATCATCAGGATTTCACTATGGTGTCATGGCATGTGAAGGATGCAAGGTAATACATTCATGTGCTCATCGGAAAGACTCAATCAGAATTTTGAGCAAGCTTTTCAATTTTAGATTTAATCAAAGGATCTAGAAATATAATGTAGAGAAGTTATACCCTAAAATGCAAAAGAGTCTAGATGATGTATTGACCAAAATATTTTGTGTAGTTGTAATCAATGAAAATCAAAACTTTACAATGCATATTTCATGAAATGCTATCTGCTAGAAGAAGTAGTAACCATTTCCCCCTTTCACATTATGGTTTGATCTCCTCGTGAGCTGTATAAAGCAACACGGACATGTAATTACTTTGTTTTTTATCACAGTACTTCTGAATTAGCCCGAGCTCAATTGCTTGCTCCCCGTATGTGAAAACTTTCACTGCTTTGGTATCAACATCTAATGGTAGTAGGCTGGAGTGCAATTATTGTGTACTCTTTTTACAGTTTTGATGGAATATGAAATAAGTAGACTAGGTAGTGCTGATTAAGCATCATACCCCTTTCCTACTGTGATTTTATCTGGTATAAGTATAGAGTTCATATGTTAAAATAGTTTGTCTAAACTAGGCATTTGGTACTCATCTTGAATTTTTATCACATACCCCTTATGTACTTTTAAGACCCATTGAATTTAATGTCATTGAAATTCTAATGATCAGTACAGTGTGATATTAGGGACTTTTAGATTTGACGAGAACGTAGGCTGCTACGTGGACATCCTTTTAAGGCAATGTGACGCCTTTTAAGGCACACTGCCGGGCTCTGCCAGTGCCTTAAAAGGACGTCACATTGCCTGAAAAGGATGTCCACGTAGCAGTCCACGTTCTCGTTGTGCAAATCTAAAAGTCCCTAATACCATATGATCAGTACAATGTGATAACCATACCATCACTACAAAGTGATAACCATACGATCACTACAATGTGATAACCATACGATCAGTATAATGTGATCACCAACCGATCAGTACAATGTGATCACCATACGATCGGTACAATGTGATAACCATACGATCAGTACAATGTGATCACCATACGATCACTACAATGTGATAACCATACGATCAGTACAATGTGATAACTATATGATCAGTACAATGTGATACGATCAGTACAATGTGATCACCATACGATCAGTACAATGTGATAACCATACGATCAGTACAATGTGATCACCATACGATCAGTACAATGTGATAACCATACGATCAGTACAATGTGATCACCATACGATCAGTACAATGTGATAACCATACGATCAGTACAATGTGATCACCATACGATCAGTACAATGTGATCACCATACGATCAGTACAATGTGATAACCATACGATCAGTACAATGTGATAACCATACGATCAGTACAATGTGATAACCATACGATCAGTACAAAGTGATAACCATACGATCACTACAATGTGATAACCATACGATCAGTACAATGTGATAACCATACGATCAGTACAATGTGATAACCATACGATCAGTACAATGTGATCATCATACGATCAGTACAATGTGATCACCATACGATCACTACAATGTGGTCACCATACGATCAGTACTGTGAATAGTTCAGAAAATACATGTAGTAGGAGGCGAAAACCAAGAAAGCAACGCTTGTGTTGGGAATTCCAATTAAAAATACAGACAAATTACTATGGGAACATCATTATATAACTATGTTTCTTGCATCTTAAAGATACTATGTCCCTTTTGCAGCCAACATCAAATTCTGTAGAACTTTGCAGGAATTATGAATATGTCATGTATGTCCTATCTGTGAAATTTAAACGTTAGCAGTTCCTAATATTCAAATTATGCAAGGAAACCCGTTTACTTGCTAGCTTCACTTCACTGTCAGACACTATTGAGTGACTGACTGGCTTTTTCATCTTTGGTAATAACATACATAAAATGAGCTGTAAAGGGTACATGAGCATTTGTCTACATCAATAACCCACTTCTTGTAATGGCCAAAATTAAACTGATTGAATCTTTGCGCAGCATAAAACGTACGACCATTCGGTACAATGGTCTGAAAATCAGACTATTACTTACTGGCTCTATAGCTCCTAAGTCGATTCGACAACTAATAGTCGTTATTTTCCCACTTAAAGACATTTTCAAGCCCCCTTTTTTTAGGGAAGTTCTAAATTACTATTGTCTTTCAAATGCCGTTGGAATTTAACCTTTTCATTTTTTGGCCTGCAAATGGGACATAGTAGCTTTAATAAGGAACTGATTGTGGAAAAGGAAATACAGTAGATGGAGAAAAACTGAGAAAAAAGTTAGGCATTGGAGGATAAGTTCATTTGAATTACATGTTAAGTAGATTGTGTATATCATTTTGAGATTTCTATACCAAGAGGTATCTGTGATGACAACATCAAATACTAAAGCAGAGATGCCAACCAGTACGATTAAATCGTATTTAGTACGATTAAATCGTATTTAGTACGATATTAAGAGTGAAATACGATAATACGATTTCACCTCTTAAAATACGATTTTTCATCTTTAAAAAAAATTAATAAAAAAACGTTAAATAATAAACGTGTTATCCCATTTTCTCAATGTTAGGGTTTCTTTCGGAGAAGTGCAATGTTACATAATAAACGTGTTATCCCATTTTCTCAATGTTAGGGTTTCTTTCGGAGAAGTACAACGTTACATAATAAACGTGTTATCACATTTTCTCAATGTTAGGGTTTCTTTCGGAGAAGTACAACGTTACATAATAAACGTGTTATCCCATTTTGTCAATGTTAGGGTTTCTTTCGGAGAAGTACAACGTTACATAATAAACGTGTTATCCCATTTTGTCAATGTTAGGGTTTCTTTCGGAGAAGCGCAACGTTACATAATAAATGTGTTATCACATTTTGTCAATATTAGGGTTTCTTTCGGAGAAGTACAACGTTACATAATAAACGTGTTATCACATTTTGTCAATATTAGGGTTTCTTTCGGAGAAGCGCAACGTTACATAATAAACGTGTTATCCCATTTTGTCAATATTAGGGTTTCTTTCGAGAAGCGCAACGTTACATAATAAACGTGTTATCACATTTTGTCAATATTAGGGTTTCTTTCGGAGCGCAACGTTACATAATAAACGTGTTATCACATTTTGTCAATATTAGGGTTTCTTTCGGAGAAGCGCAACGTTACATAATAAGCGTGTTATCCCATTTTGTCAATATTAGGGTTTCTTTCGGAGAAGTACAACGTTACATAATAAACGTGTTATCCCATTTTCTCAATGTTAGGGTTTCTTTCGGAGAAGTATTCAGAAGAAGATGGAGTACAAGTGTCACTTTTCAGGCAACTGTCCCATTGAGAGGGTTAATCGCAATCGATGTCAGCATTGCAGATTCAGAAAGTGTCTTGCTGTAGGAATGTCCAAAGAATGTGAGTATACCTGCCATGAAGATGATTCTCTCAGTTTTATAGGTGATGTACACACTCCCCACATCTCAAGTAATGTATGAGCCAAATCTTTGATATAGGATTTAAGGACAAATTTGCGTAAAGCCACAACCACTACCAATTATATAATTTTCAATAATTATCATTCTGTTTCCATGGATCATGAACTCATTACTAGGTACCACAGAAATAAATGAAAATGATCTATTGAAGTGCCCCATTATGATCAGTGCAACTGTGTTGCATGACCCGGGTGAAGGATCGTGCCATGGTGATAGACACTCTGAGAAATTCAATGGGGCTTACATTCGTGATTTCGACATGCAAGTTACTTGTTGGAAATATTTTTGCATGTTGCTACATTTGCAATTATTGAGTGATTCACGAAAATAGCAAAAAATAGAACCCCCGCGAAAATAACTGTTTATAGAGTAGTTTCCTCTTGTATGGAGCCATGTAATGGTATACATACATGTATATATCAAGAAATAGTTTTGGCCAGGACAAAGAAATGAAACAAGAAGTAACAGAAGGATGAGTCATGTTGGCAGAACTGAAGAAGGAAAGGACATCTATGCTGGAGGATATAACATCACAAACATGAAATAAGCAAATAATACAATGCTATCAGCAGAAAATTGACTTTCAGAGATTCCTTTACATATTGAAGAAACATCCCATTATTTTCAGTGTGTATCTGTCAGTACACAACAATCTAAAATTTACTTGGCCCTATTGTACATGTAACTACATATATACGTCATTCATATATTCTTGTTCAGTGATTGGTTAAAAGTGTGTCACATGATCAAAAATAAACATACTATATTCCCAATTTACGGCTGGCCGTGTGATTTGACCCTACGCGCAGATGATCGATCGTATTGATCGATAGTGCAGAGGTCATATCGAGAACTTCCCATGAACGAAAATCAAAACATTCTTTGATTTTTACAACAAAATCTTTTAACCAATCAATGAACAATGAATATATGAATGAAGTACAAATATACAAGTATATACAAATATATACTCACTTTATTCGAGTCTCTGGATTAAATTAAAACAATATGGTCGGTGACTGCAATAGTGCTATTTTGCTTCGGTGCTGCGCCCCTCAGCAAAATCGCACTATTGCAGTCACCTTGGGCCCATATAGTTTTAACCAGAGCCTCTCATGGCAGTATATATTTGTATAATCTTACCTCTTGTAACATTTGGTATGAGTTGACGGGTCTGATGCAAAATGGTATTATTGTATTCACTTAATGCAGCGGTGAGGATTGGACGCTACTCCAAGCGAGTCAAGCAGAGCAATCTTGATGAGATTCGTAAATTGGCAACACGGCCTGAAACAGCAGAGGAACGAGAGGCACGTGAGAGACATGAGATGGAGATCTACACAATGAGTCAGACTATTTTACAAGCCAAGGAAGCTACTTGTCTCTATGATACTAAGATGATACAGACTTTACTTGATAGACGGTCAGAACTCTTGGTAAGATTATTAAATCTTATATCCCGCAAACTAAGAATCTTGCAATCTGATTGGTCTAAACGAGGTCACATGATCAATGATAGATTTACCATCACTTCATGGCCGTGGGGTGTGATAATACTTTTGTCATGATTGATAGTATTTTTTTGCTGCTGCCCCACTTGCCCATTGAATAAGCATAGCAAAGTAGGTTACGTGAAATGTCAGTGTTTGCAGAATCAGAACGCCCAAGCGACTACTTAGTTCTTTTAATTATGTAAAATTCACTTTAAATAGACCTTATTGCCGATGTGAGATATAAAACAAATATTAACCTCCTTTACTCGGGCAATGGACACAAACTATCATCGCCTCGGGATCTCTGAGCTACTATCATCCCGAGCCTCAGGCGAGGATGATAGTAGCCCCAGATCACCTCGGCGATGATAGATTGTACCATTACTCGTAGTCGGTTAATATTTGCTTATCATACCATGATTGTTTTCTTTCTAACCATAATGCTTATCATGCTTTTCAAAATTCACGTATTTTGTGGTTTTAGAGTTTGTGTTGGAGCAAATAAAACGTCTTCAATTCTAAGATAATTGATTGACTTGTTTTGAATCACTTTTATTTATTTTTTCAACGATTTAATGTGTTAGGTGGGAGAGTGAAGGTTGTAACCTACATTGTTAATCACCCCGACCTAACGCTATGTTGTTTTATTTTGCAGGAGAGATTAGAAAGCAGTTGTACCCCAGTAGTTCCAGAGTCCTTCATATCTGACTTGACTGAAGAACAGAAGAAGAATAGCAAGGTGTTTGCTTGGAAGGTATTCCTTGAGGCTATATCACCCTGCATCCGTAGAATAGTGGAGTTTGCAAAGTGCCTTCCAGGCTTCATGAAGATACCTCAGGTACAATCACAAACTTGGTTCATCGAGATCAACTTCTCATAACATCAAACAGCTTGAATAGGAGTAATCACTCTGAATAACAATAACAATAACAATTGGAAAAGTGTTTTGTCATCTTCTCTCCCAGAATATATGCAGACCCTTTTTATGTCATGAATAGAGAAAACAAAGGGATCTGCATCAGTTCCATGGCCAAAAATGAGTTCAAAACACTTTCCTAATTTTGTTTGTATTCATCCCGATGTTCCTATTCAATCATGTTTTGTGGTTGTAGAATTTCATTTGTTCATTTAGTTACAGAATTATGGTGATTTTTATGGGTTCAAGATGTTGACTTTTAGTGCTCCATAAGTTGGAGACTGACTGTTTACACTTAGTGGGGGTTTAAACCTGAACTTACGCTAGTACACTTTTATGAATAACGACTGCAATTGGGATGTTCATTGTGATGGAGGTCAAAGGTCATTGTCATAACAGTGTGAAGATATCTCAGAAAATATCTTGTTACCATGATAACCAGATAATCTAAAGTAAACTGGGCTCAAATGTGAAAATGTTAACTGAAAAGAGATTGGGCTCATGAGGTCAGATGTCAAAGTCATTGTGGAGATGCAGTGTTAAAGATAAAGTTGAGTTCTGCATGGTCATGCGATTGCATTGTGAAAGTAACAGTGTGGAATTGATCAGAAAAGGTTGATCGTCTAGCATATAAGTATTGGTGTGTACTGCAAGGTTCTGGAATCATCAAAATAATAAGAAATTTGGCCCAGTCTTGGTAAAAGTAACAAGCACTATACACAGAAAGATGTATATGGGACTACACAAACATGTGGCATAAAAATGTGGTCCTCATTTTCAAGCTGTTACTTGTCATATTTAGAATATGAAGGCATTTGAAGAGCCATGCTTTTCAGGGAGCATTTTTTCTCTCATGAAAACGCTCCCAAATAATTTTTCACCTCTCCCCAGAACTCAACCTTCTATTTAACTGTCATCTGTCATCTCCACCATAATTATGATTATCCTATTGTCATTGTCATTATCATCACAATGTCCTTTATCATCATCATCATCATGACTGTCATTGGCATTACTACAACCTGATCTCCATCATCATTACCATCATCATCTCAAATATCATCACCATCATCATCTCAAATATCACCATCATTACCATCATCATCATCATTACCATCATCATCATCATCGTCATCGTCATCGTCATCACCATCATCACCATCATCATTGTCATCATCACCATCATCATCACCATCATCATTACCATCATCATCACCATCTTCACTATCATCACCACCATCATCATCACCATCATCATCACCATCATCATCATCACCATCATCACCATCATTATCATAATCATCGTCACCATCATCACCATCATTATCACCACCATCACCATCGTCATCATCACCATCATCATCACCATCATCATCATCATTATCATTACTATCATCATCATCATCATCACCATCATCACCATCATCATCGTCATCATCATTACAATTGGAGTAATTATGCTACCTTTCTCTTGTAGTGTGATCAGATGCAACTTCTGAAGCAGTCTTACTTTGAGGTTTGGATGATTCAGATCAGTCCTCTAATCTGTACAACTGATCGTAGCCTCATCCTCAGTAACAATACACTCATTGATGCTCGTCTCATGGATGATATGGAACAGGAAAATCTCTGGAGGCATGTTCTGGAGTTCACCTCTGCTCTCAATAAGCTGAATCTTAACGAGATGGAGATGTCGCTATTCATCGCATCCACTATCATTAATCCAGGTTTGTATTTAGAGTGTTGACTGTGTGCTCCATGATAATGACTGTTTTTGTGGTATTAAAGCGAAATGTACATGTAGTAGCACAAAAGAAACTTTGGTTCTTATCATGTATTATTTGTATGAAGGGTTTTGTGCCAACCAGAAAAAAATCAGTATGTCTTTTAAATATGTTTTGTGCAAAAGTACCTGGATGACCATGCACTTTTAGAATAATACATGCATGTCATGGGTTTGGAAAAAATATGCGAAAGCTTATTTTCAATTTCGCCAGTTCATGTACTCATCCTTTTCTTAAAATGTTTTCAGATCGTGCTGGTCTCCGTAGGAAGACCGAGCTTGATCCCCAGTCAGAGCTGATAATGGAATGTCTTAGACGGGAGCTGAGTCGTAAGGATCCTCAAGACACCCGACGTTTCTTTCATCTGGTTACGAAGATGCAGCTGCTCCGTTCAACCTCCATGCTCCAGGCAGAGTCGTTGCTTGGGTTTCGTTTAGAGCATGCCTCCATCCCTGTCCCTCCACTCCTGGTTGAGCTTAATGACTCTATAGGAGACCCACCTAAACCAGACATACATGATCTATGTAGTGGTATCTTCAATGATTCCAATGGAAATGTGTAAGGCTCTACTCACACACACTTTACCTCTTTCAATCTATCTTCTCTACTTCTTTCCACCTTATGGCATCTTCAGTGATTGAACTGGAAATGTTTAACCTACTACTAATTTTTCTCTTGCTACTTTCAACCTGTCCTTCTTTTTACTCTGTATTTTATGACAGGATATACACACAAATATAGAGTGGCATCATGAATGAGTGAAATAGTAATGTGTAAGGCTCTGCTTCATTTTATCTTGCCATATTCTATCCCATGTTTTTGTTTACTCTATATTCTTCTTCTTGATGTACACAAACGTACATGTATGTAGTGGTGTCCTGAGTATTTGGAACAGAAAAGGCTTTCTTACTTTGTCTTGCTGTCATTCTATTTGATTATCTGACATGATAAACTGCTTCTCTGACCGTCTTTATCCCCCACCAAAATTGTACCTGTTTTTTTTAGGGAAAAAACATATTAATTGCATCTTGAAATTTTCCTTCATGTCAATCTCCTCTAAAAGCAGCCCTCTAAAGATTCAATTTTTCCTGCTTATTTCTCAAACAGAAACAAAAGATGTCAAGACATTTGGGAGAGGCTTCCTCTTCCAAAGCTCATCAAAGGGGGCGGGCTTTTTCATCCTCCCAAGTCTGTGTGTGGGGTTCGTACCAACCTCATGCCTACCAAACCTAAAGAGGAACAAGGTGAAAAAACAAGCTGTGCAGCATCCAGTGGTTTCAATCAAGATTACTGAACCTCACTCGCAGTGGATCGATGTGAGATTCATGGCACACAACAAACGGGTATTTCCTTTGTATATTTCAGAACTTGAGGGCAAAAGGAGGATTATGTCGTCTTGTTTTGTATACTTTATGAAAATCACTTCTTATTTTTGTAACGCACATTATACATTGGAATTGGTATTTGCATGAATTATATAGTGGTCTTGTTTTAGAAATACTATTCATGTTACATCAAGCAAATGCTGTGTATCGGACCGTAATCAGCTTATTTTTCTCCCACCTCAATGATTACATCAGCCAATAGATTATTGTCAAGGAGAGATGCAGATTGACCTGTAATGCCAAAAGGGATTGAGAATAACTGATTTATTGCATTGGTACAAGTAAAAGTACTTCATGGTTTGAGAAGAATTCAACTTAGTTAAAGTCTACATTAAATTTACCCAGCAGGTATTGTAGCAAGAAAGTCATCTATAGAACCTGCAGAAGGCATGTACAAAATACCAATGATAAAACTTATATGGGCATTAGAATTTGGTTGTACTTCAATGCATATAGTGTCTAATAATTGACTCATGTAGGTTTTATAATGACATTGCTTGTACTGTAAGCATGTTTGAAAATACATTCCAATACCACCTCCTTGTTTACTTTATACACGACTATTAATAACAATTTCATAATTCTCCACATGATAAAGGGATATATATGTACTTGATTTAAATCAGGCCCGTCTTATAAAGAGTTGCGATTGATCCGAATCAATTGCAAGTCCTTTAATCAATCGCAAGTTTGCAGTCTCCTAGCTCTTATCTACTGTACATGGTTGCGATCGATGTCACTCGCAAATAAGTTTATATTATAAGATGGGGCCCAAGTCTCAGTAAGACCAATAATTGACAAATTTAAGTTAATGGTGTTGAAAAATACTGATAGAAATGATTATTGACATGATGAGCTTGACCAACCCTTGCAATCATCATCTGAAAGATGTGACCGAGGGTAGATTCAAACCAAGATAGACAGGGCAGAGATGCCATAACTGTTCATCTCAAGAAGATGTGACCCAGGGTTGATTCACACCAAGATAGACAGTGCAGAGATGCCATAACTGTTCATCTCAAGAAGATGTGACCAAGGGTTGATTCAAACCAAGATAGACAGCGCAGAGATGCCATAACTGTTCATCCCAAGAAGATGTGACCCAGGGTAGATTCACACCAAGATAGACAGTGCAGAGATGCCATATCTGTTCATCTCAAGAAGATGTGACCGAGGGTAGATTCAAACCAAGATAGACAGTGCAGAGATGCCATAACTGTTCATCTCAAGAAGGTGTGACCGAGGGTAAATTCACACCAAGATAGACAATGCAGAGATGCCATAACTGTTCATCTCAAGAAGGTGTGACCGAGGGTTGATTCAAACCAAGATAGACAGTGCAGAGATGCCATAACTGTTCATCTCAAGAAGGTGTGACCGAGGGTAGATTCACACCAAGATAGAAAGTGCAGAGATGCCATAACTGTTCATCTCAAGAAGGTGTGACCGAGGTTGATTCAAACCAAGATAGACAGCGCAGAGATGCCATAACTGTTCATCTCAAGAAGATGTGACCGAGGGTAGATTCAAACCAAGATAGACAGTGCAGAGATGCCATAACTGTTCATCTCAAGAAGATGTGACCGAGGGTAGATTCAAACCAAGATAGACAGCGCAGAGATGCCATAACTGTTCATCTCAAGAAGATGTGACCGAGGGTAGATTCAAACCAAGATAGACAGTGCAGAGATGCCATAACTGTTCATCTCAAGAAGATGTGACCGAGGGTAGATTCAAACCAAGATAGACAGTGCAGAGATGCCATAACTGTTCATCTCAAGAAGGTGTGACCGAGGGTAGATTCAAACCAAGATAGACAGTGCAGAGATGCCATAACTGTTCATCTCAAGAAGATGTGACCGAGGGTAGATTCAAACCAAGATAGAAAGTGCAGAGATGCCATAACTGTTCATCTCAAGAAGGTGTGACCGAGGGTAGATTCAAACCAAGATAGACAGTGCAGAGATGCCATAACTGTTCATCTCAAGAAGATGTGACCGAGGGTAGATTCACACCAAGATAGACAGCGCAGAGATGCCATAACTGTTCATCTCAAGAAGATGTGACCCAGGGTAGATTCAAACCAAGATAGACAGTGCAGAGATGCCATAACTGTTCATCTCAAGAAGATGTGACCCAGGGTTGATTCAAACCAAGATAGACAGCGCAGAGATGCCATAACTGTTCATCTCAAGAAGATGTGACCGAGGGTAGATTCAAACCAAGATAGACAGTGCAGAGATGCCATAACTGTTCATCTCAAGAAGGTGTGACCGAGGGTAGATTCAAACCAAGATAGACAGTGCAGAGATGCCATAACTGTTCATCTCAAGAAGATGTGACCGAGGGTAGATTCAAACCAAGATAGACAGCGCAGAGATGCCATAACTGTTCATCTCAAGAAGATGGAAGATGAATTGGTCTCATTTCATGAGCAAATTATAGCGAAGGTTATTCTGGTTGGATGTATGTGTTTGTACCTTAACAACCTGGAATGGTCCCCATGAAGTGGAGAGTGTGTAAAGTAGCGCTTGATTCCAATGAATGGGATGATGATACACTGTAAAGCACTTTGATCAGTCACTTTTAAATTGAAAGGTGTAGTATAAAGATTTGTTGAATAGATTGGACATGGTTTTTAGCACTGTACTTGGTAAGAATCCTGTTTGGTAGTGAATTTGATTCAGAAATTACAGCTACAAAACTAGCCAATATTTGTGTAATTATTATAACCTGCCTACTGGTATATTGATTATACATTTACCTGAAATATTTGTTGTTTGCCATTACTTTTTCTTCACCTTTGTGATCTTTGTTCAATTATTTAGTGGAAAAACACTGTTTCACAGCAGTCTAAATATAGGCAATTGTGAATGCATTTTTTTAATATGGAATGCAAATTTACACTCTCTCTTGTTATTTCTGTTCATCTTGTTTGCGAATTTAATGTTAGAATGCCTTGATAAAGGTATTATTTTACCGTAATCGACTTGTAGATCTAGATGATCTTTTTCTTCTCTTTCCAGAAGGTAAAATCTTTAGGATTGGCTTTGATATAGAGTTAGGTACATGTAGCTATTGTGTTTTCTTTTAAATAAAATTGTAGAATACAATATATCTTTTTTTAGAATAGTTGTCTTCAGAATGATTGGGATTTGTAAACAAAATGGAAGTAATCTATTTATAGGAAGTAGACAGTTGGCGCATACAGGTATGAACATTCATTTTGCAGTAAAGGCATTACAAATCAGTTTGCTGCAATAGCAGTTTATGAAATGCATCAATTTCAGGAACTAAGCATAAACCCTATGAATTCACAGTCAGGATTATTAGTGAATTTGAATTCATGCCTATGCCAGTACACTGAGAATGAGAATGTTTTGAATGAAGAAAAAAAAGCATGATAATCTTAATTGGCAATGGGCATTTTGATTGCATTTTTTATATAATTTATATGTATATTCATACAGGTTCATTCGATGCATTTCATTTGATCTAGTTAAGAATGTAAGAATGAATTCAAAATGTAAGTGTTGCACATTGAAAGCCCCTATCAGGGATTTGCAAGCCCTCAATGTAGATGTTAACTTTGAGAGAATTTCTTTGACAGTGTGTGAGATATACTTGACAAAAAAATTATTAAATTTGTCAAATTTTTTCTTTTTTTTAAATATAAAAGCAACATAAAAATGTGTTGTATATTATGAAAGCTCTCAATAGAAAAGAAGGGCATACCTAATGTTGGGTTCTAACTTGTTATGTCTTCATTAATGTATTTTTCCTGTAGCAGTGACTGTCTCTTAGGTTCATAGTAAGTTGTTTTGGTCTACTGGGGATACTTTGTGTGTGCAAATTAGAACCATTACAATACAAATAATAAATCAACTCCCTAAACAAAAAGGGATTGGTATTGGCACTACATGTAGATGCACTGCATGTTTATTTGAAATGGAAAGTATTGGTGTTTATATAATATATATGAATAGTTTAATCTTTAATGAACTGAAATTAAAAGTGACAACTCATGTTACAAAGTAGTCCAGTATACAAATTAAGAAATCACATGAGATCTGAAATATAAACATGTATCTATTCTTTATCTCTTAAAAATTCAATCTAACTACCTGAAACTGATGCTATATATATATATATATAATAATTCTATTCTATAAAAACTATTTCATGATTATAACTTAGCCTTCAATGAACCATACATACGTTTATTTGTATGGGTACATATGTAGTATATAGTAGTATATTTGTGCTCCTTGAATAATTGGGTTTACAAGCAATATTGTTACCCTCACTAGCAAGGAGCAATCAGGCTTACCTGAATGGCTGAGAGTTTCTTATTTTACAGTACCAGTAATAGTTCAATTCTTCAGTGCACATCATTCATACATACATATACATGTATACATTGAAGTATACCAATCACCATAACATGTTTGCTCTTATTAGTGTATTAAAGGCTTTCCATGTTGCTATATTATCTTCAAAATATGAGCTTGGAAAATTACATCTACAAAGAGATATTGCAGTTTGAATACACTCTCATGTAACCTCTCATAAGAACAACTTGTTGAGTAGACAATTCAAAGCATGTGTATGCACTCGCAAAGCTTAGGATGCGCACAGAGCCATATTAGACATGGGTTCTGTGTTATATATCAATGGCATCTTTTATTTTCTTCATGTAATCAGTTAACCTGTAGAATGCCATGTAAATTCTTGTAGGTTGATTTTATACATCCATACATTTTAGCTATACTCAAATTATTTTTCCAGATGATTGGTCCACTTTAAATTTTACTTGAATATAAATATGACTCTATTCCATCTCCTACATGTATTTTGCCTCCATTGGCAGGAGGTGGGGCAGTAGAGGGAGCTACATACACCTGAATTATTGTACAATTTCACATTTGTTCAAATGTTTAAGTAGTCCAGGGCCCCGTCTTACAAAGAGTTACGATTGATCCAAATCAATCGTAAGTTCTCCAATCAGTTACGATTGATCCAAATCAATCGTAAGTCCTCCAATCAGTTACGATTGGTCCAAATCAATCGTAAGTCCTCCAATCAGTTAAGATTGATCCAAATCAATCGTAAGTCCTCCAATCAGTTACGATTGATCCAAATCAATCAAGTTTGCAGTCTCCTATCTCTTATGTACATGGTTGCGATTGATATCAACTTTTTGTAATACTGGGCCCTGATATGTGAAATTATTTAATTGTATTGCATGAAAGCTTGTTGCTATGAAGACTGCCATCGTTTTTAAAGCTTCTATTTTTATGGCATGAGAGTGTGTTGTATGTATGTATACTGCACGTAGCAGGATAGATTATGTTGTATACTGCACGTAGCAGGATAGATTATGTTGTATACTGCACGTAGCAGGATAGATTATGTTGTATTCTGGGATTCTTCTTGTCATGATTCCCATTATGAAAACAGGGTATTCTTTGATAGTGCCTTGTTTGGGTTTACGGATTGAAATGGGATTTGTTTATGGGATTTGTTTAAAGTGGAACCAGTGAAACCAGTACTGTAACGTGTGTGTTGCGTCAAGCCCCCACCCATCCCCTTTATCAATAGTTGTCTATAAAGACAGGCCAGTGCTGTTGTATAAGAATCATTGTGATAATGTTTGAAATTTTGTCCAGTAATAGTCGGTTTAAGGATATTTTACCTCCCCTTTGGGATGAATGTACATCTTACATCTTACTCAGTTACTGAGAAACAGTGTCTACTATCCATCCCCAGGAATGCACTGTGTTCTTAATTAAAAGTGTTCAAATATTACAACATTCATTTAAAATGTGGTTTGTTTTTAAAGTACATTCCACAATATTATGGATTGAATTAAGTACTGGTTCTTGACAGTTATATCATTACATGCATTGGTGTTTTAGATTCAAAGAAACTATTTTTGCTACTCTAGTTTAGAGAGAAATATTGACAAATATACATACAATATGTATCTTTAAAAGAAAAAGCATTTTATGTTGAAAGTGTTCAAAAAGATGTTTTATAACTAATCATTTTTATTGTACCAAGTAAGCGTACATTATTAGTTTGAAACGAACGGGTAAAACATATTGTGGTCTATTTTCTTGAAGCATCTACATTTACATGTAGACCAGTATGAATATTTGGAATATTGAAAATGTTTGTTTTGACAATAAGAAAGCAAATGAGTGTGAAGTAGACTAAGACTGTGCATATTGCCTGATTGTGTGCCATGACATCTCTGAATGTTTATTCATTTTCAGGTGTCATATTTACTGGATAAACAGGACCGTACTCTGAATCAATTCAACTGGTAGCCCTTCATATATATATATATATAACCAGCCTTTAGGCTATCATTTAGAATTGCATAGATACATGTAGCATTTCAATTTCAAATGTCAATGTATTCCATGTAATCATTACATTTTGTAATGTAATATATTTTGGAAGGTGTTTGCTCCATTTCTTCATTATTAAAATCAGACCTAATACTCACTGTTGATTAGCTTTGTGTGTATGGTGGTGGATTAATATTGTGAAGTAAATATTGTGGGAGCATTTACCATTTCAAGCTGCCTATGACAAAGAAATGTTTTCATTTAACTTTCAGGAACAAGGCATTCCATCTGAGGCTATTATTCAAAATGATGTATTTACATTTGAACATAAAGGCTGTATTGGGATGGTGATTAACCCTAGCACTACCCTAGGTGTTTCAACCGTCCAAACAGAGTTTGTTATATATTTTGACCCCTAGAAAATAATAAATCATGCTTTTTTTTAACTCAAAATAAAATTTACAAATTGTGGAATTAGATACATGTAAAAGAAAAGGGTTCAAATTTAAAACTATTTCTGATGAGATTAACAATGGAAAAGGGTTCAAATTTAAAACTTTTTCTGATGAGATAAACAATGGAAAAGGGTTCAAATTTAAAACTATTTCTGATGAGATAAACAATGGAAAAGGGTTCAAATTTAAAACTATTTCTGATGAGATAAACAATGGAAAAGGGTTCAAATTTAAAACTATTTCTGATGAGATAAACAATGGAAAAGGGTTCAAATTTAAAACTATTTCTGATGAGATAAACAATGGAAAAGGGTTCAAATTTAAAACTATTTCTGATGAGATAAACAATGGAAAAGGGTTCAAATTTAAAACTATTTCTGATGAGATAAACAATGGAAAAGAGTTCAAATTTAAAACTATTTCTGATGAGATAAACAATGGAAAAGAGTTCAAATTTAAAACTATTTCTGATGAGATAAACAATGGAAAAGGGTTCAAATTTAAAACTATTTCTGATGAGATAAACAATGCAAAAGAGTTCAAATTTAAAACTATTTCTGATGAGATAAACAATGGAAAAGGGTTCAAATTTGAAACTATTTCTGATGAGATAAACAATGGAAAAGGGTTCAAATTTAAAACTATTTCTGATGAGATACACAATGGAAAAGGGTTCAAATTTGAAACTATTTCTGATGAGATAAACAATGGAAAAGGGTTCAATTTCCTGCAGATATTTGATACCTTGATGTGTTCATTTTGCAAGTGCACAAACACTATCCTGCACACTGAAATGTCACAGGCATTGCTCTAGTAGAAATCAATCTTACTGTGACAGAGGTTTTCTTGTTCCAAGATATTAACAAAACATGAACATGGCGTACATGTACTTTTCAAATGCTTAAACATGTTTAACCATACCTTGTATACCAAAATGTTATGCACAAAAGAACTAGACACTGATGTCCTAATGGTACAAAACATGATTGATGTGCTAAATTTGATGTCAAAACTGTTGTAAAATACAAGAGAGTTGACAACAGAATTTAAATGTATATGTACTGTCAGGTTTGATCAATCTGATGACAAGTGAGTCTACTCTTTATACTAACATTTTGTTCAGTTGTGTACCTCTGTTCATAGTCAACTAAAAAAAGATCTTGTAGAAATTCTGCAGATTTCTCAAATAATTTGTTGTATGCAAGAGCAAGACAATGTATGCTGTTTAACTTGTTAATTATTGATCACCTTATTAATTTCCAAGCAGCACTTTGGTGGGGAGGGGTTCGGACAAAAGATGTAGACTGATGATGTGTTTTTTTTTGGAGGGTTGTCTTTCAGAACAACTTAAAAGGGTTCATCTTCCAAAGCAAACAACTTGCCTGTATATTGCTGCCAGATTTTGAACATTGTAATTTTGTAAAAAATAAAAAATTATTAAATGAATATGTGGAAGCAGAAAAAGGCCTGTGGGCACATGGTTTTGTTTCTTTTTTCTTCATTTCATTAGACCTTTCCTGTAACAGGATTAGCAATGTAAAAACCTTTCCACACAGTAGAAAATTAGCAGCATGTACAGTGTTTACCTTTCATACACCCTTTTTTGTGTGAAGAAGTGTAATATAAGTTTCTAAAATGCACAAAAGATATAATGTACTTCTCTATCTTGATGGGTTTCTTTTTTCATTTTATATTCCATCCAACAAGAAATGTACTCTTCTCTCGTCCACTGTCATAGACAATTAGCATGCATGCAATAAATTGTCATTTCATTGTATTTCATTTCAACTAAATAATAATAATGTAATGTGATTGCATTATCTGTTACTGTATTCTCTATCTTGTTTCAGCTGTGCATATAATCATGATTTTTGGCAGTAATATGTTACATTTTGTAAAGTGTGGTAATGCATAATCATCACCAATTTCTTTGGCAGTGGGCACTGGTGTAGTCCCATGTTCAATGTTCTGTGTGTCCATTTATTATTGTTGCAATTATTGTTACCCTTCTAGCCTCTAATTGCTATGTTATATCATAAGGTAAATTTGAGGGATGTAATGCATTATAAACCTGTGTATATGTGCATGTTATGTCTTTAAAAGACAGTTGATGTGACGTTTATTATGTAGGGAGTGTTTTGTTTCTATGATTTTTATGACATATTCCCTGTCAACAATTGTTCTGTGGTCAATTTTGACACCAGACCCTGGAACCCATCCTAAACCTGGCCTACTCCTTAGATTTAGCCTTTACCCTATATATTTTTTGTATAAAGGAAATAAAGCTTGGAATAAATGTCTCCAGAGCTAATGTCGGGCTTTGTATGGAATTAGTAAGCATGGGGTATACATAATACCTGTGAATTTTCCTTTGAAATGATGGATGTATTCTTGTGCTATATATGTCTTTAGTATTGACAACATCTTGAAATGAATTTATAACCAATTATCATACTTATGCACAACAATTGCAATGCCTTCGGTTTGATCTACTCAAAGTAGTAGTATTTTTGTAGACATGTCTGAAATAGGTGATACCAGTAGCATATTGAGAGAGATAGCTATGACTCTTGCATAATATGGTTACATGAGCGTGGTCATAGGTTAAATCATGGAACTCCAAATAGTTCCCTCCCAATTGCAATCTCTGGTAGAGGGAAGGAACTACATGTATTTGCTCCATTAAATGACTCGCCAATCAGAAGCAATTTTTGCCATCTCAACTCTGGTGATACCCATTCATCAAAGTAGTATGACATTTTGTAACAGAAGTAATATACATGAATTTAAATCTGAGTTTAATACGGTTGTGTTATAGATTTGAAGGTACATATACAATGTTTTCAGGATGGCTTGAAGTTGTGTAGCCATCAATCATGCCAGACTCTGCTGCCTTCCCTCTAACCATCATAACGTTAAGCATCCCTTTGATAAAGAGACGGACACTCATTGTGCGATGTATATGCTGAGTCTCAGTCACTAGGGTATTCAACTCTTTATTTTAGATTGGGGGCAGTGCAGGAACCCATGTTTGAAGGCTCGGAGATATCATGTGGGATGTAGTCAGGTTTTGTTGTATTTTTCAAGGATCCAAGTAAAACTCACAAGTACCTCCTCATTTCATCATTTTACTTTATATTTTTATTATGATTCTAAGAATATGTATATTGAACGAAGAGTATATGAATAAATGAATATTCAGCATAATAATATGGCGTTTCAATTTCTTGTGTGTATTGGGAGAGCAAGAGAAATGGAGTAGAAGAGTGTGTCACAACTGGATATGTCCAGAGGACTTTGATATTTTACTAGCTTAGGTTGCTTTATGACTCCCATGTAAGAATAATAATCAATACTAGGAAGCAAGTTATATACAGTTTTTAAAAATGAGAGGATATCCCTATCTGCGAATATGAATATTATGAAATGAGAAAATAACCGCAAATAATCAGGGTTACAGTATACGAGTTCATTATACGATCTATCCATCCGCACTCGAGTTGAGGCTGTATGCATCTATCAGGTACAAAAACAGCCTTAACAAGAGCAGATAGGTCCTGTAATGAACAAATGAAAATCTGCATCATTTGTTTTGTAAATACGCAAAGAATTGCTGGCAAGTAAATCTAAGTGTAATATATTCCCACTAAAGGTTAAATCGAATGATCAATCTGCTACAAATTTGACAAAAAATGCAAACGATGAATCTGTTGATATGCTGTTAAGAGGTTAAAGTTCAGAAGGGTAGTGATTTGACACAACAATCAACAGATGATATTTTACAACTTCTAAAAAATGTTTACTTCAGTGCACACGAAAATATGGTATGATGAATAATATTATAGTGAAGAATATGATGATAATAAGTCATCAAGAAATTGTGAAAGAAAATCCAAACCTTGGATCAATCATAATTATATACAGGTTGAGAAATGAGTATTTCAACCTGAAAAATCTTCGAAAGAAAACTAAAACGAAAAGTATCTTGGAAGAAATTGAAGAAAGAAAAATGTTTGTACAAAAAAAAGCAATCTAGGCAAAACAAAATATATATATATATATATATATATATATATATATATTTGAACCTACACATTCCATAAAGAAGTTTGAAAAAGAAACAACCGCGTGATTATTGGAAGCTTATAAAATCATCAAGTACAATGTAACTCGAGGGAATCGCTTGATAATATAGGGACTAGGACACTCCGTGAATATTTTAGTAACTTAAATCAATATATTAATCATAAAGATAAAAAAGTAGAAGAATCCTGGGAAACTATATCTAGTAATGAGTTTTTGAACAGACAAATCAGTAGAGATGAAATAATTACTCGGCTTTAAAAAAATTAAACGGTAAAGCGCATGGTGAAGATTTAAACAATGAATTTTTAAAGAATTCAACTAATTTTCTTTTGATATTCACTCTTGAATTATTCAATACCGTTTTTGGAAGTGGTATTGTGCCAACGGATAGGACAATTGGTTTGATACGCCCAATTGACAATAAAAGAAACCCTGACGACCCAAGCATCTATAGAGGAATAACGTTTAAGTTGCCTTGGCAAACTCTTTACAGACATTTTAAATCATCGGCTTACCCTATCTAATACTTAGAAGAGAGCTAAAAGCTTGGTGAAGAACAAGCCGGGTTTATGAATAATCATTCAACGCAAGTATACCATATATTATTTACTCTACACTCTAATTTGATTGATATATAATTATCTGTCTTGAAAAGAAAAAAATGTTTGGTGCGTTTATAGATAATCGGAAAGCGTTAGGTACTGTTGATGGGACGTCACTTTTGGACAAACTATTTTTGAATGAAATTGATGGATTTCTTTTTTAAGTGATCAATCACATTGTATTCGTAGGCTAAATCAAAGAAGGTGAAAATCGAGTTTATTTGACATATAGGAGTATGTCAGGGGAAAATTTATCACCCTTGTTCTTTGCTCAATTTATAAATGATTTTAAGGAATTCATAAGTACACGATACGATGGTCTGGATATTCTCCCTAGGAAGCTTTATTCATCATTACAAGACAATGGTAATATTGACGTTTACATGAAATTATTTACTTTACTCTACGCGGATGATACCACTGTGCCAACTTGCCAAATCTGAGCAAGAACTTCAATATGCTCTTGATGCAGTATCGGATTATTGTAAAAGATGGCTTCTACATGAGTATATACATAGACAAAACAAAAAATGTCTAATTCTCCCCCTGTAAAGTAAAGAAAATCCCTACTTTTACATTTGATAACTTGTCTAGTTCATTAAAGTAGTGGATGACTATACCTTGGAATAACCTTTAATTATAACAACAAATTCCTAAAAGCTCAGATGAAGCAACTAAATAAAAAGAAAGAAGGGCTATGTATAGTATGATATCTATTTGCCTATTGATATTCAAATTGAAATATTTGACCAACTAATCTTACCTAGCTATACTCCTATCTATGGTTCTGAAGTAGGCGATTTGATGTGATTTGAGATTCGGAAATCTTTCATTTGAAATTTTGACAAATTTTGAGAGTCAATAAATCAACACCGAATTACTTGGTTTTAGGTGAACTTGGAAGATTCAACTTAAAAAATATGTTGAAAATTCATGTAGAATTTGGTCTCGATTTGTTCACAGTAGTCGAACAAAAACGTCTGGTATGATATATGAAATTATACTTTATGACCAAGATTAATTTTATACCGAGCAAGTTGGTTGATGAAAATAAAGCAAGTTCTTGACAAGTTGGGCATGTCAAATTTATTTGAAATTTGTATGTCGTCCAGCAAGAACTGTGTAAAACAAACTGCAATAGATCAACGAACAAGAGATTCTTTAAAATGCAAAATTGGTTTTCATCAATAAATAAAAACTCACAATGTATAAATTATATACAGAAAAATTAAAAACAATCTTTGCCAAGAAAGTTACCTTACTGATTTAATTACAAAAGATTGAATTTCTTTTTGTAAATTCCGTTGTGGAAATCATCGACTACCAGTATAGTCAGGCGCGGATCCAGGGGGGCCAGGGGACCTTGGCCCCCAAAAAAAAAAAAAAAAAAAAAAAAAAAAAGAAGGAAAAGAAGGGAAAGGGAAAGAGGAGAGAAAGAGAAAGAAAAAAGAGGAAGAAGAAAAGAAAAAGGGGTAAAAGAAGGAGATCGGGGGGCTGGGCGGCCGAAAGGGCCTTGCCTCCCAGGCATAGCCTCCCCATCACAAAAATAAGAGAGGAGGAAGGAAAGGGAAAGAAAAAAAGAAAAGAGGGGATAAAGGGAAAGAAAATAAGAGGAAGAAAGGAAAAGATGGGGGATATCAGTTGCGATTAATCCCGCCAACAACGTGTGGATCGGCCGAAAGGCCCTTTCCTCCCAGCAAACCTAAAAGTGAGAGAAGGAAGGGAAGGGAAAGAAAAAAAGAGAAAGAAGAAAGGTAGGGGAGATCAGTTGCGATTTTTCCCGCCAACAAGGTGTAGATCAGGGGGGCACTGGCGTACTGACGGGGGCTTGGGGCTTAGGGGGGGGGGCCTGCCCCTAAATAAAAATTAAAACGTGGTTTATTTCAATTCGATACCGGTGATTTACAAATGTTGCTGAAATGACATAATTTTCAAAGATTTTTTCTCACTATTTAGTAAATTATACTTTTGTATGCGTTTGTCGAAAAATGACAAATTCCTAATTTACAGACAGGCAAGAAGAATGCTTATTTAGAGGCCTAAATGTCAGGGCCCGCGGAACGGCGGGGCTCGGGGCTTGAGCTCCCCCCTCCCACTTTTTGTGAAAAAGTATATTAAAGAGAAATAGAAAGAAAGAGAGAAAGAAAGAAAGAATAGTGACCTGCCAGTGTCACAAAATAATGAGGTATCAAAATGTGCTCATCTGACCGTGATTATATACCTAAAAACCCTGAGCTTCTGGAGGCTCCGCCCCCTGGACCCCACGCCAATTAGTGACCTGCCAGTGCACAAATAAGGTATCAAAATATGCTCATTTGACCGTAATTAAATGCCTAAAACCCCTAAGCTTTCGGGGGCTCTGCCCCCTGGACCCCACCTAGGGCCCTAAGGCGGGCCCCTGGATGCTCATCTGACCGTAATTTATTGCCTAAAACCCTGAGATGGGCGGACCCCCGGGACCCCACGCGAATTAGTGACCTGCCAGTGCACAAATTAGGTATCAAAATATGCTCATCTAACCGTAATTAAATGCCTAAAACCCCTGATCTTCGGGGGCTCTAAATACTTTATCCTCCCCCCAACCACTTTGGAAAACGTTCAGCGGGGCCTGCATGTAAGCGTGGGGGTGATGCGGATTTTTTTTGTCTGCCCCCCCCCCAAACGTTTTTGCTCATTACGCCCCGGATTACGCCACAGTGACTGCTGGTCACCGTTACGTACCAATATTTGGCTCGCATAATTTCAATTTGGGCCCCCCCCAAGAAATCCTGGATCCGCGCCTGAATATAGTCTCAGGTAGATTTATGAACAACGTGAAAGAAACATGAGGCTTGGTTCACTATGTTACTTACAATCAATTGGTGATGAATTTCAACATTTATTCATTAGTCCATCCTGTGCTAAAGAAAGAAAACTCCATCTTATAAAACTACTACACTGAATGACCAAATACCCTTAAAATGAATCAACTGCAAAAATAAAAACAGGAACTCGCTCCAACTACACGTACAAATCTGTAGAAAAATTATGCTTCTTTTTTAAACTCTTTTTTCCGCATTCGAAGCATTTCATTTTAACCAATTATATTACCACCCTTAAAATGAATAAACTCTTTAAATGCAAAAATAAAAACAGAAAGTTGCTCCAACTATATACGTACGAATATGTAGAAAAATTATGCTTCTTTTTTAAACTCTTTTTTCCGCATGCGAAGCATTTTATTTTAACCAATTATATTACTAAAGTTTCTTTGCAATATAACAGGAAATTATGCTGACGCCATTATTCATCCTGTTGTTAATATCACAGAATTAGCAATGAATTAATTTTATGATATTTATTTATTTATTCAATACGTTTATTCAGTCGTATAGGCCCTATGTTCATTATAAATCCTTCATTAATTAATTCATTCAATCCTTCTTCTTTTTTTCAATTACCCGATCATTTGATTATTGACTGTCAGCCTATTTGTTTGCTTTATTTTTCTTTTTGTTTGTACATATTCACAAATGGTATACTCAAATACTATGTAATGTATTTGTACATAATTATATTATGATTGTATTCTCCAATACCATGGTTATGGGTCATGGGGGACATGAGAATAAATGTCATACGGTCGTTGTCGTTGTCATGGTTTTCGACATAACTATTCTACTGAAACGTGTCTAATCACATTTTATATGGGATTTGCATGGATGTCAAAGCCCACCAATCAATTGATTCTGACTGCAAATTTGGCATATATTGTACAAAAATCAACGCATAATTGTCAAAATTAAGTGTAAGTCCACACTGTTGCTGATAGGGGTCAATTTGAACACTTTTCAAGCACCAAGGAACGTGAAAAAAAACAACAACATAGAATAGCTTATTGGGTAGTTTTTGCTGATAATGATTGGGGAAATTACCCCTGACAAAAAGTGACCATAATAATAAAATGTGGCTATAAAATGACCATTTACAATTATGAACAATTATTTAATCAGCTAGCGCAACATTTTCATTCCGGAAAAGCTATCAAACCCTCCCCGTCAAACTTCTGATGATATTATCTCCTAAGGTAAGAGTATAAAATATTCAGAGGAATATAAAGGAGTTAGTTGGTGTTTCCTTATATTTCATATGACTGAAAATGAAGGAGAAGACCAGGCTCATGACAATTTTTTTTCCCGCGCTGGAATTTCGATTTCCCCTCCTGATTTAAATTTTCAAAGACACCATAGTACCACCACCGAAGGGGGTGGTAGCATATATTGGCACCAAGATTAGTGGACATATGAATATTCATTAATCCCTACGTCACAGACGTGCGTCGTGCGTACTCTGTCATATCCACATGTACTAGTACACGAGTACGTTCGTAAGTATTAGTACATGTACCGTATGTACGTTGCTCCGGAATGAAGGGAATCATTGTAAAGGACGAATTACTCCGTGAAGCCAAGTACAAGCAGAGAATTGAAAATTTGCAATACGTTCCTCGGAGCGACTACACTCCCTTATCTAGCTAGTTTTGTAATAATTAGTTTATTTAGGAAAATGGACATTTAGTACTCTTAAGTTGTTCGATAACATCACTCAGTTTGATTAGATTCGAGATATATCTCATTAATAAAACAGTATAAAGGCTATTTAGTCTCAAACTAACCTACACCATTAAACTTGGTGCCAACACCATTAAGCCATGCACCAAATTTAGTAATACATTATTTTGTATCTATAAAGACCGCGGTGTTTCCCAGGTTTATTTAGGTAATTTAATACTGGTAAGTTGTTCGCTGATATCACTAAGTTTGATATGATTCGAGATATATCTCATTAATAAAAGAGTATAAAAGGCTATACAGTCTCAAACGAACCTACACCATTAATCTTGTTGCCAACCCCATTAAGCCATGCACCAATTTTAGTAATACATCTATAAAGAGGCCGATGCGCGAGGTTTCCCATGCATGTTTATATAGGAAAATGAACATTTGATACTGGTTAGTTGTTCTATAACATCACTCAGTATGATTTGACTGCACATATATCTCATTAATGAAACAAGGTAAAGGCTATATAGTCTCAAACTAACCTACACCATTAAACTTGGTGCCAACATCATTAAGGCACGCACCAAATTTAGTAATGCATTATGTGTATCTCTAAAGACCGAGGATTCCAAGGTTTATTTAGGAAAATGAACATTTAATACTGTTTACTTGTTCGATAACATCACTCAGGTTGATTTTATTACACATTATATCTCATTAATAAAACATTGTAAAGGGTATATATACAGTCTTAATCGATCGCCATTAAACTTAGTGCCAACACCTTTAAGCCATGCACCAAGTTTAGTAATACATTATGTATGGTGGTAGAGGTTGTGGTAGTTATTTGACCTGACTGATAAGAAAGCATAAATGCTTGTTAGTAAGCAACCACAGGACCGACGGCTTTAGGTCCTCTCCGAGGGACCTGGTAATGAGGATTAATTCCTTACCAAAAGGGCACTATATAATTAGCGCATCGACTTTGTTTCGAACCCGGGTCGCCGAATTACGAGACAACTGCTCTACTAACTGAGCTATCGCGCCCTAGCCAAACTAGTAAAGACGGGCTTTAAAGCCAGGATTAGACCTCCCAGTGTGGTCACTGACAGAGGGTTATCTCATCAAATCTGCTCTCAATTAACATAAGAAAAAGAGGATCATGAGGGAGGGACCAACAGGCACCGATTAGGCATTGTTTGCTATATAGAGGGCGCAAGTAGTTTTAAGTAGTGCAGTGGGGCTTTTGCTGGAACACTGGACAAAAGTAAGGACCAGAGGCGATGGACGTGTTTCAAATTTGAGGAGGAGGAGGGCATAACACAAAAGGGGCACTTTCGAGGGGTTTTAGAGCACATCCGTAAGACTATTCAGAAAGGGGTAGAAAAGAGATAAAACCGTAGAATAAATTTTTTGGTTCTTTTCAAGCCATGCCTTGAAATTGTATTTACTGTTTCATCATTATTTATTTCCGACAAATAAAGAAATGCAGTGTCCATACAGCAGAATTTTATCTTTTGTATGATTGCATTTTTGGATGAACCTAAATATCAGTAAGAAATAGATTTAGACTCATTTTCAATTTGAATGACAATCAAGGTATTTTGAAAGATAATATTTGAAGAGCAAACTTTTACATCAGCTAGCAGCGGCGAATTTTCGGAGATGTCCTAGAATCTCATTCTTGGACGCTAACATGCCTGGCTGTCAAATTATTTCCGGACGGACAATTTTGGCTTTAGCGTCTTTATAAATTCCCTTTATCGCATCGCCACTACAACTATTATCCAGAGATCAGTGGCGTAGTGAGCAAAAAGTTTGGGGTGGGGCTGGCAGACAAAATCCGCATCACCCCACTCTTACATGCAGGCCCCGCTGATCGTTTTTCAAAGTGGGTGGGGGAGGCTTAAGTATTTACGATCAGGTAGAGGGTAGTGTAAATTGGCGTGGGGTCTAGGGACAAAGCCCCGGCAGGGGTCAAGGGCAGAGTCCCCGGAAGCTCAGGGGTATGGGCATTTAATTACGGTCAGATGAGCATAATTATTTTGATACCTTATTCATGACACTGGCAGGTCAGGCGTGGGGTCAGGGAAGCTCAAGGGTTTTAGGCATTGCATAACGGTCAGATGAGTATCCAGGGGCCCGCTTTAGGGCCCTTGGTTAGGTCAGGGGCAGAGCCACCGGAAGTTCAGGGGTTTTAGGCATTTAATTACGGTCAGATGAGCATATTTTGATAACCTATTTGTGACACTGGCAGGTCACTAATTGGCGTGGGGTCCAGTGGGCGGAGCCCCCAGAAGCTCAGGGGTTTACGGCAATAAAGTACGGTCTAATGAGAATCCTGGGGCCGCCTTAGGGTCATTGGTAGGGTCCGGGGGGCAGAGCCCCCGGAAGCTCAGAGGTTTTAGGCATTTAATCACGGTCAGATAAGCATATTTTGATACCTCATTATTTTGTGACACTGGCAGGTCACTATTCTTTCTTTCTTTCCTTCTCTCTTTCTTTCTATTTTTCTTTAGTATACTTTTTCCAAAAAAGTGTGTGTGTGTGGGGGGGGGCTCGAGGCCCCCAGCCCCGCCGTTCTATAGGCCCTGCCATGTAGGCCTCTAAATGAGCATATTTCTTGCCTGACTGTAAATTTAGGAATTTGTGATTTTCCAACAAACGCATAAAAAGTATAATTTACTAAAAAGTGAGGAAAAATCTCGGAAAATTATGTCATTTCAGCAACATTTTGTAAATCACCGGTATCGAATTAGAAATGAACCACGTTTTAATTTTATTGTGACATTTGCAGGACACTAATTGGCTCCCCATCAGTACGCCAGAGCGCCCCCGATCCACACCTTGTTGGCGGGAAAAATCGCAACTGATCTCCCTACCTATCTTCTTTCTCTCTGTCTTTCCTTACCTTTCCCTCCTCCTTCCCTTTCCCTTCCCTTCCTTCTCTCTCTTTTAGGTTTGCTAGGGGGAGGCAAGGGCCTTTCGGCCCTACCCCGATCCACATGTTGCTGGCGGGATTAATCGCAACTGATCTCCCCTTCTTTTCAACCTTTTCTATTCTTCTTCCTTTTTTTGTTGTTCTCCTTTAGCTCTCCTCTTTCCCTTTCCCATCTCTCTTTTTTGGGGCGGGGGGAGAGGCAAGGCCTTTGCCCCCGATCCACATCTTGTTGGCGGGAAAATTGCAACCGATATCCCCTTCTTTTCTTTTCTTCTTCCTCTTTTTTCCTTCCCTTTATCTCATCTTTTCCTTCCCTTTATCTCATCTTTTCCATTTTCCTTTCCCTTTCCTTCCTTCTCTGTTATTTTTATGGGGGGCAACAGCCCTTTCGCCCCCGATCTCCTTCTTTTTCCACCATTTTCTTTTCTTCTTCCTCTTCTTTTCCTTCTCTCTCTCTCTCTCTCTCTTTCTTCTTTTTTTTCTTTGCGGGGCAAGGCCCGCTCCCCGGATCCTCGCCGTGTGGAACATTCCCTCCGGAAAGGACCCTCCTTGCCACATCCAAAACAAACCCTGGCCAAGCGCCTCGCCTAGAGCTGCCGCGATCTTCTCTAAGCTCTTCTTTAGGCCGGACATACGGGTATCCAGACTTTTCGCTATTAAAACTGGATATACGGTTATCTACTAATAATAATAATAATACAATATTTATAAAGCGCATAATAATAATCTGTTTCTCTATGCGCTGTACAAGCATGAATGGCAATTCGAGAAATATAATCACAAAAAGAAATCAACAAAGAGAATATACTAGTGTTACTGTTAGTGTTAGTAACTAAGGCCCATTAGTGACTACAAAAAACATATGCTCTTCCTGGCTATTTGGGAATGTGTCAAATTGCAACAGAAATGGAGAAACGCGCATTTTGTTGAAAATCATGTGATATCACGAACATTTATAAATCACTTGTATGGAATTGAAAATAAGCCATGGTTTAATTTTATTGGGGGCCTAGTGCCCCAAGCCCCACCAGTACGCCAGTGCTAGAGATATCATATAATTAGATACAATCAGACTGAGTGATGTTATCGAACAACTTACCAGTATTAAATTTCCTAAATACTCCTGGGATACCTCGGTCTTTATAGATACACATAATGTATTACTAAATTTGGTGCATGGCTTAATGGTGTTGGCACCAAGTTTAATGGCGTAGGTTCGTTTGAGACTAGTAACTAGCCCTTTTACTGTTTCATTAATGAGATATATGTGCTATCAAATCAAACTGAGTGATGTTATCGAACAACTTAACAATGTCAATCCGTTGTTCTCCTAAACAATCCTGGGAAACCTCCTGGTCTTTATAGATACACGTTATGTATTACTAAATTATTTTGGTGCATGGCTTAATGGTGTTGGCACAAAGTTTATGGTGTAGGTCCATTTGAGACTATATAGCCTTTTATACTGTTTTATTAATGAGATATATCTCGAATCAAATCAAACTGAGTGATGTTATCGAACTACTTAAGAGTACTAAATGTCCATTTTCCTTTAATAAACCTGGGAAACCTCGGCCTTTATAGATACAAATAATGTATTACTAAAATTGGTGCATGGCTTAATGGTGTTGGCACCAAGATTAATGGTGTAGGTTCGTTTGAGACTATATAGCCTTTACCATGTTTCATTAATGAGATAAATGTGCAATCAAATCAAACTGAGTGATGTTATCGAACAACTAACCAGTACTAAATGTCCATTTTCCTAAATAAACCTGGGAAACCTCGGCCTCTATAGATACAAATAATGTATTACTAAAATTGGTGCATGGCTTAATGGTGTTGGCACCAAGATTAATGGTGTAGGTTCGTTTGAGACTATATAGCCTTTACCATGTTTCATTAATGAGATATATGTGCAATCAAATCAAACTGATTGATGTTATCGAACAACTAACCAGTATCAAAAATGTTCATTTTCCTAAATAAACCTGGGAAACCTCGCGCATCGGCCTCTATATAGATACAAATAATGTATTACTAAAATTGGTGCATGGCTTAATGGTGTTGGCACCAAGTTTAATGGTGTAGGTTCGTTTGAGACTAAATAGCCTTTATACTGTTTTATTAATGAGATATATCTCGAATCAAATCAAACTGAGTGATGTTATCGAACAACTTAAGAGTACTAAATGTCCATTTTCCTAAATAAACCTGGGAAACCTCGGCCTCTATAGATACAAAATAATGTATTACTAAAATTGGTGCATGGCTTAATGGTGTTGGCACCAAGATTAATGGTGTAGGTTCGTTTGAGACTATATAGCCTTTACCATGTTTCATTAATGAGATAAATGTGCAATCAAATCAAACTGAGTGATGTTATCGAACAACTAAAGATTACTAAATGTCCATTTTCCTAAATAAACCTGGGAAACCTCGGCCTTTATAGATCCAAATAATGTATTACTAAAATTGGTGCATGGCTTAATGGTGTTGGCACCAAGATTAATGGTGTAGGTTCGTTTGAGACTATATAGCCTTTACCATGTTTCATTAATGAGATAAATGTGCAATCAAATCAAACTGAGTGATGTTATCGAACAACTTAAGATTACTAAATGTCCATTTTCCTAAATAAACCTGGTAAACCTCGGCCTTTATAGATCCAAATAATGTATTACTAAAATTGGTGCATGGCTTAATGGTGTTGGCACCAAGATTAATGGTGTAGGTTCGTTTGAGACTATATAGCCTTTACCATGTTTCATTAATGAGATATATGTGCAGTCAAATCAAACTGGGTGATGTTATCGAACAACTAACCAGTATTAAAATGTTCATTTTCCTAAATAAACCTGGGAAACCTCGGCCTTTATAGATCCAAATAATGTATTACAAAAATTGGTGCATGGCTTAATGGTGTTGGCACCAAGATTAATGGTGTAGGTTCGTTTGAGACTATATAGCCTTTACAATGTTTCATTAATGAGATATATCTCGAATCATATCAAACTTTGTGATATCAGCGAACAACTTACCAGTATTAAATGTTCATTTTCCTAAATAAACCTGGGAAACCTCGGCCTCTATAGATACAAAATAATGTATTGCTAAAATTGGTGCATGGCTTAATGGTGTTGGCACCAAGATTAATGGTGTAGGTTAGTTTGAGACTATATAGCCTTTACCTTGTTAAATTAATGAGATATATCTCGAATCATATCAAACTGAGTGATATCAGCGAACAACTTACCAGTATTAAATTTCCTAAATAAACCTGGGAAACCCCGCGGTCTTTATAGATACAAAATAATGTATTACTAAATTTGATTGATTGATTGATTGATTTTTATTCGACAAGCTTCCAACATATACAATAATAACAGATCAGAAATAAGTCAGCTTGAACAGGATAACCCACGAAAGCTCGAGAGCTTATTTCCAGTGGGGTCCCCTACAGACATGTACAAAATTAATACGTGAAAATAGTAATATTTACAGACAGATAAGAACCATAAAAAGAATTACTTATTAAAGATAATGATAATAACAACATTAAACTGATGATGGAAATGATAAAGAGTACAAGAAGAAAAGAAGAAGGAGAAGAAGAAAAAGAGGAGGAGGAAGAAGAGGAAAATAATGATCATTTGTAGAATTTCTATAACGTACAAAAACATAAGTATATACAAAATGAAAAGTATGAACCGGCAGAAGAATACAAATTTCAATCATATAACATGTCATTCACTTCTCTTCTCTGACTCTCAAGTATTAGGTATTCCTTTAATTTCCTCTTAAAATGAGCATAGTTTTCTATTTCCTTTACACCATTGGGAAGGGAATTCCAATGTTTGGTGCATGGTTTAATGGTGTAGGTTAGTTTGAGACTAAATAGCCTTTATACTGTTTTATTAATGAGATATATCTCGAATCTAATCAAATTGAGTGATGATATCGAACAACTGAAGAGTACTAAATGTCCATTTTCCTAAATAAACTATTATTACATAACTAGCTAGATTAGGGAGTGTAGTCGCTCCGAGGAACGTATTGCAATTTTTCAATTCTCTGCTTGTACTTGGCTTCACGGAGTAATTCGTCCTTTATAATGATTCTCTTCAATCCGGAGCAACGTACATACGGTACATGTACTAATACTTACGAACGTACTCGTGTACTAGTATATGTGGATATGACAGAGTACGCACGACGCACGTCTGTGACGTAGGGATTAATGAATATTCATATGTCCACTAATCTTGGTACCAATATATGCTACCGAAGGGGTGTAGAGGATAGTTCCCCTGACTGAAAGTCACCTTTCAATTTGACGTCATAGAAATGAATATGTACTGTATAAGCAAGCGCAGGTCGTGAACGTAGTCTTCGTTCAAGTTGCTTCTGCTGACGGGTCAGTCCACAGTTACTGTAAAAAATACGTATATGATTTTTACTAGGTTAACATTGTTACATGTATTTAAATTAAACGTACACGTAAATACCTTGGATGTTCTCTTGACTAATAACTTCAGCTCTAAATGAAATTTCATCAAGTTTTCCTTATTTAGAAAGCGGTAATTTTGCCAGTAATGATCCAGATCATCAAATGACACAGTGTAGCCTTATCTAAACTTGTTTACATGCATTCAATATATTATTTGGTTTGTAAACCTCTTAAGTCCTAATCAAGCCATGTCTAAATAATTGTGGGCCTGTCTTATTACCGCGCTTTGCTGCGAAGTTCTCATGCAGGTTATGTGAATTATATTCTTTAGAACGTCCTTCGAGGCATGAGTGCTGTTCCTTTGTGTAAAGATTCTTCAATGTTATCATTATCTATCGTCATGTACCTTTTCAGAAATTTCTCAATTTTGGTAGTATATACTACCTTCTCTTTAGGCATAGTACCGTGATCCAACTTATTTATTTATTTATTTATTTATTTATTTATTTATTTATTTATCTATTCATTCATTTATTGCAACCAAGAAGGTTTGATTGAAAACGTATATACTTTAAAATGCCTGTATAACTGTACGGATTAAACGTATTGCATTCTAACTTATTTCCTGATATACAACACTTGTAATCTGCAATATTTGTATTTATCAAACGGTATACATAAATTATTAAGAGATATAGCCCCTGCTGCAACCCCTGTCTGTATCTGTCACTGTTTAAGCGGTAGAATAACGAGTGCACAGTGAGAGGCCATGCACAGTTTCAATGGGTAATGACTTTATGATTATGAAAAAACATTGTTTTAAAATATTTGTATTTGCGTTTTATGGCATGACCTTCTGCGATAAAAAAGAGAGAATTGTCCAGATCCTCATTGCATGTACTATTAACTGTTGCTACGACTGCTGCTGCTATATTTCTTCTTCTACTACTACTTTACTACTACTACTACTACTACTACACTACTACTACTACTACTACCACACTACTACAACTACTACCATTACTACTACTACTACTACTACTACTACTACCACCAGCAATAACACCACCACCATGACCATTACTACTACTACCACTACCACTACCACTACCACCACTACCACTACTACCACCACTACCACCACCACCAACACAACCACACACCACCACTACCACTACCAACCACCACTAGCATACCACCACCACCACCACCACCACCACCAACTACCACACCACCACACCACACACCACCACTACTACTACCTACTACTACACACCACCACTCACCACGACCATTACCACTACCATACTACCACTACTACTACCACCACCACCACTACTCACTACCACCACTACCAGCATACCACTACCACCACTACCACTACTACCACTACTACCACTACTACTACTAGCATACAACTACTACTACTACTACTACTACTACTACTACTACTACTACTACTACTTCTACAACAACTACTACTCCTGCTGCTGCTGCAACTACTACTGATAATAATGATAATGATAATAATAATAATTATACTATACTTATATTCTAATACCACATGTACTACTATGGGCTTACATCACAAATCACTACCCAACTTACCACATATATTGCATCTGCAGTAAAATAATAAATACATATCTTTGAAACGTGATCGTTTGAAGTCCAGTGAAAGCAGATTATCAGATATTTTAAGGAGCTGATGGAGGAGATAGAGAAGGGGAAAGGGGCGAAGAGAGGATGGGAGAGGAGAAAGAGAGAGAGAGAGAGAGAGAGAGAGAGAGAGAGGAGGAGAGAGAGGGAGAGAGAGAGATTCAAATTCAGTGGTATACCTTTATGCTACATCAAATAATATTTTATTACGATCTTTTCAGGCACATGGCAAACCATGGCTAATCAATTGAAGCTTGATTGTTTACAGTTTTACAATCATTTTGCTAGGTAGGATAACATAATGTAATCTCGATTTATTTATTTACTTCGTAACATCCCCACCCCCCCCCGGAAACAAACAAATTCTCCACCAACAAATATTTCCGGTCAAAAGATGAATCCGTTTTGATTCTGTTTAAAACACATGACCGTGACACACGCAGGCATATGGACAGCAAACGAATCCTATCGCAAAATCTGAATAGCAAAGACGACATAACAATGAAAGAAATAGACGAACATATTATATCTCATCAACCGGGCATCAACTCTGTAAACGAAAATCCCTGTTAAATCATGATCCTAATTTGACTGATTATTTGAGGACAGAAACTTCCCAAGAGCGCTTTGTTGGTACAGTGCTCCTTGATCTGCAAAAAGCTTTTGATACAGTATCTGTCAATCATGGCGTCTTATTGAAAAAAGTTACAAATAGGGCTAATTGTTTTTAACAAGCAAGTTTAGAGTGGTTCAGATCCTACTTGTCTAATCGACACCAAGTAGTGGCCATTCGCAGGCGCGGATCCAGAGGGGGGCCGAGCGGGCCTTGCCCCGCAAAAGAGAGAGAGAGAGAGAGAGAGAGAGAGAGAGAAGGAAAAGAAGGGAAAGGGAAAGAGGAGAGAAAGGGGAAGAAAGAAGAGGAATTAGAAAAGAAAAGGGGGAAAAGAGGAAGATCGGGGGCCGAAAGGGTCTTCCCCCATCAAAAAAAAATAAGAAGGAAGGAAAGGAAAAGAAAAAAGGAATAGAGGAGATAAAGGGAAGGACAAAAAGAGGAAGAAGAAAAGAAAAGAAGGGGGATATCAGTTGCAATTTTCCCGCCAACAAGTTGTGGATCGGGGGCAAGGCCTTGCCTCTCCCCGCCAAAAAAAAAAGAGAAGGAAGGGAAAGGGAAAGAGGAGAGCTAAAAGGGAACAAAAAGGAGGAAGAAGAAAAAAAAAGGTTAAAACAAAGGGGAGATCAGTCGCGACTATAATCCCGCCAACAACGTGTGAAAAGTCGTTTACGTGTGTCGATTGGATGACTGATAAGAAGCTTAATTTCTATACACTTGGGAAAAACAGAAAGCATTTTGTTTTGTTCTAAAAGTAGTTCTAAAAAGTCATTTGAATTCAACGTGACACACAATAATCAAGTAATCAAGAGAAAGGAATCTGTGAAGTATTTAGGCATTGAGTTGGCTATGTTATATATAGCGCAATTTCAGTTTAATCTTTAGTAGATGATCAGTTGTAAAAAAAGCAAATAATCGTCTGAAATTTTTGTACAGATATCAAAGTTGTATGGAAGCAAGGCGTATATATACTCTGTTTTGCTCGTATTCAATGTTTATTTGACTATGCTAACCCTGCATATATGGTAATGATGGTAGGCCTATAGTAACACTCAAGTCAGATCAAAAGAAGTTGAAAATTATACAAACAGAAATGGTGAGATTCATCAACTGTTCTGGTCCAAGAACTCTTATTGCATGGCTACAGCAAACTTTCTAAAGCTGGTTTTATTGAAGTCAACCAAAGATCAAAACAACTCGTATTGCGGTGCATAAAAATATGGCATACCGTAGGTCTAATCATTATATTCGATCCAACTTCGATCTTGTTACTGACATACATGATTATTATACAAGAAATAGCCGATCGATCGATTCACCTTTAACTTACCAGAAAGAGTAGGTAGTAGACATTCGTTTTATTACATTGTCATAAAAGATTGAATTCCCTTCCTAATGATATAAAGGAAATAGAAAAATGTGCTCATTTAAGGAAATTAAAGGAAATTAAAGGAATATACCATTCACTTGAGAGTCAGAGGAGAGAAGCGAATGACATGTTATATGATTGAAATAGCCTGAATACAGAACAGTTTTCTTTTCTCTGCCAGGTTCATACTTTTTAATTTTGTACATACGTATGTTTTTGTACGTTTTGGAAATTCAACATATTCATTGTTATTTCCTCTTCTTTCTCCTCCTCCTCCTCCTCTTTTTCTTCTTCTCCTCTTCTTTTTCTTTTTCTTCTTCTCCTCTTCTTTTTCTTTTTCTTCTTCTTCCTTTTCTTCTTCTTCTTTTTCTTTTTCTTTATCTTCTCATTTAATATTATCATTTCTATCATTATTATTTTAATGTTGTTATTATCATTATCATCATTATTATCTTTAATAAGTTTTTTCTTTTCAGTCTGTAATTATGCTATTTTAACTTTTAGGCCATTAATTTTGTACATGTATGTCGGGGACCCCACTGGAAATAAGCTCTCGAGCTTTCGTGGATTATCCTGTTCAAGCTGACTTAATTTTAATCTGTCATTCTTTTATATTGCTGAATGTTGGAGGCTTGGCGAATAAAATCAATCAATCAATCAATATAATAATTATTGTCATTGTCCCATCCTCCGGTACCCGCGAGCTGAACAAAATTGGCCTGTCGCGGCTTGCCGGCGGGGGCGTTAATTGTGAATCTACCCTGAAATCCTTGGCCAATCACGTCATAGATATCTGAATGCGGTGAATTTCAAAACAATCAAGCCGATCCATCACAATCCCTGGAAAAGTGGTAAGATTTGTTACATTTTATCAAGCCAAAGTATGAAATGATAGGTTATAGAATAGTTTTAATTTTAATCTGTTTCAAATCAATACATGTCTTACAGTGAATTAGATTGCAGCTTTAGATCTATATTCGGAGCAATATTGAAATATTTGAATAATTAAAAGCCATCGGCATTGGCATTACCAATGGCAATGATGGAGGGCAGCTTTATTATATCTTGCGTTGACTTGCATATCGTGTCTAAACTGCCGGGAGCTCCGCCGAGCGCGAGCGCCGCCGGCCGCGGCGATGAGCTGAGCTGAGATAGAGCTAGATCTGAAGTAGACCGAAAGCTTCAGTCTCTGATATCGACGGTTATTCCGCTGAGATATGCATCTGGCTCCTCTGACCGCCTCTATGTCAACAAATGTCAGTTTTATTAAAGAATGACCCATACCAGACGGTTATTTCTGTCTAGATCTAGACTAGCCTAGATCAGATAAGATTCTACACTTCTAGTTTTAGGGTCTAGACCTAGACTAAGTAGAATCTATGAGTAGATCTAGGCCTAGACTATTACCAAATGGACGGCAAAGTTTTTTTACTACAAATTGGTTCAACTAGAAAATTTATTGTCAATTTATTATTTAAGGATTCCAGAGATATCGCGATTTAAATATTTGATTTTGGATCAGTGTGGGCTGCAACTAATAAAAAAGTCATAAAAACAACCAGACCTTATTTCGCACACAGGAGTTTACAGATGATTTATCAAAAAATGCGATCCATAAAAAAAGCTGAATTGCTCTTCTCCATCCACATCCACAAAAACACACAAAAATACTAAATTTTGATGTTGCTCACTGTTCTCTTTCAAAGTTGTTTTTATCTGAAAATGAAATATCCTCAGCCATCAGAATTGGAATAAACATTGTAAAGATATAATATATATATTCTCTACTACAATACTAGAACATCACACTGGTA
This sequence comes from Mesocentrotus franciscanus, assembly GCA_037976565.1. Taxonomy (NCBI): domain Eukaryota; kingdom Metazoa; phylum Echinodermata; class Echinoidea; order Camarodonta; family Strongylocentrotidae; genus Mesocentrotus; species Mesocentrotus franciscanus. The sequence goes on along the minus strand of CP137684.1, from coordinate 20,486,454 downwards.
TTAAGCCTTAAGGTTGATATATTTGATTTGATTTCATTCAAACTTTCACCAGTCTGCTTCTGATTTGCCTGATTTTCTGTTAACTACATGTGGTTGTCTATCAAGGTTGGAATTTGATGTCACTCACAATTATGACTTTTTACTTGCAGATCAATTTAAATGGCACCACAAAGACTGAATGATGATTGATCATTGATGACAGTGATAATTACTCTTCCATTTTTTTGTCTTCCATGCAGGCAGCAACAGAGGTAGAAAAGAGTTTTATTCTTCATCCTTGCACTTTCCAACATCAGTATGTCTCATCAGGTGAGAATCTTTGTAGTCTATATTTCTAGTTCAAGCAATTTGTTGAATAGCTCTTTGAGTTATATGATGTTAAAGGGGAATTAACCTCAAACTACAATTTATTTTCAGTTTGTAAGCCATTTAAAACATCTGAAAAATATAAAACATCATACATTTGACGAAAGGGAGGATGTAACTCTTCTTCAGAATCCCTTGTCTTTCGCGGCTCTGAGAATTTTCAGAACGTTGCCATTGTGTTTGCCCACGGCCCATTCTGTGACGTATTGCATGGATTCGACTGCTATTGCGTACGTACGTACGTTTCCCTGCTGTAAACTGTAAAATCATCACTGCAGATCACATCGTTTTCCTGTCGTACTTGTACTTTTTGTCCAGAAATTTCTACACCTTCAGAGCTGCTACCTATAGCTTGAATATTTCATTGCGAATGTGTTGGTCTGGAAACCGATGAAACGATTTCCCCTTGGTTTTCAAGGAACAATTATTACAACCAAACACTTGGCAGTACACCATGTTTGACGTGTAGTGCATTTAACGCGCGCTACATCAGTTCTCTTTGCGATACGTCACAACTCAGAATTTTTGAAGGGAAATTTCGACAAAATAGCAGCTTCCTTGGGGAGCAGACGACGTCATAAATATGGCGAAGAAGTGTCTCTTTATTGTACTTGCCAGACGATATTATTTGACCTACAGCAATGCTTTTTATATCAAATGAAAGTTGTTTTACTCTCTATGTCATGATAATGCTTCATAGTCGAGAGGTTAATTCTCCTTTCATAGTGAAAAGTTGCTGGGGATATATAGGAAGATATGATGTAAAAAATACATTTCAGTCACGTCTTACTTTCAATATCTCTTGTAATACTTACAGTGTAGTAGTGTACTACTGGCTACTATTACTATTTGCTGTGCACAAGGAAATCAGGAACCATATATTGCTTCTGGCTGTAGTCGTAGTATGATAGCACAGGTCGAGTAGAATCTTGTCCCTCGTCTTGTCTTGACCATGTTGACTGCTTTCATTTGTGCATGTTTCTTTTATTTATACTGACTAGACACTTTTTGACTATTTCCTATGTCAAACTTTTAATGTGCAGCTGTTTATCTTGAAAATCTTGGGAGGGGGTAGGGAATGAATAATGAAGCCCTCAAACTTTTTTTTTTTCTTTCTGAAAAAATGCAACAAGGGAGAGAAACTTGTGTATGAGTTGACTGTACATCTTTCATTTAATTAGATGTTACATTACTCTTTTCAATTGTGTTTGTATTACACACGTGCAGGGATCAGCCTTATCAGTACAGGATCCCAACGTGATCCGTCGTGTGAGTAAGCTTAGACCACCGTCTAAGCTCCCACAACCTGGACTCAAGAGGACACTTGTATCTGATAACCAGGTATAGCATTCTACAAAAATTAGGAATAAGATCTGAAATAAACAATGCAAAAGGAAAATATTCCAGTCTTTGATTTTGTATGAGCAACAAATACAGTGTTAACACTACTTTTTTCTTCATTCTGTAGAACACTTACTTCATCCAAGCAATTTCTAATGCATGGATGTTCATAATGTTTTTGTCCAAACAATGAAGAAGGTGTTACATACATGTGAAGTAAATCCAAGAGTGAGTACAATTTATTTTACTGAATGTCCCTCTGAAACGAATTAGAAATTCATACTCTACTAGATTCATTTAAATTTTGTTGTGAACCATAAATCAATACATGAAGTTCATGCATAACTACAAAGATATATTACAATGTTTTGTAACTGTTGTCCTTGAAAACATGTTTTAAAAAGAAATGTTTCTTCCACAAAAAGGCTGAAAATGTTGCTCCGGTGGCGAAGAAAACTCGGCTCGATTTGACTAAACCTGCTCCAGCTAAAAGGCCCACCATTCCTGCTACACGGAAACCTGGTCCCACTTCCACCAGTAGACCAGGAATTACAAAACCAGTCACCAAACCTACAGTGGCTAGATCTGGTCCTATGACAATGAAACCGCGGGTTGGAGCTCAGACGAAAGCAGCACCTGCTAAACCAGGTTTGTTGAGATCCTTTGCATTTTGCTGAGAGTCATAAACCATACAGTGAAGCTTGCTGGCATGTAAACATATTCATTGAGCCAAAGAATACAGATCATAACATTTCTTTGAAGGCTTAATTAACCCTAAGAGGCCATGATTACAAATAGGAGGAGGGAAGGGGTTGCTCCTCCCAAGCTGAGAGACCAGCCAAATAAAATGGCCTTTTGTGGATAAAAAACAGATTAAACAAAATTTCGCAAATATAATGCAGCCTCTTTTCGCTATCTGTTTTAAGGGAAGATGAGCTACTTTGGTTTTATAATTCATTGCTCAGAAATAACTTGTTTAAAATGTAAAATTCACATGCCTTGCCTGATAAACAAAAATTGACTTCTTTATTAATTATTTCTTGCAAGCTCTGTTTTCAAGTGTTTCCTGCTTTCATCGTGACCTTTTTCCTTCTTATTTTCTCCCTCTAATAAGTAATAACGCACATGTTTATATATTTTGATACATACATAATGTATCTGTAAATCTCACCCTCTCACTTTCTAATTCACATATTCTTGTACCATTGCTCACTCACTACTCTTGGCCCCATTTCTCATTCTTCATCTTCTGTTGCCATCTATTTATTTTATATATTTCTTTGCAATTATTGTCATTATATTTACCCCCTCCTAAAAAAACGTGGGGGACTTGAAAATAAATAAAAGCAGCTTGACCTTTGCTCACTACCTTTCTCATGCATCCCCATACCAAACAAAAACAGCAACAAAATCCAGACATGCAGCACCCATTACTACCAGACCAGGTGCCAGGGCATCTAAAACCACTGCTCCACCCCCAAGCAAACCAGGTAATGCCAAGAGGTCTAAGAACTCTACTCTATCACTGATTGTGATAACATTTATCACAATTCATATTTCTTACCTATAAACTGGCAGTATATCACCTTTCAGTAATCTTTGGTAATTGTGAAATTGACATTTATGCATCAACATTATGGACTGGTATACAACTGTTTAATACTTATGAGTGAAGTTAAATGAAATAATGGAATGTGATAAGTTTAATGTGCAAAATTTTGTGGCATCATCATCGCTATGTGACATAACTAGTAGTTCGTATTTTGGCTTGCTAACAGGGCTCAAATTAATTTTTTGTCCACAGGGGCTCTTCAAAAAAAAAAGAGCCCTGTGAGCCTTCTCACGGGGGTTCTTTTAGTACAGAAGGGGGCTCTTTTTTAAATACAAATTCATTGAATTGGTACAAATGATACTACTAAATTCTATGCTATTTCATCATTATCATTTATTTAAGTCAGCATTTTCCCTCTTACAACTTTACAAGTTGCATGTAGCTAATGGTCAGATCTCCTCCCTCTGTATGAAATGTCTGGTCCAAGCCTGTACAGTCGCCTCCTTGCCAACAAGTTTCCTTTTACTAATTTTAGCTATCGGTAGATTTACCGGTCGAGGTTCATTATTTGCTGGTCTTTTGAATCACCAGATTTCATAGGATTCACGCTTTTCACCACGAAAAGCTTCTCCATGTTTCAGTCCTTGCGCGATCGCCTCTAGCTCCAGCAGATATGGGAAATCATGCACGCTAATCTAACTTCCATAGTTCCATTTCATTGGTTTAAGGTATGAAAGTTGAAACTCAATATAGTGTGAAAGTTATAACAGAAAATGTAATCTTTATTTTATAATTTCACGGGGGCGATTTTTAATTTTGCAATCGCCCCCGTGAGCAGTCTGACAGAGGCGATTATGTAGCTCACGGGGGTGAATCGCCCGTCCCCCTCCTGTGTATTTTGAGCCTTGCTTGCTAATCATGATTAGATGTGATGTGAATGAGAAAAGCCATATTAGTTAGCCAAGCTAAATGCTGGATAATATGTTGACTTAATTCAAGTATTGAATTGAATACCTGTCTGCCAGGTAGTTGTCTGCAGGAAATTGTCTTAAGAGAATAGCTAGGGGTAGTTTTCCGAGGGTGGGTAACACTATCTATTTGTTCCTACATGTAACAGCTTCTTGAACCTTATTGTTTGTATAGCTGGTGGTGGTAAGAGCAAGAGACAGCCATGGGATCTAAAGGGTCGGCTAGCTGATATGGAGGCTGCTATGGAAAGCAGGACAACATCAAACCAGGTAATAGCTCATGTTAATGCCTGGTCATATCAAGTTTGTAGCAATTGTGAAAATACATCTTTATATCAATGGAAAGCTGAAAGAATGTAGAATATAAATATGAAGGAAAAGAATTATCCCTTTCAGTATTGCACAAAAATAACTCAAAACCTCATTTTTTTCGCATCCCTACAAATTACGGGTCAACAGTGGTCAGATTTGCCGCAGTTACAAAGAAGACATAACATGTTGACCGATTGGCTCGCCTATATAGTTGAGGGGACAAGCCATGCTTAATTAATGCAAAGTCATTGTGAATATGCGTACTCCACATAAAGAGTACCGCTGCACTTTTGTTTCGCGGGAAAAATTGCTTATTGCAACAGATTGACATTTTTGCAAAATTGGTCTCAAAAGTTGCATGACACTTAAAAGGAAAAAGTCTCAAAAAGGCTTGTCACGATCTTCAGTGGTTACATGGCAGTCATGGATTTTGTACATTCAGAATAGGGTTAAGGGGAAAAATCAATTATTTTGACTTGGACCTACAATATAAACATTCTCTTTAACCCATTCACTCCCTTTGTTGCCTTAGGCTGTGCCCCAGAACCACTTGTAGATTATTCTGTTTTGGAAATGCAAATTGAATTTTGTAAATGGATATCTGGTAGGAAGAAATTCCTTGAAAGCCAGAGTGCCTTATCACCATCAGGGTAGCGTGGCTAATGATGGGGTATTAATAGTAAAGAGCTTAGAAACATTAGTATTAAGTGCTACCGGTATATAAATGTTACTAATATTATCATTAGTAGTAGTAGTTGTAATGTTGTTATTACAAATATTATTCTTCTTTTTCTTCTTTTTATTATTATTTTTTAAGTACATGTATTAGTATTATAAAAGGAAGAAATGGGTGATTTTACTTGGACATCATTGGTGGACATTCTCTTGTTACTCATGTCATTTGTTGTGGTTGGCTGTGCCACTTGTCCTTTTTTCAGAATCTGGAAGGAAGGATTAGTGAAAATAATGAGCGAATCGATTACTTGGAGAGCTTGAATCAACAGCTTCAAGGGACTGTCCAGATAAAGGAGACCTTGTCTAACCAGGCTGAAGAAACTATTCGCTCTTTAGAAAGGAAACTCAGGTATATACCACATTTAAATCTACATCAAGGGTGTTGAAGGTAATCAAATTCATAATTGCTGCTTCTAAGCTCTGTTGGTGTACCAATATAGCCGGTAAGAGTCTGTATGATTTTCATACTGACTCAATGATATGGTTCAGTTAGTATGACATTTTCATACCGCTTTTTGGACTAATAAGCAATTAAGTAAACAACCGATTCCTTAATATAAATTATCAGTAATCATTGAAGAGTGTGCATTCACATAACACAACTCTCTAAATAAGCATGTGATATCAATGGTATCTCATAGAGAACCTTCTGAGTCTCTTCATAGGGCCAATAGCTATGCATCACGATCTAAAATCTGACACAGCTAGCTTAAACCAAGGAGTGACAGGCATTAAGGCAGGTTATGGCATGTAGTGGGTATGTTTGTGTGTACGAGTATTTGATTAGATGGTTGGAGAGCATGTGAGGAATTCTTGAGTGTTTTGTATATTACGTTCTTGCAGTAGCGTACCCGCGTAGTGGCTAATGCAGTTCTAGATGAAAATTTGATACAGATTTATTCTGGATATCATATATCATTTCTCATGATTATTGTGCCCCCAACACAGCTCTTAGTTTAGAGACTGTAGAACCTAGTGAATTTTATTTTCAGCTGTATTTGATCTGAATTTAGCTCACTGCTTTGTAGTAACTATTTTCTAAACATGGTTTCATCTATGTGATGTATGAATGATGACGATCGATGTGAACTGTCTTGTTGCCCAGCACGTCAATGATAATGAAATTATTATGATGCGCAGAAAAACCTGATAATTTGTGTTTCTTCAAACTTTCTTTTTTGATTGTAGGAATGCAGAGGACGAGCATTCTATAGTGGAACGACGTCTCAATCAAAAGAAAGAAGACTTGGAGATGACGAGGAGTAGTCTGAAACGACAAATTGAGACTGTAGAGGGAGATCTTACAGCATCACGTCAGGAGTGTTCAGGTCTAAAAAGCTCTATAGCTTCCATGACAGCAGCACAGGCTGGTCATATAGCTCAGTTGGATGCCACTAAGGTAAAGATTATGAATTTTTAAAGTTGTCATCGGTGAAACACAAATTGGCAACACTTTGACGTATCTTGCGAGGTTCTCTCCAGTTTGCTCTGTACAGAAATTTCATAAACTTTCATTTATTTAGTTATTGATAATTGAAAAGTTTTGTTTCATACAGGGGTTGTATAGGAACATATTTGCAATAATTATATTTAGGGTGCATGTATGATTGTATATTTTCTTTAGGGAAATAGAAATTTCTGACTTTTTTTTTAGTGCAGAGCAAATGGGAGGGAACCTTGCAAGATTCATGTACATCGCAGAGTTCCCAATTTGTGTTTGATTGATCGCAACTTCAAAAAGTAATAACTTTATTGTTTCTAATTACTGTGAAATTGTTAATTGTATTTTGACTGAATTTGGTGACAGGTGGGCGAGACGCTATCCAGGGATTGCCTTCTTCCAAATAGAAACTCACAAATTTGCATGAATAATCTCTGAAACACATCCTGAAAGACTTGTAGTAAATGAGTTCGATATCACAGTTATTTGATATGCTATAGTTTACAGTAAAATTGTAAAAACTCATAGTATTCATATCTGGTTAATAAATATGAATATAAATTTGAGCTCCAAAATTTGCATTTCTGAAAAATATGAATGGTCCTGATACTAAAATTACATGTTTGAAGTTTGGAAACATAATTTCATTTTTCACCCTCTTGGGGACACATGTACATTGTAGTATATGTTAACAAACCAGAGGCATAAGAAAATCAATGACTTAATTTTCAAGCCTTGACATACCGGGTACAGATCAGGAAGTGTAGGGACCCATCAATTGTTGCAAAAAGCTCTACTTTTCAGCCTCTTGTCAGTTATTTACAAGTTCAGTTTTCCATGGTAGTTATTTGAGACAATTTATTGTGTTACATGGATCTCATTCTATTGTGTACATTTTGACAAGTAGTCTTTGTGTTTGCTTGCTCTTGTTATAGCACCAGCTTGAGCAGTCTGTGGAGTCTTGCAGACAGAAAGTTAGCAGGATCTCTGATCTGGAAGCAGAGGTGGCGGCGCTCAAGGCTACTGTAGAGGAGAAAGAAGGCAGAATCAGAGAAGATGAAACGATGAGGAGAAAACTCCACAATACCATCCAGGAATTAAAGGTAAATTGATGTGTAAAGATGTATTGAAGAATTATACGTTCGGCATTGCTTCAATTTTTTTATCCGAACCAGCATGCCATAATTCGCATGGTACACACACACAAGTAAACAAGCCACGAAAATTCCAGACGAAATAAGATTTGAAAAAAGATAACACCACTGAGACAATTACTAAAAAGGATTATCGTGAAGTAATGATTCAATTACATTTTGTCAATTATCTAAGAGTCAATAAAATTGCCATACAAGTACAAATTGAGTATCAAAGAAAGCATGATCGTCATTACTTCATTTTTTGGATACAAACTGGCAAGCCATGTTACGCATCCGCACATACAAATAAACAAGCCACAACATATGATATAGGATCAAAACAAAGATGAAAATTATTACAGAGACAATCCACAGCACGCATTCTCAGAGCTCTGCTTAGCTGGTTGAGCTGCTAGCCCACTGAGGCTGCAGCCGACGTACATGCAGGGGCTTGGGTGTTGAAAGTGATACACAATAATTACAACTCTTTTACTTCCGCACAATTTTGGAAAGTGTTGGAACTTTTTGTTATTATTTTTGCACTCGAGATACCACTTTAGGGTACTTTTGCCTAGTTATTGTTTATTATGTACAGGGTGTAGTACTTTTTTGATGTGTTGAATTCCCATGAAAGTGTTGAATATTTGAATATCAAAATCACTATTCTTTGTTGGGTGAATATTCAAATAATGGAAAAAATGGTATTTGAGTGCTGATCAGCGGTGAGCCATTTAAATAGTTTGAATATTCAAATATTAGTCCCAGGCCTGCTTAATATATAATGCTGTTAACTTTTTCTTTTCCTATGTAGGGTAACATTCGCGTATTCTGTAGGGTTCGACCTCTTCTTGGATCTGAACAGATTGGTGGAGATGACATCCCTCATATAAACTTTCCTGATGTAGATGGTAAAACACTTGTACTAGACAAGCTCAGTGACATCAGCCTTAATGAGGTATGTATAAACACTGCCCTCGCAATGTCAAACAATGTATAGGCTACATGCATGTATGTATGTTGTCTGCTTCTTGTGCTTGCTAGCTTATGAAGTGATGCTTTTCTTAAATCAATGTCACCCAGGCCAAGTTATAAATAAGTCAATTGTATGGGTTCTTGATGATTGTTTAGGGCTACTGAGTATCCCCTATTCCATTGGGCAAGTGGAATATTTTACAAAGTAAAGAGCATGAGTCGAAACAGTTCCCAAACCAGGTCTTTGACTGTCTTGCTGAATTCTTGGTTTGACTTTTCAATTTCTGGTATTCAAAATTTAGTTTTTACACTGATATTTTGCAAAACTGTCATGCATGCAGAAGGCTAGATCAAATTCCGTTTAAAAATAAGAAAGTTATGACTTTTTGAAGTTGCGACCAATCAAACACAAATTAGCAACTCTGTGATGTATCTTTTGAGCCCCTAGCTCTCCAATTTGCTCTGTACATAAGATTTCATAAATTGTAATTTTCTTCGGTATTGGTGATGGAATAGATTTCTTCCATACAGAAGTTGTATATAAACATATTTGCAATAATTATATGTAGGGTGCACGTATGATTGAAAATTTTCTTGAGGGAAATAGAAAATTTCTGATTTCATTTTTAGTACAAGGCTAATGGGAGGAGAGGAGCTCACAAGATACGTCTCAGAGTTGGCAATTTGTGTTTGATTGATCGCAACTTCAAAAATTCATAACTTTTTTTTTTTTAATTAGAATTTACTCAAACTTTCACTGACCTGTTCCTCTCATTTTCTGCTTCTATTTAACCAACTTAATATCAGGGTGGACTTCCCCCTTTAATCATTTATGTTTTTATTTTAAGTTTGTTTTGGTCTTTCTAATCATTAGTCATACCCAATGTGACTGGCTCTCAATTGGTCTCACTCCAGACAAATCATCTCAACCTTAGCAATCTCCTGAAAAGCTTTTCCATTTGAAATTCCTTCCCCCAGAAGGAAAATAGTATGAGCAGCAGAGATTTCCATGCAGTGCAAAATTATGTGAGCCAGTTCCACCATTTTTAGCTACTTTACAGATAATAACATTATTGGTTAATATTGTTTGTTCTCTGTTTTGACTTCTGCACAATAGAGTACTATGAGCACAAGGAACGGACGCAATGGAACATCACATTATGAGTTTAACTTTGACCAAGTATTTGAACCAGACTCAAAGCAAGCAGAGGTCTTTCAGGAAATCTCCCAGCTTGTGCAGGTAGGCCTACACTCTATGGATATACATGTACTAGTTCAGCCATAGAAAGCCTTTTGGCATAAAATAAAGGATAATTCAGTTAAAGTGAATGGAAATTTAAAATGTATGACATGTGCAAATGCAGTCTAATTTATTGACTATTGTTTTAGAATTGAAACCATTAGTTTCTGTGTAACACCAAAATGAGATGAAATGAATTGTTAATATTATTGTTTTAACTTTGATATCAGAGCACCCTTGATGGATACAATGTATGTATCTTCGCCTATGGCCAGACAGGAAGTGGTAAAACCTACACAATGGAAGGTCCTGAAGAAGTGAATGAAGAGAACGTTGGAATGATCTCAAGAGCTGTCCAGCAGGTCTTTACATCTGCCAGAGATCTAGAAGATAATGGATGGAAGGTAAGCAATACATGAATAATAGTTGGAATGATACCAAGAGCTGTCCAGCAGGTCTTTACATCTGCTAGAGATGTAGAAGATAATGGATGGAAGGTAAGCAGTACATGAATAATAGTTGGAATGATACCAAGAGCTGTCCAGCAGGTCTTTACATCTGCTAGAGATGTAGAAGATAATGGATGGAAGGTAAGCAGTACATGAATAATAGCTGGAATAGTTGGAATGATACCAAGAGCTGTCCAGCTGGGCCCCGTTGCATAAAACTTACCATTGATAGTAACTTTGCCATCAATATTTACAACCAACGCGACATCACTCAACAGCCAATCAAATCAAGGTTTCCATAAAAGTTACCATTAATGGCAAATTTACCATCAATGGTAGGTTTCATAGTATGAAGTATGTATTATGTATGCATTCCAGTCTTTACATCTGCTAGAGATTTAGAAGATAAGGGATGGAAAGTAAGCAGTACATGAATAATACCTCCCAACCATTTATCTTCTGCATGAATAATTTCTGTATTTGGACATTCAAGCATGTAAACTCTAGATTCATATGCCTTTCTCTACTGTATATCTTTGTGTAAAAGCATAAGAAATGCATAATTATATTTTGCCTAAGGAGATTTCTAACTTTTGATGTAGAAGTCTGCATTGTGATGAAGGATTTGTTTGAAATGACAATTTTTATGGATTTGTTTTTTGTGTTTAAGCTAGTATTTACTATTACATTTTTTATGCCAGTCATGCTCTAAAACAAATTTATTGAATTCTATACGATGCCATTTTAACCCTACAATATTTAATTATGTCATGCTGTATAAACTGAATAAACCATGTTTTACTTTTCTTGCCTTTAGAGACAAGTGCAGAAATGTATTTACATTTTGTGTGTATGCATGCATCATACTCAATTGTTACTTGTGACAAGTTTTCATATGTTTTTGCTGACTAGGCTACAACTGATTTATGCAATCTCTATAATACTGATGGAAGTATGATATTAACTTGAAGGATATGAATGCTCTAATACTTTTGTCATATATGAACTGGTTTATTGCAGTACACATTTCAAGCCAGCTTCCTTGAGATATACAATGAGGCTATCCGTGACCTGTTGGGGGCGCCTAACTCTAAGGTTAAGCATGAGGTACGCATGGTTGATGCCAAGTCTAATGAAGTTGAGGTGACGAACATCAGCATTGTAGATGTGAAATCAGAGGATCAGGTGAGTGTAGATGTGTAAGCCAGGCTGATTGGAACCCACTTGCTCCTTGATTTGCTAAAGATTATGGGTGGTATTCTGAAAAAGTGCCTTAACCAAAGACACTGTCCCATAGAAAGGATGTTAAATGGGGTTTTGTGAGTAGGAAATTCGCCACCTTTTGGACGTTAAGGAACCACCACACTCTTCTTGAAATAGTAGGGGGATCCTGGTGTAGTGTCCCACCCATATGTCCCAAGCAGTTATCCAAGGAGAAGAAATTTGAACATCATGGTGATAATTCTTGTTTTCACCTCCAAGGCACAGCTGACCCCAATTAACTACTTGTAATGTTAAGTTTCCCTTTTAAAGATACTATGTCCCTTTCGCAGCCAACATCAAATTCTGTAGAACTTTGCAGGAATTATGAATATATCATGTATGTCCTATCTGTGAAATTTAAACGTTAGCAGTGTCCTAATATTCAAATTATGCAAGGAAACCCGTTTACTTGCTAGACTTCACTGTCAGACACTATTGAGTGACTGACTGGCTTTTTCATCTTTGGTAATAACATACATAAAATGAGCTGTAAAGGGTACATGAGCATTTGTCTACATCAATAACCCACTTCTTGTAATGGCCAAAATTAAACTGATTGAATCTTTGCGCAGCATAAAACGTACGACCATTCGGTACAATGGTCTGAAAAATCAGACTATTACTTACTGGCTCTATAGCTCCTAAGTCGATTCGACAACTAATAGTCGTTAATTTCCCACTTAAAGACATTTTCAAGCCCCTTTTTTTTTAGGGAAGTTCTAAATTAGTATCTTCTTTCAAATGCCGTTGGAATTTAACCTTTTCATTTTTTTGGCCTGCAAATAGGACTTAGTACCTTTAAGCCCCATTCAGTCATGACACTGTAAACTAGCTGCCTCATGAAATAGGCATAGCAAAACAAATAGTTTAAATAAACAGCCTGAGGTGATGCTGTAGTAGGGGTCATTATCAACAACAAAGGCAGAATGAACACATGCTATCTCAACTGTATATTATAAGATATTGAAATGCAAAGTGAGCTCTGCTTATGTCAATTATCTGGTGTTTATATATGAAAGGACCCTGATAAGATCATCATTTAATCCTCTTCTCTCTATTCAATTCATGTGTAATGCAGGTGAATGTACTGTTAAGCAAGGCATCTCAGAACCGGGCTGTGGCAGCCACTAACTGTAATGAGAGATCATCTAGGAGCCACAGTGTGTTCAGACTAAAACTCACTGGTATAAACTCACTCACAGGGGAAAACTGCCAAGGTGAGTCTTTCTACCTCTTAAGATTTTGGTTTCTTCAATTAGCTAATGGAAGACTTGGCTATTTCAGGTTTTGAGGGGGAGGCTAGACCCCCTTACCCCTAAAGCTCGCAGCAAAATGTGCAATTTGTGTGTTTGTTCAATGATTGAGTGTATGTACATGCATATAATGATTATAAAACTGTGTTTTAATTTTTATGCCTCCACAAGGGAAGGTGGTGCAAGAGGCATTATGTTTTTTGGTAGTCCGTCCGTTCTTTCATGATAATTTGAGAACCAGTTGAACAGATTTTAACCAAACTTGGAGAAAGTATATACATGTATGAGAATGCAAGAATGAAGTGTAAGTGGTGAAAAATACCAGAAAATATGTGGCTTGTTTAGATATGGCACTGTAAACCGCCGCAAAAAAAAGCCACATCGTTCTTTTTTATTTTTATGTGTAAATGAATGGCAACTGTGCGTATTCACTGAGCTCTGTGTTATCTGTGAAGCGTAGTACACTTTATGTCATAAAGAACGCCACGATTTTGCCTCATCATATCTGAATGGGCCTCTAACTTGAAAAGCATTGGAGCAATCAAAGCCAAAATGGGTTGAGTTATGTATAAGCTTAGCGTGTAGGAATAAGCTATTAAGAATGAAGATGTAAGAGATCACAAGGTCATGAAAGTGTTATACATACCAGAAAATATCTTATTACTGTGATGAATTAACAGAAATTGATTCACTTTCAACCAATCTGGGGCTTAAAAAGGTTTGAGCACAAAAAGATTAAATGAAAATAGTTTCGGTTTGTGAGGTCAGATGTTAAAGGTCACAGGATCATTGATCAATAAATAATAATAATAATAATAATAACAATAATAATCTTTTAAAGTCCACTCCAAATTTTATTAAGTTAAACCGAAAATGGAAATTCTTTTTGCCAAATTGATCGTGAGCCTGGCAGCCACTGAGCAGCACCAGATCGACATTGCTCTATCCCCTTATTGTTGAACGCCAAACAAGGTAGCAGCAACTCCCATCTTTTAACGTCTTTTGGTATGATGCGGCCGGGGTTCGAACCCACGACCTCCCGGTTGTGAGGCGGACGCTCTACTGACTGAGCCAACACACTGGTAAACATATAAATGGAGCCATACTGGAGATGCAGTCACATTCATCTTGTTTATTATTAATGTATATTCCACTTAAGATCTTTAGATTCAATTGATACCCTTACTGACGTTATTATTGTATTTCCCTTCTGATTGTATCATATAGGCACACTGAATCTAGTTGATTTAGCTGGAAGTGAGAGACTCTCATCATCGGGTTCCACTGGTGATCGTCTTAAAGAAACACAGAGCATCAACAAAAGTCTGAGCAACCTGGGTAAAGTTATCCTAGCCCTAGCAAACAAAGACTCCCATATTCCTTATAGGAATAGTAAACTCACTCATCTGCTTCAGAATTCACTGGGAGGCAATTCAAAGACGTAAGTTTGTTTTTATGCCTCCGCTACAACGTAGCAGGAGGCATTATGTTTTCTGGTTGTCCGTCCGTCCGCGTGTACGTACGTACGTACGTACGTACGTACGTCCCGTTCTCGTGATCGCGTTATCTCAAGAACCAATTGATGGATTACCGCCAAACTCGGGTCATGTATGTATCTTGCAGAGCTAATGAAGTGATTAGATTTTGGGGTCACGAGGTCCAAGGTCAAAGGTCACAGGGCCCATTATGTATGCAAAAATAGCTCGTGATCGCGTTATCTCAAGAACCGATTGATGGATTACCGCCAAACTCGGGTCATGTATGTATCTTGCAGAGCTAATGAAGTGATTAGATTTTGGGGTCACGAGGTCCAAGGTCAAAGGTCACAGGGCCCATTATGTATGCAAAAATAGCTCGTGATCGCGTTATCTCAAGAACCAATTGATGGATTACCGCCAAACTCGGGTCATGTATGTATCTTGCAGAGCTAATGAAGTGATTAGATTTTGGGGTCACGAGGTCCAAGGTCAAAGGTCACAGGGCCCATTATGTATGCAAAAATAGCTCGTGATCGCGTTATCTCAAGAACCGATTGATGGATTACCGCCAAACTCGGGTCATGTATGTATCTTGCAGAGCTAATGAAGTGATTAGATTTTGGGGTCACGAGGTCCAAGGTCAAAGGTCACAGGGCCCATTATGTATGCAAAAATAGCTCGTGATCGCGTTATCTCAAGAACCGATTGATGGATTACCGCCAAACTCGGGTCATGTATGTATCTTGCAGAGCTAATGAAGTGATTAGATTTTGGGGTCACGAGGTCCAAGGTCAAAGGTCACAGGGCCCATTATGTATGCAAAAATAGCTCGTGATCGCGTTATCTCAAGAACCGATTGATGGATTACCGCCAAACTTGGGTCCTGTATGTATCTTGCAGAGCTAATGAACTGATTAGATTTTGGGGTCACGAGGTCAAAGGTCACAGGGCTCATTATGTATGCAAAAATAGCTCGTGATCACTTTATCTCAAGAACCGATTGATGGATTACCGCCAAACTTGGGCCATGTATGTATCTTGCAGAGTCAATGAACTGATTAGATTTGGGGTCACGAGGTCAAAGGTCTAAGGTCACAGGGCTCATTATGTATGCAAAATAGCTTGTGATCACGTTATCTCAAGAACCGATTGATGGATTACCGCCAAACTTGGGTCATGTATGTATCTTGCAGAGTCAATGAACTGATTAGATTTGGGGGTCACGAGGTCAAAGGTCACAGGGCTCATTATGTATCTCAAAATAGCTTGTGATCGCGTTATCATTAGAACAGATGGATTTCAATCAAACTTGAATTTTAAAAATTGCTTCCATTTTGGTTTGTAAAATTGCTCTATGGCGGAGGCATCATTTTCGACTGCGCGCAGTTGAAGTTCCATCTAGTTTAAAGTTATTGTAATTTGTTGATTTATTCATCAATCTATTCATGGTTTAACACAATTTGAATTAACACCCATTGGCTGTATTTTCCTGTAAGTGTAAAATCCAGATAACTGAGCTGCATGTACACAACACGAAAGACAGTAAAAAGAATGATTTGGGGTTACTTTTCTAACTTGATGACTGTTTTTCTTCTCTTTCAAAACGCAGTGACAGCCACGTGCAATCTATTATGTTAAAATTGCTAGAAGTATGACACAATAACGTTGGCATCTTGAGAAATTATGTTAATATATCAGTTAAATCCTGTTTTAGCCACGGTCTTAATGTTACTCTGTCTTCTTAAAAGCAATCTTTTATTTTGAAGCTTTTAAAAAGTGTTGGTTGTGTTGAGATCAATGACCAGCTGTGTTTTTATTTCTCACAGATTGATGTTTGTCAACATTTCACCAAAGGAAGAAAGCTTCCAAGAGACGCTTTGCTCACTAAGATTCGCCACCAAGGTAAGCGGCTGAGGCAACATTTAAAGTGGGTGGGTCGGCAGTTTTTTATGTGCTGTAGGTCATAATTTGCTGACACCAGACTTGGTGGAAATACCATAAATGAGTGAACAAGCCTGCACACAGCAAACTGGTAGTCCACTCAACAAATACCCCCTCTTCTCTCTGATGATTGACAACACCTGTTATTGGGTAAACACCCGAACAGTGTCAAATTCCCCATTAGACTCCACTTTTATGTGTCTTTAACATAACAGAAAACAATAATGGCCTAGGGTTTACCACCAACAGAAGATTCAAGAGTCAAAGTTTAAGATTTTATTATTGTTTCATTATTAATTAAAGCATTGATCAATATGATACGCAAAGAAACATAACAATACATTTATGCATTATATGTTTCCCAGAAGAAACCTCTTTAGTAGACAAAACATATACAACAACCCTTGATTTGCCACCCATGGCAAGAAAATGGTTAAATAAAAGTAATAATACAGCATACATTTTGAGATTGGTGATATCTCTGTTTTAATTAGCATGGCGGGCCATCCTCAAGAATTGATGAATGTACTGTTAAAGGAATCGGCCAGCTTGAATAGTTATGACTGCAAGTGAAACGAAAGATATATTATTTTTATAAGCGCATACTTCCCTCTTAAGATCACAGTAGGAACAGCCGTGACGGCACACATAACGGCATGATGGCAAAACTTGTTAGATATTCCTTTTTCCAGTTCCAGGTCAGGTAAAATATTGGAAATATTCCGGTCCAGGCTTTTCTCTTAACCTCCCAGCCAAGTAGAACTGATTTTATTTTGTTCGTATATAAAAATGGGGGTGTAATGAAGGTTTCATTGAAAATATTATGACATGTCTACGTTTATTTCATTTGATGCTTTTCTCCTCATCATTTTTACATTCACTTTATGAATGAGCACATAATTATCATAACATAGATAATAATTAGATCATACAAAATCATTCTACTGTGCATGACATGTACTGTAAGATCCTTTACAAAATCCTCTTTAAACTGTTTTGATGTTGTGATTAAATAGAAACAAAATGATCTGCTGAAAATTGGCAGCTCTTTTGTAAAGAATGCGTACAATTCATTATAATTTCACTGTATACTTTGCTCTCTCTCTCTCTTGCTATTTTATTTTATCATTATTTTTGTTGTCTCTCCATGTCTACAGGTTAACGAGTGTAACATTGGAACTGCCCAAAAGAAGGTCAAATAAGCTCACCTAGCTGTGAGAACGCATGAAACTTGAAGGAGATATTATGTATCCAACAGTGTCAAATGGCCTAGTTTGTACGACCCTAAAACCCTTCTGACTGTCTGATCATGTACACAGTGTGTTAGCACTGGTCAGTAAGCTTGGAAACCATGAAATGTATGTGTGTTGTGTGCAGCACAAGAACATTAGCAGGGGAATGCCTGCATACACTCGGCTGTTGAGCCAGAATACCCATGTTGCTAATACCTTGCTGGTATGGTGTATAATGGCTTCTTAGATAGCAAGGAATGTGCATATATCGTCTTAATCCTTAATCTGATGATCGTTTTAATGATATATTTGTGAAGCACTTCAAAAATACGTGCTGCCTGCACATAACAGTATGACATGTAATATAAATCCAGGTTATTATCTAACTTGATGAATATGTGGGCACATGCTGTGGATACAGATTTATGGAAGTAGGCCAATTCCAGGCATTTTTGCCATTTCTTTTTTCACATCAGGTTTGTTATTCTGAAATCATCTAGTGCATATTCATTTATTTCCCAGGGGACAAATCCCCAATTTTAGGGTTTTTGAGACATTGGATGTTGCAAAATGTTGTTCCATATCAACTTGTTCAGGGCACCTCCCTACACAATTTCTAGTTGGACTACCTTGAAAATGTGCTGCTGAGGGGAAACAAGGCAGCCATTTTTCAAATTGGCCACCATGTATAACTAATGTTGAACGATTTGAAGATTACTTTTTAACAATACCTAGTCTTACAATGTGTGAGGTGTCATTAATTTGAAAAAATTAAATTAAATTAAAATTTATCTTCGAAAATTAGTAACATGGTGACCATTTCGAAAAATGTCCACAGTCCACTATTTGTTTTCAGCAGCGTGTTTTGAAGGCAGTCCACCTGGAAGATGTGCAGGGAGTCGCCATGAACATGTTAATACCCAACAAACTTTTACAACATTCCATGTCTCAAAAACCTGCTTTGCCCCCTGGGTACAAGTAGGAATAAAAATTGCAGTGGTTTTAAGTGAATATCTAAAAAGTATATTCATGTACAGGTATGCTGTAAATTTGTTGTAAATAGCATTTTCAAACTGTATAAACATAAACAC
Source organism: Mesocentrotus franciscanus (assembly GCA_037976565.1). Taxonomy (NCBI): domain Eukaryota; kingdom Metazoa; phylum Echinodermata; class Echinoidea; order Camarodonta; family Strongylocentrotidae; genus Mesocentrotus; species Mesocentrotus franciscanus. Next base: position 20,467,684 of record CP137684.1, on the reverse strand, counting down.
AAAAATATGTACATACATTAGCCAAATAGGCTTTTCCAAATTTACATCATGTGCATTGAATTCACATAGTGGGTAAGAAGATTGGTGTGATGTATACATAGCAACTTTTTCTTGTAAATACATGTATATTTTATAAAATCATATATGTATTAAGCCCCAACAATAAATTTTAAAATTATTTACAGTATGAAGAATGATAAAAAAGACCCTAACCCTAAATTCAACCCTAAATTAGCCCAAATATATTTAGTCAATTATACTCATCTAACCCTATATAGCCCGGGCTATTTTGAAACTGCATAGCCCAGGGGGGCTAATTTGGCCCCCCCCCAGATCTCGGCCATTTATCAACCGATTTTGACCAAACTTGGTGTGTCTGTGACTGTATCCCATCATGTATTTTACAAGAATGCATAGTCAAATTTATGATATCTATTTTAATTCTTAATTTATGTCTAATTAATGATGCAAATATGTGAACAATTTCAAGGAATTCTCATTTTTCCAGTTATCCACCCATTTACGGAGAAAATGCAATCAAACTTGACATGTGTGTAGCTTGTCATATAATCTAAAAGATAGCTCAGTCAAATTAATGACATGTATTGAAATTCCATATTAATAATTTTAATTAATTATGCAAATATGCTAATTTTTCTTCTAATTCTGAATTTTCTTATTTTGATTACGTCAGGGCAAAAATCTTTTTTCTAGTTGTAAATTGAAGAAAGGTGATGTTAAGTGTATGTTTTGATAATTTATGATTGAAAATTGATTGATAATTTTCTTATTTTTCATTGTTTTGTTATCTAGAAATAGTTGATGATGGCCAAAAGGGATGTTATCTGAGGAAAAACATTCTTCTGACAACACTTCTTGTAAAACCCATACATTGTACACACGAGATCATTGGTAACCGCCATTTTTTTGAGACGTTGGTCACAAATATGTGCTATATCTCTGCTACTTAAAATGTGCGCGAGATGTGAAAGAAAAAAGTCATGAAATTTCAGGGCAAGATTTTTTTTGTGTTAAAAAATTATCGCGAAAAATCCCCCACCACGGGCTATTGAGGGTTGATATAGATCATCATGCTCTCTTTAATTTGACACCTTGAACTATAAAATCTGACGATGGGCAGCTGAACTGCGATATTATTACCGATTTGTTTAAAAATTGCCCTTGCTCCATTTTTTAGTATAATGAAAGGTCAATCGATAGTTTGTTTAAATGATCTTTGTTCCAATTGAATGCACTAATGCACCAACATGAAATGAATTTAAATCCTGAATACTGTTCATCTCAAACCTGGGTTAAAGTATCATTTTTTTGTTACATATTTTTAACAATGACAAAGTTTCAGACATCCCTGATTGCATTTGCATGAGGAGGCTATCAAATTCAAGTATTGGCCATCATGCAACTACCATAACATATGTAACCAATTTCCCTGGGGCTTCAATACAAGTACTGTGTTTTGGTTTTATTTTTATTTTTATTTTCTTTTTTTTTTAAATATTTTTTTTACTCTTATATAAAGAATTGATGTTTTTACAGTGGAAGGCAGAAGGTACATGTATTTCCACTGGTGATTAATGATAATTGCTAATCCAAATGAAATTAATCATAAATATAAGCAGATTTTTAAAATCTTTTTGTGTATGATAATGTTTAAAATGTGTGGTTGTAAAGAAAATTGGGGCATGTTTGATAAATACCAGTCAATGTTAATTTTACAATATTTTGATAGAGCTGGGTTTTGTCAGAAGCAAACACAAATGTAAATGTATTGTGAAAACAGCAACCTGTTTTTTTTTTTTTTTTTAAACAATTTTAAGATAGTTGAGCTTTAAATACATGTATGTATTTTCATTGTGGCCTTTCAAGCCAATGTGAATAAATACTGTAAACTATGTACATTCTGGTTCTTCTTTTGAAAACATTTTGTTTACTTGTGTAGATGTGCAGTTTCCTTGTCATTCTCTTAGTTTCTCCTTCCTTTTCCCCTTTCTCTTTGTCAGAGTAAATAGTATCGTTTACAATTGCAGGTATTTATAATTGTTAGACAGAGTGGTTTAATAGCAGCTATAGGGCTTTGTATGCCATGCACTCTATTGTTGTGTCGTGGCCAAAGACCTTAGATTGCTTGCAAGACATTTCAGTAAAACGTGCTTCCGTAAGACCCCCTGATCATTGTGCGCGGATGATTGTGTAAAGAGAGAAGGGCTCAAAACATGACCGTCTCCATCTATAGGGTTTACACGGGAAAACAGGGTTCGTGAGAATGGCTATAATTCCCCTAGTATGACTTTAAAATTGAGTCAAATGTAACTTATATGAAATTTGAAGACATGGACTACCATAATCTTGAAAAGCTGAAGAGACTGTGCATAAATGTACAGCAATGTGGGCCAGTGCTTTTGACCTCCGAAAAAATCTCAACTGCTGTAGGTTTAATTTTATAACATGCAAAAAGACAATTTTTAAAAGAATGATTGTCCTGCTGGGGCTGCCCCTAAAATCTCTTTGAAAGGCTGTGAAATGGAATTTATATGAAATTTGAAGACATGGAGGCGGGCGGGGACGAGAAACTAATAAGTTTTGTTATTTGGCTTAGGCCAAGAGACGGAGAGAGGGGGAGCTGAGGGAGAATGTGAATCGACAAACGGCTGGGTCAATCTTTATTTTTATTTGTTTAGGTCAATTTCGGGAGGGGGTGGGGGTATATAGTAATTCGCTAGTATTATGATACATAATGTGGCAATTGGTTAAAAATTATTTGAAGCAGGGAGATATCATTTGGAGGAAGTGACACCCCGCTGCATAGTCAAATTATTATCCCATATCAAGGGGATAATATCGGGTTATATATACAAGAAAACAGGCCTATAGGCCTATCCCAATTATTTGTCTTAGTAAATTTTGGTATCGTCTGAAAAGGCAGCGTGATGTGATGTAGACAGGGGCGGCCAAGCGACTTCCAAAGTGGGGGGGGGGCACTAAGAAAAAGGGCACTTTCTGGAAAAAGGGCACCTACAAAGGGAAATTTCAAGGCGAAAATATACAATTTTGTAGACATTGGTATATACCCCTACATTGTGATTACATTATCAGGGATGATTTCAATATTTGTTTCACTTCATACACCATACAAGATATTGCTTAAACATCATGCTTGCAGTTGGGTGTAATGGTCTGAAAATTTATTTGCTTATGAGCGAGCGAGGAAAAATTTAAAGATTTGTGAGGTCGCATGCAGCGCGAAAAATTACATCTTATAAAGAGGAATAAACCCAATCCTGATGGGGTTATAAGCACATTCTCATAACGGAAGACTGAAAAGACCTTTGATAAGTAACATAACTATATCATCTATAGATGCGTGCGAGCGTAGCGAGTGAGCTTTGGGGGATGTGATGGTTGGTTTTGATGTTATTTTACCTGACTGCTAAGAAAGCATAAATGCTTGTAAGTAAGCAACCAGACGGGGAAATTGCTCTTAGTCGCTTGAACTTGGGGGCGCGTTTAATGATGAGAGGAAAAGGGGACACTTATCAGAAAAGAAAAGGAGCATGTGTCAAAGTACAAAGAGTAATTATCAGAGGTGAAAATGGGGAACTTCTTACACCCTCAAAAGAGGCACTCACCAGGGATGAACAAAGTCAGTCATGAGAATAGGAAATGGGCATTTGTCGACGGAAAAGGGGCCCCCATCAGATTTTGATAGGGGCATTTATAAGAGGTGAAAAGGGGCATTTATGAAAAGATAGGTCCCTTATTAGAAAGGAAAAGGGGCACTATTATTGTTATAAAGGGAAATTATCAGGGGTGAAAAGAGGCACTTATCGCACCTGAAAAGGGGCAATGACCAGATATGAAAAGGGGCACTTATGTGAATGAAACAGGCACTTATAATAAAGGAAAATGGGCACCGATCAGATTTTAAAGGGGCATTTATCGGAGGTGAAGGGGGCACTTATTTGAAGTGAAAAGCAGTAACTTCTCGTACCTGAAAAGAGTCATTTACCAGAGAAGGGGCACTTATGAGAAGGGGCAGGGGCTCTTTTTTAATGGGGCACTTATCATATTAGGAAAAGGGGCACTTATTATAAAGGAAAAGGGGCACATCTGATAAGTGCCCCTTTATTTTGACACTTGCCCCTTTTCCTTCAACAAGTTCCCATTTTCCTTTGCAATAAGTGTCCATTCTCATAAGTGCCCTTTTTAATCTCTAGTAAGTGCCCCTTTTCAGGTACGAAAAGCGCCCCTTTTCACTTTTGATAAGCGCCCCCTTCACCTCGGATAACTGTCCTATTCAAATCTAAGACGTGCCCCTTTTGCTTTGACAAGTTTCCCCTTTCCTTTGTAAGAATTAAGTGCCCCTTCCCCTTTTAATAACTACCCCTTTTTAACTCGGATAAACGCACCTTATATTTTCACGTGCCCCCTTTCCTTTCTAATAAGTGCCCCTTTTCCTTATGATAAGTGCCCCCATTAAAAAAGAGCCCCTTCTCATATATAAATGCCCCTTTTTACCTATGAAAATAGTTCCCCTCCTGATAAGTGCTCATTTCATCTCTAATAAATGCCACTTTTATTTTGACACGTCCCCTTTTCCTTCCTAATAAAAGCTCTTTTTCCTTAAGTGCCCCTTCCCCTACTCATATGATTACCTCTTTTCATCTCTGATAAGTGCCCCGTTTATTTTAGCATGTGCCTCTTTTTCTTTTTAATAAGAGCCACTTCCCCCTTCTAATAAAAGCCGGCCCCCTTTCACCTCCGATAAATGCCCCTATTAAAATCTGATCGGTGCCCCTTTTTTCAACAAATGCACATTTCCCTTTATTGTTAGTGCCCATTTTTCATTCTCATATATGCCTCTTTTCATATATGGTCAGTGCCGGCTTTTCAGATGCGATAAGTACCCCTTTTCACAAATCTTAAAAATTTTCCTCGCTCGCTTTGCTCACTCGCAAATGATTTTCAGACCATCGCACCCACTGCAAAGTATGATGCTTAACCAATATCTTATATGATGTATAAAGACAAACAAATATTAAAATCATCCCTGATAATGTAATCACAATATAGGGGTATACCAATGTCTAAAAACTTATATATTTTCGCTTTGAGATTTCCCTTTGAAGGTGCCCTTTTTCCAGAAAATGCCCCCCTCCACTTTGGAAGTCGCTCCGCCGCCTCTGCATTAATCCTGGTCTAAAGAGACACGAACGAACGAATTGGGACTTTAATCCCAATTAACTCCCTGGTATATGGCAGCGGCAGTAAAGAAAGAAGAAAAAGGAAAGAAGAAACGTCTTGATAAAGGCTATACACTGGCCACTTCTTACACGGTAGCGTACGAAGGTGCTAGGCTGGTAAGGGCTGGCGGCCTCATGAATAAACATGACTATATGACGTCACGAACGTCATCGCACTTACTCGTCCGCGCCACGCCTACTCCAGATCCTAGAGGGGGTGCTAGGCTGAATGGAGAGGGTGCTAGGCTGGATGTAGTAGTACAAGTTTAAATGAAATCATGCTCGGAGATAGATGGAGTTAATTAATGTATATTTCTATGGCTTAATGGAGGGGGTGCTAGGCTGGATGGAAGGGGTGCTAGGCTGGATGTAGTTAGTGCACGTTTTAAATGAAATCATATGCTTCTTGGCCCCCTTCTTTTTATATTATATATTAATGATTTTTATCTTTCATCTGATGTACTTTCTTCATATCTATCATATCTTTCATATTCTTTGCAGATGATTCAAATGTATTTTTTCTCATAAAAACCCTGAAGTTTTATTAGATACAATTAATATTGAATTAAAGAAAGTTATTTTGTGGATTCATGCAAATAAGTTGTCCTTGAATCTTCAAAAGACAAACTATATGTTTTTTAGTAACTCCCTAAAGGATGTACCTGGAAATGTACTTTTTGATGATGTTAATGTTGCGAGAGTAACTTCCACCAAGTTTCTTGGGCTACATATTGATGAGAAGCTGTCTTGGGCATCTCATTGTACTAATATTTGTAAAGTCGTGTCTAGAAATACTGGTGTAATTTATGAATTAAGTTCTTTTGTCCCACAAGAAATTTTGCTTATTTTGTATTCTACTTTAATTTTGCCTTATCTCAATTATGGAGTGCTGGCATGGGGAAGTCATTGAAAACACAATTAGATAAGATTTGTGTTGCCCATGCAAAAGAGGGTGGTTAGAGTTGTTTTTAATGCGAGCTATCGTGCTCATACTAATGTTTTGTTCTACAGTAATAAGCTATTGAAGGTTGAAGACATTTACTTTATACAGTTAGGCGCAATTATGTATGGTTTTGAAAATGGTACTCTCCCAAATGCGTTAGTACAAATATTTCGAAAGAACAATCAAATTCATAGCTATAATACTAGGCAGGCAACTGCACTTCATATTCCACGTGTAAGAACTGCTTTTGCTCTGAAGACGCTGGCTTGTACTGGTCCCAAGTTTTGGAACTCACTTCCTATCAATGTAACTAGATATGTCAGTGTCTTTGTTTTTAAAGTCAAATTGAAATTAGATTTATTGAGTAACTATGTCGAGAATTAACGTAAAAATTATATCACCAGAAATGACATTAAAGGTACTATGTCCCATTTGCAGGCCAAAAAATGAAAAGGTTAAATTCCAACGGCATTTGAAAGACAATACTCATTTAGAACTTCCTTTAAAAAAGGGGGGCTTGAAAATGTCTTTAAGTGGGAAAATAACGATTATTAGTTGTCGAATCGACTTAGGAGCTATAGAGCCAGTAAGTAATAGTCTGATTTTTCAGACCATTGTACCGAATGGTCGTACGTTTTATGCTGCGCAAAGATTCAATCAGTTTAATTTTGGCCATTACAAGAAGTGGGTTATTGATGTAGACAAATGCTCATGTACCCTTTACAGCTCATTTTATGTATGTTATTACCAAAGATGAAAAAAGCCAGTCAGTCACTCAATAGTGTCTGACAGTGAAGTCTAGCAAGTAAACGGGTTTCCTTGCATAATTTGAATATTAGGACACTGCTAACGTTTAAATTTCACAGATAGGACATACATGACATATTCATAATTACTGCAAAGTTCTACAGAATTTGATGTTGGCTCCAAAAGGGACATAGTATCTTTAAGTAATAATTTATTAATTGTTATTGATAACGTGCATTATCTTTTTGTTTTTGTTATGTTTGATTATTCAATATAAATGTCAGCATTTCACATTCTCTCTCTCTCTCTCCCCTCCTCTCTTCTATTTTCTTTTCTTTACACCAAATACCATTTTCCTCTATATACATATAACTTCCTTCTTTCTCTGTTTTTCTCTGTTTTGTTGTTTTCTCGTTCCAGTTTGCTTTTTCCTCTCGATCCTTTTGTATATATTTTCATCCTCTCCTTTTCAAATTTCAAGCTATCCCTTTGTAAATATTTCCCCCATATTTAATCATGTGTAGTTTTGATAACTTTGAAACATTTTAAAAAGTGAAACATTGATGGATTATGTTATATGGGGACCTTGCTCTTACATGCCCAGCTTTTCTAAGGTCTCCACTTTCTTTCATATAGGATTATATATCGACTTAAAATTGCACTTAAATTGTTTTTCATATGCTGTTTTTTGTTCTATTATTATATGTAAAAATGTTGTGAAAGAAAGAAATAAAATGAACCTTGAACCTTGAACCTTGAACCTTGAACCTAGATGGAGTTGATATTTGTTAAGGTTCAATGGAGGAGGTGCTAGGCTGGATGGAGGGGGTGCTAGGCTGGATGTAGTTAGTACAAGTTTAAATGAAATCATGCTCGGAGATAGATGGAGTTAATATTTCTAAGGCTCAATGGAGAGGGTGCTAGGCTGGATGGAGGGTGCTAGGCTGCATGGATGTAGTTAGTGCACGTTTAAATGAAATCATATGCTCGGAGATAGATGGAGTTAATTAATGTACATTTCTAAGGCTCAATGGAGGGGTGCTAGGCTGGATGGAGGGTGCTAGGCTGGATGTAGTTAGTGCAATTTTATATGAAATCATGCTCGGAGATAGATGGAGTTAATTAATGTATATTTCTATGCCTCAATGGAGGGGTGCTAGGCTGGATGGAGGGTGCTAGGCTGGATGTAGTTAGTGCAATTTTATATGAAATCATATGCTAGGAGATAGATGGAGTTAATATTTCTAAGGCTCAATGGAGGGTGCTAGGCTGGATGGAGGGTGCTAGGCTGGATGTAGTTAGTGCAATTTTATATGAAATCATGCTCGGAGATAGATGGAGTTAATTAATGTATATTTCTAAGGCTCAATGGAGGGGGTGCTAGGCTGGATGTAGTAGTACAAGTTTAAATGAAATCATGCTCGGAGATAGATGGAGTTAATTAATGTATATTTCTATTTCTTGTACTAACTACATCCAGCCTAGCACCCTCCATTGAGCCTTAATATCAACTCCACCATGCATCTATCTCTGATTTCATTTAAACTTGCTAACTACATCCAGCCTTCAATCCAGCCTAGCTACCTTAGAAATATTAACTCCATCTATCTCCTAGCATATGATTTCATTTAAACTTGCACTAACTACATCCAGCCTAGCACCATCCAGCCTAGCACCTCCATTGAGCCTTAGAAATATACATTAATTAACTCCATCTATCTCCGAGCATGATTTCATTTAAACTTGCACTAACTACATCCAGCCTAGCCCCCCCATCCAGCCTAGCACCCCTCCATTGAGCCTTAGAAATATACATTAATTAACTCCATCTATCTCCGAGCATGATTTCATTTAAACTTGCACTAACTACATCCAGCCTAGCACCCTCCATCCAGCCTAGCACACCCTCCATTAATTGAAGCCTTAGAAATATACATTAACTAACTCCATCTATCTCCGAGCATGATTTCATTTAAACTTGTATTAACTACATCCAGCCTAGCACCCCCTCCATCCAGCCTAGCACCCCTCCATTGAGCCTTAGAAATGTACATCAATTATCTCTTAGCATGTACATGTACTTTTTGCTTCTAAGTGTATTTTCTAATTTGTATTACTTTTTCTTGTAATTCTATCCTTTCTATTTAAAGCGCATAGGGACATGCTATCCTGTAATGTGTTATGCGCTATAAAGAACTGAGTATTATTATTACAGTGGCGGATCCAGGAATTTCTGGCCGGGGGCACAAAATCGCATGGGGTGAAATATATGAAAAACGATGGAGCGAGGCGCCCGCGGCGAGGAGCGGAGCGACCAAGTGGGGTGGGTCTGGGAGGGCCCCTCCCTGAGTAGGAAGCATTTGCAATTTTAGAACCACAGGCACTCTCTGGAGTAATATGACGTAAAATTGCTTTCTCCTACCCCCTTGTTGTTGCTATTTTGAACCCCCGTAAGTGATGTTTTCCTTGCATCTATATACCAACACAATAGAGACCATAAAAAGCAGTGCATGATAACGTCTTTTAAATCACTTAAGTAACAGTTTAAGGGGTTCTACCCAATGACGATGCGGAACATTGTCCACGAGCCGCGAAGTCCGAGCCGGGTAGCGTCGAGACGATTTTTGTTGTTGCTATTTTGAACCTTCGTAAGTGATGTTTTCCTGGCATCTACTAACACAATGGAGACCATAAAAGAAGTGCATGATAACGTCTTTTAAATCAAGTAACAGTTTAAGGGGTTTGACCCGATGACGATGCGGATACTGTGTGGGTCTGGACACATGATGGCGTTTTCTATTCACATCACATTTTCACTTGGCAGCCCAAGGGGTTAAACCCCTAACCCTCCCCATCCCCCATAGATCCGCCACTGGGATCTTTTGCAAACTGGAAGCAATAAGCATTACATGTAGGCGATGGAAAAAGTGCTTGCGAAACGGATAGAAACTTTGTGGGAGGCTCTTCGCGGCCACAGGGATGACAGAAAATAATATGACAATGAAACCAGCAACTGTGGCAGGATTAATGGCGGGAAAATCTGCATGCTGAAAGAGCACTAAGAATAGGTATATCGGAAATTAATTCAAGACTAAGTTATAAGTTATAAAGGAGATAAAATCTTTGGTATTAGTCATGTTCGACTTAAAATTGCACCCCCTCCGCCCCTTACCCGGTAAAAAACACCTTCTTATAATATTATCCCCTTTCTTTCTTTTCCCTTCTCATTATTCTCCTTTTCCCCTTTTCTCTCCTCCGTCTTTCCCCTTTCTTCTTTTTCCGCCTTTTCTCTCCTCTCTCTTCCCCTTTCCCCTCCTTTTTCTCCTCTCCCTTTTCTTTCCTCCCTCTTTTCTTCTTCTTTCTCTCTTCCCTTTTTTCTTTTTCCTCTCCTTTTTCTTTCCCCTCCTTTTTCTCTTTCTTTTTTGGCCGGGGGCACGTGCCCCTGTGCCCCCCTGGATCCGCCACTGTATTATTATTATTATTACATTTAAACTTGCACTAACTACATCCAGCCTAGCACCCTCTCCATTCAGCCTAGCACCCCCTCAAGCTAGGATCTGGAGTAGGCGTGGCGCGGACGAGCAAGTGCGATGACGTTCGTGACGTCATATAGTCATGTTTATTCATGAGGCCGCCAGCCCTTACCAGCCTAGCGTACGCTACCTTCTTACACATGGTTGTACGTTAATACTACAACTTGTTGTTTGCGTGCCTTGTTTTAGCGAGTACCGCGAGTCGGCACGCGCACTAGCACTCTCTCAGTCTCTGTACAGCTGTAGACCTACCATACTCTCTGGCTAGACTTCTAGCTCTTCATGTGTTGTGTTTGCGCAAGCGTGCCTTGTTAAATGTTTTGGTAAATACTCTCTGGTACGGTATATGGTACGACTGGACGAATGACTGCATGTTTAATAAGATCTTGTCTCATTGATTTTGAGATAGATATTTGAAGCGAATTTTAGTGTAGACAAGATTCTTTGTTCTACTTCTAGACTTCAATCTTGTGACTACTTCTAATTCCTCACAGCTCACTAGACACTAGTACACTAGGCCTACTCTGAATTAACTCCGGGGAGCTCCGACGCCGACGCGTCGGCGTCGGAGTTCCCCGGAGTTAACTCTGAATCTGATGCAAAATATGTATTTGTTTTTCTCTCTCCTGATCCTGTCTAGGTCTTCTCTGATGCGTAAGCAGAGCTGAGAGACTCACTAGTAGTATGGCTGAGATTGCAGAGGCATTCCTGTTGAAGGTCACTGCTGGATTGGATGATGAACTCGCCAAGCTTGACAAAAAGATTACCAAGTTTACCAATGGTAGGCCCAAACCTTCTTACTAATACTAGCTTAGACTTAATGGCCCGAATTCACAAAAAGGAGATTTAAATTTAACCCATGCCCATGGTTTAAATCTTCATTTATAGTACATAGTCATAACTCATAAGTTCATAACCCATGCCCATGGTCTAAAATTAGCGCAAAATAAGCGTGACACAGTCAGACTCAAGGCAAGGCAATTAGTAGACAGAAATAACCGTCTGGTATGGGTCATTCTTTAATAAAACTGACATTTGTTGACATTCCCCATACACAGACGGTACCCCGTACGCCTCGCACAATGGGGAGAGATTGAGCCGATTGTGACCCACTTAATTTTACCCCGAAACTTTCTCCCACGATTTTCTTTATTTAGATCTAATTTTCTGATTTATAAATCAGATACAAAAATACTATGTATTTTTGTTCTCCTATGGCTATGTACAGTTCTCAAAGTTTTATTACCTATTTTCAAATGCAAAATTTACGGACTTACGTATTATGAGTTATCCATTTTTTATCTCAGAACCAAGGAAACGGTACGTTCATGCATTCGAACTGGTAATCTATGACATGACCCGCCCGATGTATTTCCGGGTCAACCGACCAAAACAAGCCCAATGGCCAATCAGAGCACGTGTTTGATATTGGGCTTATGAATATTCAAACATCACGTAACAACCGTCGATATCAGAGACTGAAGCTTTCGGTCTAGGCAATTAGTAGACCGAAAGCTTCAGTCTCTGATATCGACGGTTGTTCCGCTGAAATTGCATCTGGCTCCTCTGACCGCCTCTATACATAGACTAAAGTACGGCTATGCGGTAGTGTGCGGAACGAATGGTTCGGTGTAGCCCGACCGAGATGAATGCGATATGCAACAAGATTTTTCACTCTTTACGTCTTCACATATTCACTTTGGCTGCAATATTACCCAGAATATTATTTAAGATAAAAAATAACACAGAAATATCTACTTTGACTTACGATAGCTTGCTCATTTAGATCCTAAATTAATGATTAATCTGAGAAAATCTTGTCAACATGATTTGTTGTCAGCCATCTTGGTTTGAGTTGATGAATATTCATTTTTTCTTTTCGAACGTCCAATAGCTACGTACGAGTCGGCCCAGCTTGACCCAGTGATATTTGAATATTCATAAACCCAATATCAAACCGAGTGTTCTGATTGGCCATTGGCATTGTTTTGGTAAGTTGACCCGGAAATATATGCGGCTGGGTCATGTCGTAGATTACCAGTTCGAATCATGAACGTACCGTTTCATTGGTTCGAGATAAAATTGGATAACTCGTATAAAGTAAGTCCGTAAATTATGCATTTGGAAATAAGTCATAACAAATTTGATAACTGTACGTAGGAGAAAAATAGACATAGTTTTTTTATATCTGATTTATAAATCAGAAAATTAGATCTAAATAAAGAAAATGGGGGGAGAAAATTTTTTTTTGTAAAAAGTGGTCCACAATCGGGTCAATCTCTCCCTGTGGTGCGAGGCGTACTAATTACCGTCTGTGTATGGGGAATGTCAACAAATTAGTGCTGTAAGTCAGGTGCCATGTTCGGGTTCGGTTCGGTTCGGTTCGGCAGAGTTCGGCAATTTTTTACACGAACTTGGTTCGGTTCGGGGTTCGGTAATATAATATCAAGCAGCGTTATAGCTACAGTGGTCGGCACTGGGAGGCCGGGCCGGGCGGGCCGACCAGCACGGAGGCCTTCTGAAAAACACTGCTTCCGATCGGCACGATTAAAAAACTGCTTTAAACGTAACTATTTGAGAAGAAAAGTAGTACTTACATTAATATTTTCGTCTTTAATGGTGTTTCAATTGCAATTTTACAAGAATAATGTTTTCAATTTGACACTAAATGATATTTTTAAAAGATTTGCCAAGACGGTTGTTGTCTAATGTTACGAGTCATGAGTTCATTGCCGACACGGAGATCAGAAAACAATAATTATTGGCAAGACTTAATTGTTCGTACGGAGATCTAAAAACAATAATTTTTGGCAAGACTTCATTGCCCTTACGGAGATATAAAAACATTAATTATTGGCAAGACTTTGTTGCCCATAGCCCCGTATGGAGATCTAAAAACAATAATTATTGGCGGGACTTCGTTGCCGACACGGAGATCAGAAAACAATAATTATTGGCAAGATTTAATTGTCCGTACGGAGATCTAAAAACAATAAGTTTTGGCAAGACTTTGTTGCCCTTACGGAGATCTAAAAACAATAATTATTGGCAAGATTTAATAGTCAGTACGGAGATCTAAAAACAATAATTATTGGCAAGACTTTGTTGCCCTTACGGAGATCTAAAAGCAATAATTATTGGCAGGACTTCATTGCCAACAAGGAGATCAGAAAACAATAGTTATTGGCAAGATTTAATAGTCAGTACGGAGATCTAAAAACAATAATTATTGGCAAGACTTTGTTGCCCTTACGGAGATCTAAAAGCAATAATTATTGGCGGGACTTCATTGCCGACAAGGAGATCAGAAAACAATAGTTATTGGCAAGATTTAATAGTCAGTACGGAGATCTAAAAACAATAATTATTGGCAAGACTTTGTTGCCCTTACGGAGGTCTAAAAACAATAATTATTGGCGGGACTTCATTGCCGACAAGGAGATCAGAAAACAATAGTTATTGGCAAGACTTTGTTGCCCTTACGGAGGTCTAAAAACGATAATTTTTGGCAAGACTTTGTTGCGTAAAACGTTTACATTTTTCTGCCGAACATCCGAACCAGGCCTTTGCGTTCGGTTCGGTTCAGTTCGGAAGTGCCATGTTCGGCGAACTTCCATTCGGTTCGGCGGTTCGGCGGTTCGGCTACAGCACTACAACAAATGTCAGTTTTATTAAAGAATGACCCATACCAGACGGTTATTTCTGTCTAGGCAATTAGGTACGCTTATTTTGCTCTAATTTTTAAACCATGGGTTACAGTATGTAAATGAGTTATGACTATGAAGTAGGTCTATGAGGGTTTAAACCATGGCCTGGGTTAAATTAAACCTCTATCTGGCAGATTTTGTCATCAATCTAAAAACATTTGCACTTCATCACAGTTTGTTTACAAATACAATTGTCAGCTGATTTTACTACACAACCATCAATTGAATTGCCTTTTATAATCAACAGACCAGCATTCCTTTTGATATCATCTCTTTTGTTCACTGCTGGTCAGCCTGTTCAACATTGTGACTCAATACTATAGAATATAAATCAGGCAAGCTCACCTGTTGTTGAAATACCTTCACTACTGTACCCTAGTAGATGTTTTTGTGTCATGGCAACAACTGGCCAATCAAGAGACAGTCTGGAAAAAGACATGACTCAATTGTCTAGATTCATTTCTTGTGGAATAGTGGAATGGTCACAAAAATGGCAGCTGCCATGTACATGTACATCAACGGCCTGCCAGACAGTGTCAAGCACTCAATCATACGCCTCTTCGCTGATGACTGCATGCTGTATAGACGCATCAGATCAGTCCAAGATTGTACAAATCTTCAGGAAGATCTTGACAGGTTGCAGGAATGGGAGAGAAAGTGGCGGGTGGAATTCCACCCTTCCAAGTGCCAGACCTTGAGAGTCACCAACAAGAGGAAACAGATCCTAGGCCTGTATAATATCCACGGGCACCACCTAGAATTAGTGAGTTCCGCCAAGTTTCTTGGTATCCACATTGATCAGAAGCTCAACTTCAATAGTCATGTTGATACTACAGTCAAGAAGGCTAATTCTGTGACTGCTTTCTTGCGACGGAACTTCAAACACTGTAGACGGCGGATCAAGCAGGCCACGTACTTCACATACGTTCGACCAGTGGTGGAATATGCTGCAACAGCGTGGGAACCACACACACAGCGGAACGTCGACAGGATTGAAATGGTCCAACGAAGGTGTGCACGCTACATCACCGGTGACTTTAATCAAACCTCCAGTGTAACGGCTATGCTTGAAGATCTGAATTGGCCATTGCTACTCACCAGACGCCTTCATAGCCGCCTTGCTATGATGTATCGTATCCGTTTCAACCTCGTCGACGTTACCTGGCAGCCCCTTCTCACTGAACTGACATCAACAACAAGGGGACATGGATCTAGTTTTAGGACATTCCACTGCAGTAGTCAGGCCTATGCTTCTTCATTCTTCCCAAGAACCTGCAAGGACTGGAACAACCTCCCACAGGACCCAGCCCAATACCCCTCTCTTGATGCCTTCAAGGCCTTCTTGAGTGGGATGCAGATGTAATGCCTACAAGGCCGGTAATGTTTTTACTTACACATGTATATATGCACCTGCACAACAAGAACAAACTAGACATATAATACTTGTTAATAACAAGTATAGGTGGGCTGTTCCAAGTACATGCCACACATGTTTAGTGACATACTAAGTAGTTAAGAAAACATTGGCATGATTTGACCTTATTTTTTGAAATAATCCTCTTATTCAGGTCTATTAGTGTGCCAAATTTCTAGTCTATACGATGCATGGTTTTAGAGAAACCATGTACAGTATATTTGACCTTTGACCCTCAAATCTAAATATCAAAATGAAATATGCATTTTCTAGATTTTGTTTTTATAAGAAATCATATCTCCGACTCATACTCTATCCAACTATGAATAAAAAATTAATACACGACAAGGACTCAGATTTCCCATAAAGTTGTACTCAAACGATTGACATATTTCTCCCATAGATATAACACGCAAAATTAGGCATTTTATTACATTGTTTGTGATAGTATATGATAATATGTTATAATAGTCGAAGAAGATCATAAAATCAAATTCAAAACGACGGCAAAAAAAAAAAAAATTGACCCACCAGGAATCGAACTTGGGTCGCCGGAATGGGAGGCAAGTGCTATGACCACTATACCAAAATAATCCACATAGACATTACACGTGAACGGAAAATAGAATTCTCAAATCCCACTTTGCAAGTGAAATATGAGCATGATCCCGGCATCTGATCGAAAAATAAAGGACACACTTATGATAGCTTATTGTCTCAGCTACAACATACTCGAAGCTCAGCAAAAACAAAAGTAAAACGACGGAGATATTGCTCGCGAAAGACGGGAATGCAGAATCAAGTTTTGAAAAAAGTCACCTCCCATAGAGAATACACGCAAAATGTGAAAAATTGACATGCCTCCTTTAATCGAAAAAATACGCCATGATGCCTTTGTCAAAATGAAAAATCGTGGTAACTGCATTTGTAGAACATTGTCTCAGCTAGAACATATCCAAATTTGG
The DNA here is from genome assembly GCA_037976565.1 of Mesocentrotus franciscanus. NCBI lineage: Eukaryota > Metazoa > Echinodermata > Echinoidea > Camarodonta > Strongylocentrotidae > Mesocentrotus > Mesocentrotus franciscanus. The sequence goes on along the minus strand of CP137684.1, from coordinate 20,451,114 downwards.
AAGAAAATTGAACAATATTTACAGAGATACATCAATTTTCCAAAAATAAAATAACCTGAAACGTATCCAAAATGAATTTGAGACGATTTGGAGCATTTTGAAATTTTGCGCGCCCGCTAACGCGCGGACGTACGCATGCGTGCGCGTATTTTGACCTCAAATTGACCGGACAGATATTGACCTTGATCATGATAAATATGAATGAGAAACGACTTTTCGTTATGAAGATATGTTCATGAGTAGATTTTCAGAAAATTTTACAAAATGGCGCCTAGATGACGTCATCAGTCAAGGTCAAGGTTAAGGTTGAAAACGTTATTTTGATTTTTCCATATGCCTATATATATGTGTGCCAAATTTCAAGGCATTTGATTTAGCCAATTTCAAGTTATCGTGCTAACAAAAAAGTGATTGGAAATAAGAAAAATAAATAAATAAATAATAAATAAATAATAAAGGCAATTTTAACGAAAACATAAGGTGGTCTGTATTATATACAGCCCACCTGAAAAGTTAAAATGTTGAAATGTGGAATAACAGGATATGTGAAAGTCTCCACATATACACACACAATCAGTGCGTTTATCTTCATCACCTTGAAGCAGCACTTACACTGGAAGAAGAAGAAGTGTAAGGTGATGCATTTTGGCAAGAATAACAATGGAATGTGGCAATGTTAGAAATCAAGTATCAACAACAGATGACTCTGCCGGTGAAAATGATCTTGGAGTTATCTTTGATTCCAACCTATCATTTAGTAATTAATGTAATAATTCCTTGATTGTCAAGATGGGCTCATAAGCTGATGCTTCAAGCCTCAACAAACAAGTAAACAAGTAAGTAATCTTACTTAGTCGAGTCTAGAACTACATGTAGCAGGCCTTAAATTTCAATATTTTTAGGGCAAGGCCACTTTTCTGTAGGGCACATTCTTATATTACAGTACAAATAGGAAAAATTGGAAAGGGCACAAAAAATCTCCAAGGCCAATGAGAGGGGCATTGAGGCCAATCAAAAGGGCATCCACGGCCTTGGCCTTGGTGGCCTTGGATTAATTTAAGCCCTGATGTAGAAGGACTTTACCTTGGAATTTGGAAGCAAGATTTTTCTGCTAGTTATATGCAACTGTATATTACAACTCATCTGCACTACATTATGTTTTTTCAGCTGCAATTATCACCAAGACGAATTCTCATATAGATTTTATCCATTGGATATCATCTCGCAAATGTTGTAAAAACATTAAGCGCTTGTGCTATCCGAGGAGGAGCTTTAATTTCAAGCGTTTTGACACCCGCCTATCAAAGGAAATTTGTGTGTATATATTTAATGCGTGATAATTATATGGACATCATGCCTTCGGGTTCCAGATGAGTTATTTTGTTGGATTCCCACATCTGATACTATCCTAGCAGTTCGCATGAAGAGTCATTTATCAAGTTACTGGTGAGCTTTAATATGTACTTATCTTTTATGTTAGGAATTCATTACACTCCTTTGTGAATTCGGGCCATAGTGATCTTTCATACAAATTTGTCATTAATGTGTGTTGAAGTTCTTAAAATCAAAGGTTTTAACCAATCAGAATTGTATTCATATCTAGTACGGTATGATCTATATGCCATGGTTTGATCGCAACTGTTTTTATGCAAAAGGCCTTGTCCCTGACCCTGGGATGAAGTGTGTACCAAAGTGTAAGATGGGATAGGTAGCCTTAAGCCTTAGGCCAGGGCTACATGTATGTGTATGTGATATCTATATCGTATTTCATATTATATTTCATATTATCACCTAGCCCTGAAGGCTATGATGGGGTGTCTAAACGTTAAGAGCTCTACAACTCGGCTCTTTGCAGACAACTGTGCACTATACAACAGGATATCATCTTCCCATGATGCCAAACTACTGCAAGAAGACTTGGTTGCCTTACAGATCTGGGAACACACAGGACACATGCAGTTCCATTCAGCAAAGTGCTGTGTGTCACCAAGAAATGCAAGCCAATCTCCTCCACCTACATGTACAGTACATCATCCATGGAACAATCCTTGAGGAAGTTACATCTGTCAAATACCTTGGAGTTCATACTGACAATAATCTAAACTTCGACAATCATGATGACAATATTGCCAAGAAAGCTAACTCAAGTAGGGCTTTCCTCCAACTTAACTTCAGAAAATGTCATCGGAAGATCAAGGAAGCAACTTATAAGACCTACATGTAAGACCCATAACAGAATATGCAGCTGTAGTGTGTGGGACCCACACACACAACAAATCATCAAGAAAGTGGAGCAGGTCCAGTGGAATAGTGCTAGATATACAGAATTTGTTTCAAGTAATATAACTTGTGGATTATCAGTGCCACTTTGATCCACTTTTTGGATAGCTTCCATTTACTCCGACTTCTCCCATGGCGGTCGCCATCTTGAATAAATTGACCTCATCTAAGGTTCTATGAAGGCTAAGAACAGCATGGGACCGAGGATGCTCCCTTGCAGTACACTTCTGTGCTGACTTTGCCTTCAACCAGGACTTGCTGTACAAAATCTTTGAGGAAGTCTTCTACCCACTGCAAAGTACACCCCTCACTCTATAGTGTTTAACCTTATGGAGAAGGTTTCTTTCTGCCGGCTCCAATTTTCCAGTCAGAGTAGACGACATCATGGTCACTCATGATGACATCCAGTATGTTATCATTTCTAGGAGGGAAGTCCATGATCTGCTCCATACCAGTATGAGCCAGCATTTGGAGGAAGGATTTGATCTGTAGACCAATTGATAACAGCAAGGTTGACATCACCTGCGATCCGTACCAGTACGCCTGGATTAGTGTACAAATATCTTTAATATGATTGATCAGGGTGGTCATGTAGGTTTGCTTGCTTCTTGGTTGCCACTGAGAACTTTGGCTGCGACAAGCTCTGATTCAGAATCAACCTTGACTTGCTGACTCATGAGGCTTGAGTTAACGCCAAGGAGTACACCTCCGGCATAGCCATCTTTACGATCCTTCCTGTAGACTGTAGCCTGGTGGGAAGATCTCTACTTGGTGGATGTCGGGATTGATGTCAGGGCTGGTAGCATCTAATAGGCTCCAGAAAATTTCTTGCATACCATATATGCTTTTAAAATTAATGGTGAGTGTGCTGAGATTTTACACAGTCTTCCTTTCCATGAGGGGTTTAGTTGGTGATGAATGTACAGAAGGAGACTCTGGTATAGCATCAGAGTCTAGGCTTTTGCGAAAAATATCAATATCAATACTTTTGCAAGAAGGCAGTCTTTAGTGTACATGTACTTCTTGCTGCTCTGCTGCAAATGCCAAGTTAATAAAATGGGGTGCTATAAATATAACTGTATGTAGGGCCCCACTGGAATGGGCCCTCCCCCCCCCCTTGCCTGGGGGGTTAATAGCAACAAAGTATTGGGGGCAGTTATAGTGGAAGAGAAGCCTTTGTAGACAGGAGTTCTGAAGAGACAGATTCTTTGATGCACAAGGATGACCACTATAGAAAAGTGGCATTAATAAAGAGACAGGTCTGACTTTATTACAGTGTACATGTATGTATGCTTGTGAGTATTGTTATTCTAGACCTGCAATAAGTGTCCACCTGCATATAAAGACTCCCTGATTAATACTGCCTTTCCTGTTCCTGCTGTACAGTGTTTCTCATTGAACCCTGTATTTAAGGAGCTAGCCTGTATAAGTCTAAAGACCAACTGCTTGTAAACATATTGAGACTACTTTTTTTTGTTTCTCCCCTGAGTAATCTTGATATGGTTTCACTGTATAAAATTCATGTATGCTTTGTTTGTAGTTGAGACACCCCAAAATGAAAAGCTGCTTGGTGATATTGGTAGCATTCATGCCCACATTGGAGAGCTGCATGATGAAATACAGGGTCTTCTCAACAAACAAGAGTAAGTTGTGCATTAACAATTATTTTTTAGCTTGCCTGCTTGTGTAGCAGCATAGTAAAATGGTTTCAGGAAAGGGCTTGGAATTTAGGGTATCTTTTTAATTTGTGTACCTGTCAAATTTTGGGCGAGTACCTGGGTGCCTGAAAATTGTACAATAGAAAGTACCTGCTAGATTGAGTACAGTTGTTAGATCTAAATCTTCCTATAAAGATGCTAATACATTTGACCATTTATAACCGCCAAATACATTTCAAAACACCTGCATACCTTGGTTAATATCAGAATATCTCATATGAAGTTATTTCCATCCATGTTTGGTGATGTTCGTGCTATTATCATGCCTGTGAAAGTAAAGAACTGGGGTAAAAATAGAGAGAGAAAATGTGAGCTGCCAGCTTTATTCATAAATGACGAAAATATCAGGCTACAATAATAAGAATATTCTTTCTTAAAAGCATTAATTTTCATAATTACCTTTGATATTTTTACAGAGAGCGTAAGGAGGCTGAAAAGGCGAGACAAGATGAATATGACAGAGACCATTTATTCAAGTCCACCATTATGCCTAGCAATCCCAAAACTATCCATGAACTCTATGAGGAGATGGATCTCCTTGACATTGATTCAGAGGACGACCAGGACAGCGGCAGTGAGATGGATGACGATAATAGTGTTACCGGTGAAGATGAGATCATCTTCCTTGGAAAGACAGACTTACCAACAAGGCAGAAACGATCAGCAAATGAAGCTCGTCTTACCCCACCAGCCCCACCCAGTCAACCAGCAGGTTGGTATTAATCTACATTTGCCACCCAGGTCAAATTAATGGGTATCTAGAAGGAAATTTATTTTAGCGTTAAAATCCAACAGAAATTAAACAAAGTCCAATTTATAGCAGTAGCTTCAGGTAGCGTTGCCCACTGAAACCCCACCAGGGGCTATGGACCCCCGGCTAGTGATGTCTATTTGTTTGGCCTATGTTAATATCATCCCTGGTTTGGGGGAATGGGGATTGTCCATCCATCCGGCTTTCTCGTTATCGCGATATCACAAGAACCACACGAGGTATGAATTTCAAACTTAATGATAGTATGTATCACCATAGGAAGATGTCCTGATTAGATTTTGGGGTAAGTTTGTCAAAGGTCAAAGGTCATAGTCAATTTATGATATTACAGGTATTGGTCTCATTATCGTGATATATTAATATATCTCAAGAACCACCTGAGGTATTTACTTAAAACTTTGCGATAATATGTCTCACCATAGGAAGACAGTCTAATTAGATTTTGGAGGTTGTAGGTCAAAGTTCATAGAGGTCAATTTCCATGAAATTCCAGGGTTTTAGCCATATTATCGCATTTCTCAATAAAAATTTGAGCCATGAACTTCTAACTTGGTGTTAGTACATGTATGTATCAACATAGTGACTCAAACTGATTAGATTTTGGTTCAAAGGCCATTTAGGCGTTATACATGAGATAATTTTTTGTTTAAAACCTTGTTATCACCATAACAGTAACTATTTAAACCATTTTAGCTGTACATGAGCCAAAAACTTGTAACCAGTTTGCATCACCATCATGTTAACCCATTGACTACTGATCTCTCTTATTCTCTTAAACTTTATACAAGGGCCACCTGGTTCCAGTAGGCAACAGGTTAAAAGTCATTTGTCGTAAAGTTCAATTGACTTATAGTTATATGCGTTTTGTTCTCATGATATTTCAAGAATAATTCAAGCTATGATCTTAAATTAATTTGGGCAGAGCGGGATAGAAGCACAGTCACATTTGTTTTGGTTTACTAACATTGGTTTCCTCACTTGGATAAGAATAAACTTTGAGATTTTAATAACATCAGCAGTGTTCTCTCATTTGCCAGAGATAAAGTCTATGCAACATTACCGTTATTGCTTATTGGAAACTGCCGTAAAAAATTTCACATCCTGAAGTGCTAAAAGCCTGAAATGCCATAATTTCCATATGCATATTTGCGCTCTCACTTGCAAATTGTGAGACACAGGCGAGACAAGGATTGGAATTTGCCATGTTATATTCCTTTGACAAAATTATAGGTAATTCAAATGATTTTCTGTGTTTATTACAGGACCCATAGAAAAAGAGGCTGTTGGAAAGATGGTAGCAGTGGCAGCGATTTCATCACAGAAAGCACCAGCAGCATCCCAGAGCACCCCTGTGGTAACTCGGCCATCATCAATACTAAATGCCCAGGAAACCTCAAAGGTACCAATCAATACTCCAGTAACCTTGGGACAGGCAACATCCACATCTTCCAGTTCCCTGGGTGGTCAGACACCTGTTGTGGCCCAGTCAGTGGCAGTTGAAAGTGCGATGACTATTACTGGCACCACAGTTGCAAGTGTTCAACAGGAAGGGTCTGCAAACAGTGTTGTTTTACCATCAGCAATGGTACCAGGACTCAAGAACATGGCAAACATGCAGTCGAAGGCACCAATGCGTTTTCTTATGGTAACCACTGCAAAAAACCAGTCTGGCCAACAGGTGAAGAGTGTGAAGACATTGGTTCTGCAGAATCCCCAGGGGGTACCACTGGATGGGCAAGTGGTATTGAAAATCCAAGAGGGTCAGCAGCAACCAGTACAGATTAAGCAGTATGGACAACCTGTGAAGGTTCAAGATGCCTCTGCTGCACCAGTCTTGCAGACATCGGCAACAAAACGGCCCCTGGCTGTGTCCGAGGTGGTTGAGATCATCGATGATGACGATGACATTGTAATGCTGAGCAGTACTCCAGCATCCTCCGTTTCCAAGAAGAGCACTGCTCTCAGAGCAACAGCCAGAGCTCCATCTGCCATTCCTGGACAAGGGGGAAGTCCAGGAAAGGCCCGTCAAGGGGTGCAACTGATACATGGAGGTGACTATGATGCTCACATGATGGAAGGAGAAGAAATGATGTTTGGAGATGACGATGCTACGTAAGTATCACTTTGAAGACAGGAAAGGCCAAACTATTGAACTGTCAGAATTTAGGCAGGCCTTAAATTTCAATATTTTTAGGGCAAGGCCACTTTTCTGTAGGGCACATTTCTATATTACAGCACAAATGGGAAGAATTGGAAAGGGCACAAAAAATCTCCAAGGCCATTGAGAGGGGCATTGAGGCCAATCAAAAGGGCATCCAAGGCCATGGCCTTGGTGGTCTTGGATTAATTTAAGCCCTGTTTAGATATATTGAAATTTTGAAGAAGAAAAAAAATTCTACAAGGACCTCCAGTAGAGGCTAAATTTTCTTTTATTGCTCGAAACCCAGGATGCATATTTGCATATATTATAACTTGACAAGTAAGAGGAGTGAGCACTTTAGATAAACTATGCTGTTGAAGGCTGATAGTACTCACCAGTGTTGTAGTCAAGGCCCAAACCCTCAAGGCATTAATAGAGAAAGATGGGGGAAATAAAACCTACAAAGACTAGTGCTGTCATCGACAGGCCTTCTGTCGACATGCTTGTTAATAAAACTGCATTTTGATGGGAAGACGATATGTCGACTAGATTCAATGTTGCACATGTTTCACATACAATGACATGATATTCAAGTATTACTGGAAAAAAAAACAAATGGGTTCGTCGGAAAGAGTGAGGTTCGTGTTTCAGAAAAATTCTCCAGAAAAAGTTTGCCAGTGAAACTGCGAAAAAGCAGAAAAGACAAAATTTCTCAAAATTTGTGTAGCGGAGGGGACAGCAAGCTTCACAATCACAGTAGACCTATGCATGTGCTACACACAGCCAGGTTCATCCCAAAGCCAAAGAAGTGATTGTATCTCAGTCACCTTCAAAATGACAGAAAACATCACGAAATAGGCCATAAAGATACTTGTTTATGTTTGAAAAATATAAAATTGTCCCGTTTCTGTGATGCTAGTATTCTTCTCAGATGTTCATTGTTTTGAGTATACCTTCTGCGTCTATGGACCTTGCCTAGCAAACCCTTCTGGAATCTTCTTCAGGACAACTATACTGCCAGCAAACTCATTCGATACTTGGAATTACTGTTCGTATGATATCAGGTCCAATAATATTTACCCTTCAAGAAAAGCTACATTAGAAAATGTTGGACTTGTACATTATTATTTCAACCCATTTTTCAGTATCCTTAAGTAGTATTATCTGTAGTATTGAAGAATCGTTCACGGTTTCTTTTGTATAACTGGGGTTATACTATAATAAAGTACATGTAAATCTAAATTTACTCTTTTGTGCGTTACATGGCTTTAATGAATTTTGGATGGTAACAATATTCTTGCATGGGAGGGGCATGAGTTCAATTGGATGGGATGCTATTTGTCAGGTTTGGCATTAAGCATTCATAAAAGCCAGATTTGACATGTATATTAGGCATGTTGTAGGTGGGGGAGAACTGCACTCATGAACGAAACATACTAAAACAGATGTATGCCTATTAATCAAAGAAAAGGCATGTGTTTTCCCATGAATGAGGACAAACAATAATAGATAAAAAGGGGATAATTGTACCTTTGGACATTTCTTGTGTCATAGAAGGGGCATTGTTTGTGTGACCATCCCCTAAAGTAGCTGTTACGAGGGATTAAAACTGTATCTAAACTCAATAATTGTTGTATCATTGCAAAGGGGAGGCTAAACTAACCCAAATATCCTTTCAGAAATTGTCATGGAATTAATTAATCCGCTATCAAAACTGAACAACCCTCCGTGTACTGCCAAGAAACGTGACGTCACAATTGGGTCAATCGATCGCCAGCTAGGCTTCGCACAGCTGCACAGCCATTGTTTTAGACATTGCAAAACATACAAATATCATTCATCATAATGTCCGATCTTGAGGAGGAAGTCCTACTTGATTTAGACATCGAGATGCATAATTAGCCATTCTTACATTGTACCAATGGCATAATAGGCAATTTTAAAGTTTAATTACATGAATTTGAGAGATGTTAGTCCACTTTCACTATGCAACCTTGCACGTGTAAACTCTGTGTATGCGTGCCTCGAGCTAGTGCTCCGGCTCCCTAACCCAATTGTGACATCATGCCAGGATTTGAAGTTCTGAGAAGGGCCTGGAAAATGCTTATTGAAGTGTTTAATTGATATTTACACAACTTTAACTTGAAATTTCTTCGCACAGCTACTTTAACAGAGCCTTTCTGAACAGAATTTGATGATATGGTGATGGCATATTTGAGTTTTCAGGTTACCTCACATCTACTGCATATGTTTCTCCCATGGCAGGTTACCAGAGCTTGTTGAAGGAAAGAAGGTACTAGCCAAGGGGGAGGAAAGTTTCTGGTTTCCAGGAACACTCATCGGTCCTCCTATACATCATAAAGGAATGGTAAGCTTCTCATGTCGGTCAGCCTGCAGATTTCCTCATTTTTATTTGAATTAGATTTGGTGTATATTTTCATTATGCTCTCTGCTTTTAATAATAAACATGTATAATTTTGTTTTTTAATCCATGAGGCTGTTTTTAATTACAAGAAGTGAGATTATAAGCTTTCCTTTGTCTAAGGATTGGGTAAAGCGGCCTAATGCAGTGGAAGGCTCCTAATTCAAATTCATTCAAGGTACCAATCACCTGAAGAAAAGAAGAAAACAAATTGTGTATAGCTATAAGTCGACCTACAAAACTTACCTGGCATTCTTTAGGTAAACGGTTCAGAAGTGTGAAGAAAATAAAGGATAACATAAAACCTTGTGTTTTGGACATGCACAGGTTCCGTGCCCACCCTGTACTATGCGAGTGCGTACGCATGTGTTAACTAGTCTACTCAACAAGATGTTTATGCTCTTCACTGAGATTGTATTTCAATTGCAATATCTCTTTGTAAAATTAATATTTCAAGCTCATATTTTAAGGACAGTATAGCCACATGGAACCCCTTACATCAAGTGCAAAACATGTTTTGGTGATTGGTACACTTTAAACTGATTGTTGATTTCTTTTAACAGAAAAAGTACAAGGTGAAATTTGAGCACGGACGTAAGCGACTGTTGTCCAGTAAGTTCTTAGCTGTCATTACGCCCTCTAAACCAGGAGATCTTGCCGTTGGTATTAGAGTAGTTGGTAAGTCTTAAACTTCAAACTTTCTGTAGACTCGTACGTAGTTACCAAATGACCCTAACTATCCACAGATCTGTCATGCACAGAGAGGCTCTACTGTGTGCATGTTCTACTGTGTGCATGTTACACTATTTACTCCCAAGAGTTTAATATGGAGGTGCTTTATGAATGACTTTTATTTCACCTTTTATAAAAAATACCCCTGCCTGTATAGTGGAATGTACTATTGGTGCCAAAATGAATGAAGTGGGTTTCACACTGTACCTGAAGCTATATTGAGCCAAGATATGACCAGGAATCTTACAATTACAGGCAATGCCCATTCAAAATATTGCCTGTAGATTAAATCATTCTTTTATGCCTCCGCTACCGAAGGTGGTGCCAAGGTTTTCTGGTTTTCCGTCCATCCTTTCCACTCTCCGTTACCATGACTCAAGAACCATTGAACAGATTTTAACCAAACTTAGATTAAGTATATATGGGCATGCATAGATGAACTGATTGGAGTTTGGGTGTAAAAAGTCAAAGGTCACAGGGTCATAAAAGTGTTCAAATCTACTTCTACAACTATTTCTTTTTCTACAACTGTTTTTCCGCCTCATATGTTAGACGAGTCTAAGGGAATCTGAAGATTAAATTGGTTGAATGAAGAAACAAACATATTCTTTGTTTGTTTGCTGACATTATTTTCCCAGGTGGATTTATTTCTTTTTATTTCAATTGAACTGCCTGTTTTTTCTTCCCTAGCTTCTTATTTGGTAGAGGAAGGGGCCAAGACAAAAGGAATGTATGCTGGTATCATAGCAGAGGTTCCTATGAAGACCAACAGAGGAAGGTTAGTCTCATTTTAATTCATTTCATCTCAGAACTGAGTTTAAGACTGATTGAATTGGTATACTCAGCTTTCATTCATTTTTTATTCTATGTTGAATATTTGGATCAAAAGTGTTTTCTATGATATCATTCTTGAGATGCATTGCATGTCTTCATACAGCAAATGCAATGCAGTCTATCTGTACATGTATGTACTGTAGCACATTCTAATACCAGAACATTGTGGCCTCTACTGAACAGAATCATTCAAGTCTGAAAGTTAGCATACTAGGATGTTCTCAGTAGGGCAAGACTAAATATACTCTTGATTAATTCCATGTTTTGATTATTGCATGTTATTTCTTCTTCCCTAAAGGATTATGGAAAGATTTTGTTCACTATACTTGCATACATGTAGGTTTGCAAATGACTACCACTAACTTTTGCAGATAGAGGTTTAATTGAGTCCTTAATACAAAATAAGCCTGGAATGTTCAAGATTTCTTCAGCAGTTCCTGTCAATGTTATAGTATTGTTGAGTATACATCACCTCTTTTGTTGCAGATATTTGGTGTTTTTTGACGATGGTTATGCTCAATATCTATCATGTGAGAAGATCCATATAGTCTATCATTCAAGTAAGTATTGTGTGAAAAGAGAGATTTTTCTTGGATTCTCAAATGTCAAATGTCTTAAAATCTGGTTTAATTTAAACAGTAGTTCATAATATAGACAATAAATTTTACTTTTCTGTTCACAGGCTGACTTGTATCATTATTGATTATCATTGAATATATCCAGAATATCTGCTTTACCTACCACCCATATACAAAGCGACCTGTTTATGAGATCACATTTTTAATTTCCCTTGAATAGCGATTGTTATTGAAATGTGTAGTAATGGAACCTGTAAATAAATCCTTTTACTTTTCAATGAGGGAAAAATCATAGCTGAGAAGGTAACAATTATATTTTGTGAAAAAAACGGGGAACAATTGTAACTCATTTAGTTAAAAATACTAAAATACAGCAGTTGAAAAATCTATTTCATTCATGCGAAACCTTCTCCCCAGAAGAGCACCAACTTATTTATGCAATATCCATTCTGACAATTGTAGTACAAGGATAATAGCAGGTAAATGAGATACTTTATCACCACACACACCTGGGAAGGAAACATCCGTAAATTTGAACTTCGCATAGTATGTCAAGTTATCAAGAAAATGGCAGTGCTCATGTCATGCTGAAAAACTGTACATTTTGCTTAGAATATCTTGCTTTATACCTCTCTCATACACTTTGGTGGGGATCTTGTAGCTTAAGAATACAATAAATCTCTCAGAATAATTAAAGTTGTGTCGTGGGGTGAGGTTTACTGTAAGTACAAAGTTCTTTATACCAAGTTATGTACATGTGTTTTGACTGTGTCATTTGGACATCCTTCCCTAAAGGTGCCTGTGTTTGGGCAGACGTGGATATTTTCTCACGGGATTTCATCAGAGAATATCTGGATAAATACCCTGACCGAGCGATGGTCAATCTCAAAAGGGATCAAGTGGTCACTACAGAGTGGAATGGCAAATGGTTAGTGTATGGATATCTTTTATTTATTTATTTATTTATTTCTGATATTTATACAGGGTGGCACATATCACCAATTTGGTGGTCTTCCATGAGGCCCTGTTTGGTAATAATAAAACAAATAACAGCATCAAAAACAAAATAGATAAATACACAAGCATATAAACAGGTAAAATACACATTAATTGGTATCCCCATGAAATAACTGATCATTCAAGAATCATCCTTGATCATTTACAAGAAATAGGTGAATGGAATTTTCAAATTAAATAAAAATTTACAAACGTTCATTTAATAATCTGATATAGCTTAACGCACGGGATACCAAAATTGTTATATACATATTTACATTCAATTGCTCTTTAACTAATACACTTAGGTTGTTTACAAGATAGCTGAAAATGGATACATTACATGTATGAATACATGATATAACGATACCCATGTCAACCAAATTTCATAATTTTGCAAATAGGAAAAAAATGGTTAGCTTCGCACGAAACCCCCAAAAGTTCATATATATCTCAGGATCTGGGCCAGGCCTGTTCCATAATACTTTGGTCAATAACAAATGTTACAGTTTGGTATCAAATTTGCTCATAGCCAATCAAATGCAACAATTTCAGTAGCTTATAACAGTTACCATGATTGTTTGTTATATGGATATCAAGTTTTGTGAAACAAGGTCTTGGAGTTGTGAGGGATAAAGGGACTTGAGGGATGGATGATAAGCATTCATGGGTGAAAAGTGAGATGTACCTTTTTTATAGAGGGGTCTTTGTTAAAATATGTACTGGGTTGTATAAATTAGAAGTTTCTTACAGGTGGTAAATAGTTTTGGTCAAGGTCATTTGATGAAAATGTATCCTTGGTGCTTCTAAGTGGTCACTTGTATTGAATTTAAACATAAGAGAAGAATATAAGTCTGAGGTACGTGTCTGACCAGATCAATTGTTTTTGATGTACAACTCTCCTTTAAGGAATTACATTTTTCACTATGTTTTTCAAAGAAAAAAAAAGTTAGGAACATAGATCATATTAATTGTATTTTTGAATTTTCCTTTCCCCTGTACATAATTGCTCTCAGTACTCCTTTCCCTTCCTTATTTCTCTGTCTGCTTATTTTGACCATTATTTACCAGGTGGAATGCTAAAGTGCTTGAGGTACAGGGTAGTCTTGCTAACATGCTCTTTGAAGCCACACCATCCAGAGGAGCAGAGACAGAATGGATTTATAGAGGCTCCACCAGGCTTAAACCACTTCTGGATTTGGTAATGCATTATGAAGATGATTGCGGTTCTTACTGTCAAATATCTGTATTATTCTTCTCTCTCTCTCTCTCTCTCTTGGTAAATTTGCATACTGTTTATACCATGATACTTGTTGTTGGACATCTTCATCAAGCTTTGAATAATGCTTGAGATGATCCATTCATGTTGATTGTGCAATTGATGATCTACATGGTTGTTGATGATGTATTATGTATATGAATCAAATAAGATATAATCAATGCTGATGATAATTGATAATGATTCAAGTATGTTGATATGATGATTATGACGATGTTGATGTTGGTGATAATAATAATAATAATACATTATATTTATAAAGCGCTTAATACTAATGTTTCTAAGCCCAAGAAAAAGAAGAAAGGAAAAGGAAGGAAAAGTGAAAGATATCAAAGAAACATGTTAAAAAATATCGAATTACAAGTAAACGGCAAAGAAGAATATGAATTACACAAAATAATGACTGCATCAAAATCAATTGAAATTATTAATAAACCAGTTATGGACTCAGAATTATAATATACAACTTACAATAACCTGATGTATAAATTATTATATTCAATATAATAATTATGCATATTAAGATACATATTATACAACATTATGCAATAGAAATTACAATATCATTAAACTGCAAGGTAGTATAATTACGCTTAATACAATGAACTTGGGGAGGGGTAGGGTAATCACAGTTATGGAAAGAGGTGGGTTTTCAGGAGTGACTTAAATAATTCTAATGAAGGGGCGTCTCGTATATAAATGGGGAGATTATTCCATAACTTAGGGGCAATAACTATGAATGAGCGGTCTCCGTAGCGTGTCTTGGTGCGAGGTCCAGGCAGCAGTTGAAGGTGGGCAGTAGCATGGGAGCATAAAGGTCGAGATGCAGAAGAAGTTGATGAGGATCGGAGGGAGATGAGGTTCTGTAGGTATGAGGGGGCTTGGTTGTGGATAGCTTTGTAGACAAGGAGGAGGATTTTGAAGACAATGCATTCCTGTATCGGTAGCCAGTGAAGAGACTGGATGATTGGGGTAATGTGTTCAGATTTCTTGGTACGTGTGACTAGTCGTGCGGCAGTATTCTGGATGCGTTGAAGGGGTGCAATGTGGGATTGGGGTAGACCGGCTAGAAGACTATTACAATAATCGAGGTGAGATGACACAAATGCATGGATAAGTTTTTCCGTAGCAGGAATGTCGAGGTACTTTCGGAATCTGCCAATCCTAGCTATTCCCAAGAAGCTGCCCTGCACTTGTTGCGTATATGTTGAGCAAGGGAGAGATGCTTGTCAAAGTTACACCAAGATCTCGTACACACTCCGACTTCTGCACACATACTCCAGATAGATCCAGAGGGAAAGGGAAATCATCAGACTGCTGCCTGAACCTAGAAGATATATGCAGCATTTCAGTCTTCGCTTCATTAAGTTTCAAGTTGTTGGTTGAGGACCAAGTCTTGACATCACGTAAACAATCTGTAAGTCTACTAATGGCATCTTTTCTGTCACCGACATCAGCTCTCATAAAGAGGTAGAGCTGCGTATCGTCTGCGTACATGGCGTGCTGGATACCATGGTGCGAACTGATCACATGGCAAAGAGGACCAGTATAGAGGGTAAATAACAGGGGCCCACTTCTGACCCCTGAGGTACTCCCCAACAGAGAGGAAAGGATTGTGACAGTGATCCCTTCACTGTTACTCTCTGGAAGTGACCACTAAGATAGGACTTTATCCACTCCAGAGCAGATCCCTTTATGCCGTAGCAGGTTTCGAGCCGATTGAAGAGAGTCGAGTGGTCCAGGCAATCAAATGCAGATGAAAAGTCTAACAGGACTAGACAGGACTAGACAGGCTTCAAGTCGGTTGTCAGCTGCTAACAGAAGGTCATTGGCAACCTTTAACAAGGCTGTCTCAGTTGAGTGATGATGCCGGTACGCCGACTGGTTCACTTGGAATAAGTCGTTGGACTCCAGATAAGACCTGAGCTGAATGGATACGAACCTCTCCAACACCTTGTCAAGGAAGGGTAGGTTGGCGATTGGTCTATAGTTCTTAAAGTCATTCCTGTCGAGCGATGACTTCTTTAGGAGTGGTGTGATGAGGCAGGTCTTAAACGCTTCGAGGACTTCACCAGACACGAGGGAGAGGTTGATTGTCGATGTGGTGATCGCCAAAAGTTCGTCAACGCAAGTCTTAACAAGCCACGATGGCACCGGGTCCAAGCTGCATGATTTAGGCTTGATCGAGTCAATGAGTTTCTTCACTTGATTTAAGGAAACTGGATCAAACTCTGAAAGACATTTGTCTAGCCCCAAGTCAGGCACTCGATTTGCACCAGACATAAACTGTGGGTTTGCAGCAGAGGTCTGAACTCCGAACACGGTACTGGCAATCTTATCATTGAAGTATTCTCCAAATTTATTAGCCAATGCAACAGCAGTCCGGTGTTCAGGAAGGATAGTTTCCTGACTGGAAGGAGAAGTAAGTCTCCTGACAATGCGAAAAAGCTCTTTGGTGTCAGCTTCAGCAATCTCAGCAGTCAAATGCTTGGATTTGGCTTCGTAAAGGGCAGTGTAATAAGACAAACACTTTTCCTGGTACTGTTGTTTGTCGAACGAAAGGCCAGAGCTCAACATCCGTCATTCTGCCCGACGCCTGGTTCTCTTGGCCTCTCTCAACTCCTCCGTGTACCAGGGAGCAGACGGTCGAACTGTGATAGTCTTTCTCTTCATCGGGGCATGTTTGTCGATGAGCTGGATCAGGGTATAGTTATACACATCGACTGCCTCAGAAGAATGCTCAGGCGTTGACGTAGCCAAGGAAGAATTCAGAATATCTTGTTTAAAAGATGCAATGTCAACATTCCGAAATTGCCTGTACTGCACAAGTTTCTTTGTGTTCTTGGGAGCGGCAAGGATGAAATCAGGGATGAATGATCAGACGGAAGCCCGGACAGGATGCGGACAGATGATGTGATGTCATCTATTCTCCTCGACATGATCAGGTCCAACGTGTGACCAGCCCGATGGGTCGGCCCGTTTACGTGTTGAAAGAAGCCCAGTGAATCGATGGAGTTCATGAAGGACTTAGCCTGAGTGTCGAGCCCATCATCAATGCGGATGTTAAAATCACCAAGAATGAGGGGCATGTTGTCTGAAATGGCCGCAGACTCAAGAAGAGTGAGAAACTCTTGCAGGAACATGCTGTAGGTAAACTTGTTGCTTGCCGAAGGCAGAGGTCGGTATACTGCATAACATCTGAAAACTGATGCAGCAGAGAACCGGATAGTAACATCCATGAGTTCAAAAGATGTAAATCCAGTCCTGCTGTTCAAGGTCACCTTGGCCGAAGAGCGATACACAATGCAGATCCCACCGCCTTTGGATCCAAGGTGAGGGCAGTGCAACAGATCATAATTCAGAAGTGTTGACTTAATATCACCAATGACTAGGTCATCACCCTGGTTACCTGTTAGCCAGGATTCTGTCAGGACTAAGACGTCCAGTTCATTGTCCAGTAACATATCACATATGCATGTAGTCTTATTTTACATGGAACGGGCATTCCAAACTCCAACATGTGAATGACATCGCTCATTAGAAGCTAGAGGAGATCGAATGGGACCTCGTTGACCGGCGTGATAATCTAATTGATCACGGGAACAAGTATCAGTCCGAAAGGTTTTAACACAGGGAATAGCAAACTTTCTAGCTGTGCGTCCACCCCGGTTACCCCTTTTCGACTTACGGGCGATGTTCAAGGTTTTGAATAGCTCCCATTTATCACGAGTGAATGGCTTTTGATGACCATGCATAGAAACACTTACACTCTGTCCGATATTCAATAGCTCTTGGCGAGAATAGATCCGCGTTGTCATGGTGAGTGAACACAAGATCAACGGGATCACGGCGAGTGTGAATAACGTACATGTATATACTGTACGTACCGTGATAATACTTGGGCCTCGCATGAGAAATAATTTCCTCAGATAACAGTACATTTTAGCAGCAGAATTCAGTCCAAATTCGGCAAATGACTTCAGAATGATGACGACACACAAAATACAATGTCAAACACTAAACAAATGTTGAGAAAGTATGAACAAAACGGTGAAAATAACACAAAAAGGCAGAGCGATAAAAGGGTGCAGCCATGAGTAAAGGGCGCCACTAGTAGTCCAAGATGATAGGTGAAGACCAAGATGATAGTAATAATCAAGATGATGAAAATGTTGGTAATGGTGTTTGAACTTCTTTCCTTCTATCATTCCCTTTGAATTTCTTCATTCTCTTCTTATGTTTGGTTGTTAATTGATATTCACTGTTTCATCCTCCTTTCATCTTCTATCATCTCCTATGTCTTTTTTTCTCTTCCTATTATCTTCTCACTCTCTTTATCTATGTTTTTCTTTGTTTTCATCCTTCTATCATATTCTCTTTCTATCTTTCCTCGTGTTATTCTTTCTTTTAAACCTTCTATCATTTTTCTATCATGATGGACGGATAAAAAAAAAGGTTAACATTGTTCACCTCTGTTTTTATCTGTCCATTTTTTGTCTCGCCTGCGTAGCAAAAAGCGAGACATAGGCGCCGCTTTTCCGGTGGCGGCGACGATGGCGGCGTCAACATCAAAAACTTAACGAAGGTTAAGTTTTTTAATTTTTAATATAATAATGAAAGTATAAGTTGTTATTCAATGAAACTTAAACTAAAGGGTTATCAAGTATCCCCAATCATGTGAGGAGAATTTCAGGTCACAAAGTCATGGTCAAAGGTCATTTCAGGTCAACAAACTTAGACTATGTTGTGGCATCATCAAAAACTTAACCTGAGGTCAAGTTTTTGAATTTGTAATATAATTTTAAAAGTAGATGTTATTATTCAATGAAACTTAGACTAAAGGGTTATCAAGTATCACCAATCATGTGATTAGTCTTTTAGCTGACAAAGTCAAGGTCAAATGTCATTTCAGGGGGGCATTTCATCAACATTTGTGCACCGACAACTGTCGGCGCTGACTAAATTTGACCAATCAGAGGCCTGGAAAATAGTCGGTGACAATAAAATTGTCAGTGAAAATGATATTAGTCGGTGAAAACCACCGACTAATTGTTTCATGAAACGCCCCCCAGGTCTTCAGACTTTGTTGTGGCATCAAAATCAAGATTTTGAATTTTTAGCATAATTTCAAAATTGTTTTGTTCAAATTCCATGAAACTAGTACCCAAGGGTTATCAAGTATCACAAATCATTAACACAAATTCCAGGTCATAAAGTCAAGGTCAAAGATCATTTTAGGTCAGTAGACTTGGCTTATGTTTTTCACAACTTATATATGAGAATTTAAAAAAAAAAAAAATTTTGTTATTTGTTTATATGTCATGAAAGTTATCAATCTTGGTACAAATAATAGTAAATAATTCTTGTGATGATTCTTAGTCAATATTCACTTCAAAATGCTGATTGTGTTCAGAGGATTTCATTTTGGGGGGCCTGCTAATGGGCCACCCTGCCTATAAATAATGTCCCAACCTCAATTTTTCATCATATCGCATTGCGTAATGCAGGCGAGACCACCGAGAGTGTTTCCCTTGTTTTTTCTTTCTGCCTTTTCTAATGATAATCTTTGTAGTTCTCCTATTCTTTCATTTTCTACTATCATTTCATACTTGATTTTTTTTTGTTGGTTTAATTCTTTTATCTTCTTTGTACATTTAATCAAACAAAATCATTCATTAGTCATATTATATGCATGAAGCAGTCACGATCTTTCCTAAAACCCACTATTCATCTTCAAAATTATACTCAATTATAAAATAAAGATAATTTGAACACCAAATATCCTCTTGACCTCGCCTACGAGAACATGTTTTCATTGCACATATCTTTGAAATTAATTTTTTACTCATTATTCAAGTTAAGTTTAGAAGTCACATAATTCCCCCAACAATTGTCTAAGAAGAATATTTGTTATCTCACACAGGGTGACAAGAAGACTGCTGGTATCAGTACTGTTCCAACTGCAGATCAATTGCGACATAATCTTCCATATGTTGAAATGACCAAAGTACATTCAGACCACATTCTACCAGGTATGTAACGTTAATAATGTTGTATTTTAAACCATACCCACAAATTTTTACCCATGTTGAAAAAGCAAAAGTACTTTACTACTTCCTCATCAACAATAATTCACAGCATGTTCTTAGATGAAAACGACTCAATTCAGAAGGAATTTAAGGAATTAATTTTAGAACCACGGTTCAAAACGAACAGTCACAGCCTCACAGGTTCATAAAAGTGTTAAAACTACCAGAAAATATCTTGTTACCATGATAACTGGAAAATTATTAAAGCATCAAAGCAATTCAAACCAAATTAGATGAAATATGAATGAGCATAAAAGGATGAACTGTTTTGTCAAAGGTCACAGGGTCATGAAAATGTTGAAAAATGCCAGAAAACATCTTATTTCTTTGATAACTTACCCAAAATTGAACCAAGTATATACATGTACAAGCATGAACGGATTAAATGAAAAGATCGGGTATGTGAGGTCAAATCACTTATCATTGAACATACAGGCGGAGGCATTTCATCTTGTTGCAGGTTTAAAGTTACTATCCCATCCAATAAAGTAGATCTATTTAGGTCAGTGACTCGTATTTGGATGGATCCAATAGGTGCCGACTACCGCAGTTCGGGACATTAATTACAATGTCAAAATTAATGTTTGGGAATATGTTGTAAGGTATTGGGTGGTATTCTCATTTAAGTTAAGCCGGGACTAAGTCCAGACTAAACAAGAATTTAGTTCACACTCCTATGGAATGCTAGGTCTCATCTTCCTCCTTCAGTATTCATGACAAAGATAATCTACCAAAGACTTTATTGAAATTCAGTTCATACTTATATTATCTTTCTCTTCCCATTTCATTGCAAAATTAATTTTTTTGACACTTTTCATTGCAGGATTAAAATAATCTGTACAGGGTAAATGAGTTGGCAACAGGCACTCCATAAAAGTGTGGACTAAGTAAAGCCAGGCTTAACTTAGTACGCTATCGAATACCACCCATTGACTTTAAGTATAATATACAAATCAGTTATTCATTCTTGTTGTGTACATAACTGGACTATTGGACCCCTAGATAATTGTTGGTATTTGGGGTCTATGACTTATATATCTTGCTGGAGCCTAACCTAGCACCATCTATTACCCACACCCTTATTCTTGGTATTTTCCAATGGGCGAAAATATGCAGTTTACACAATGCAATACGGTAGACTATATTCAGATTCCATAAAAGTGGAAAAGATATATATAAATGTATATTTGCTTCTTTTTATGCCTCCGCTACAAAGTAGCCGGAGGCATTATGTTTTCTGGTTGTCCGTCCGTCCATACGTCCGTCCGTCCGTACGTACATACGTCCCGTTCTCGTGATCGCGTTATCTCAAGAACCGGTTGATGGATTACCCCCAAACTTGGGTCATGTATGTATCTTGCAGAGCTAATGAACTGATTAGATTTTGGGGTCACGAGGTTAAAGGTCAAAGGTCACAGGGCTTTTTTATGTATTAAAAAAGAGCTTGTGATCGCATTATCTTGAGAAGCGATAGACAGATTACCATCAAACTCAAGACATGTTTATGTATCTTTCAGAGCCAATGAACTGATTAGATTTTAGGGTCATGAGATCAAAGTTCAAAGGTCATGGGGCTCATTATGTGTGCATATAAATAACTGGGGAATGCATTATAATTAGAACCGACAGATGGATTACTATCAAACTCAGGACAGGAATTTATCTTGCAGAGCCATGTATATGAAAAATAGCTTGTAATCACGATATTCTGAGAAGCTGTTAATGGATTACTATCAAACTTGAATATTAAAAATTGCTTCCGTTTTGGTTTGTAAAATTGCTCTATGGTGGAGGCATCATTTTCGACTGCATGCAGTCGAAGTTCCATCTAGTTTTCAACTTGTTTTATTCTTTAAATTGTAAAATCATTATGTTGATGAGACATGTAGATAATATTTCACAATGTTATGTGTGAATGTGTGAAAGACATGGCAAATTATAAGATTACATTTGTAAAGAAAGTTTACCACCTTTTTTGCAGTGTAAATCATTGATTTCAAGTCTTCAAATACTTGCCATGATGTCCAAAGTAAAATAAGATAACAGATCCCTTAAAGTAGATCTATTTAGGTCAGTGACTCGTATTTGGATGGATCCAATAGGTGCCGACTACCGCAGTTTGGGACATTAATTACAATGTCAAAATTAATGTTTGGAAATATGTTGTAAGGTATTGACTTTAAGTATAATATACAAATCAGTTATTCATTCTTGTTGTGTACATAACTGGACTATTGGACCCCTAGATATTTGTTGGTATTTGGGGTCTATGACTTATATATCTTGCTGGAGCCTAACCTAGCATCATCTATTACCCACACCCTTATTCTTGGTATTTTCCAATGGGCGAAAATATGCGGTTTACACAATGCAATACGGTAGACTATATTCAGATTCCATAAAAGTGGAAAAAGATATATATATAAATGTATATTTGCTTCTTTTTTCAACTTGTTTTATTCTTTAAATTGTAAAATCATTATGTTGATGAGACATGTAGATAATATTTCACAATATTATGTGTGAATGTGTGAAAGACATGGCAAATTATAAGATTACATTTGTAAAGAAAGTTTACCACCTTTTTTGCAGTGTAAATCATTAATTTTAAGTCTTCAAATACTTGTCATAATGTCCAAAGTAAAATAAGATAACAGATTCCTTGAATATATAATTTTTGACTGTTTACAGAGCAACAGATACCTCAACCCAAGCCTACAATGCTAGGGAGACTTAATGATCCTCAAAGCTCAGCTGTTACATCATCACCATACCACTTCTCACAGCTCCTTCAACAGTGTGCTCAACAGTCTTCAACTCCTACCCCGTCTTATGCCAAGAAATCCTCAGCATCTGTGAGCTGTACTAGCAGTGTGTATGAGAGCAGTAGGAGTGAGCACAAGAAGAAGAAAAAGAAGAAGAACAAACACAAAGACAGGAGAAAAGGTGTGTCATCCATTATTTTGCTCCAGCATCATATTCCATGGGCTTCATTCCCTCCCCATAAAGGCCTTCATGTTAGAATTTAAGGAAGCCCTCACCCTAAGAAATAACATTAGGTATTCTGAGATTAATTGTATTCTTGCCAATTAATCTACAAGATTCCCTACTAAGTGTATGAGAGAGGTATAAAGCAAGAATAATGTACAGTTTCTCAGCACGAAATGGGCGTCTCAGCCATCTCTATTTTCTTGATAACGTGACATACACTGTTAATTCGTTTATCAAGTAAATGGCAAACGTTCTCCCCAGAAGAGCACCAACTTATTTATGCAGTTTGAGTTCTGACAATCGTAGTACAAACGATAATAGCAGGTGAACTGAATACTTCATCACCACACACACCTGGGAAGGAAGCATCCATAAATTTGAATATATTTACTTAATATACAATTTCACATAGTACGTCATGTTATCAAGATAACACGAAAATTATTAATGCAATTCAAACCTAGTTTTTATGAAGTATGAATGAGCATACAGGGATGAACTGATAATAATTTGAGTGGATAAGGTCAAAGGTCACAGGGTCATAAAAATGTTGAAATAATTTTACTGTGATAACTTGTATTGAAGCAATTCAATCAATAAACATACAGGCAGAGACATATTAGAGATGCAGTAGCATTCACCTTGTTCATGATCTCTATGACAAGAGAATATCTTTTACATTGTCATGAAATACAAATCCTTTGTCTTTGTCATGGAACAGAGAGGTATGAGGAGGATAAATTGTTTGAACCAGAAACCAAACTAGACCTTCCAGCTACAAAGGAGAGACTGAGATATAGTAAGTATATTTCGTATTCTAGTATTTTATTTTACAATCATATGTTCACTGACTTTAAATACACTCTACTATTATGTGTATTTTTAAACCTTTCAGGCTTTATTGTTATGTGTATTTTAGGCAGTAAACAGTGAGGGAAAAAAGTTGGAACAGCATTTTGATCATGTAGGACTGGAACTTACATGTAGAGTTCAAGAAAATAATTTACATCTTCCTCTATGGAAATCTCATAACAACATCCATTACCCAATGAAGAATAATGTATTTTTGCATTTTAAGAATGGACAAAGTTTGTCTATTGTATTCTGATCAATCCTATTGTGACCAAACTTGGGTCACATATGCATTTAGGGACCTCCATGCTATGACGCTGTCAAGGGTCACATGCATTAAAGGTCAAGGTCGTTTGAGGTTATAAATTTAAGTTTACATGTAAGACTCTTGTAACAAATGATTTTGCAACTGTTAATTGTATTGTGACTAAACTTGGGTCACAGATGCCCTTTGGGGACCTTCATATTATGGTGCTGTTGGGAGTCACATGCTAAGGTCAAAGGTCGTATGTTAAAATGTGCAAGACTTTGTCACAGATGAGCGAGACATAATCGGGCAATTACCTTGTATTGACAATGTTGAATTTGATCTGATTTGGTTTGATCTTTCTCTCTTCTAAGTGCCTCACGAGTGTAGTCCTATTTGTCTTGGGCCCATTCCACAAGTGGTTGATCACAATCAGAACCCTCTGCTCTGGCCTATGGATCTATGTTGGGTGAGAGAGCTCTGTAAGCAGGGAGGTAGCAGCTACAAACGACACGTCATCTACAGAACACCTTGTGGCAAAAGTCTGGTGAGTTGTAAGATTGGGGCCTATGTAGGCTCTCATTAGATTTAGGCGCAACAGATAGCATTCAAAATGGTGCTGGAGAGCTCCCTTCTCTTCTTTATCCCCATTCT
Source organism: Mesocentrotus franciscanus (assembly GCA_037976565.1). Lineage (NCBI taxonomy): Eukaryota > Metazoa > Echinodermata > Echinoidea > Camarodonta > Strongylocentrotidae > Mesocentrotus > Mesocentrotus franciscanus. Next base: position 20,426,530 of record CP137684.1, on the reverse strand, counting down.
GTCTATTTCATTGTTGCATTATGGGTGCATTCTGGAATACCTCTTTACCTGCTTGAAAATAAGAGCTGATTGCACGTTGTTTTCAGAACTCTACTAGAATGGTGGTAATCTTGACCCATTCTAGAATGGTGGTAATCTTGATGCATTCTAGAATGGTGGTAATCTTGATGCATTCTAGAATGGTGGTAATCTTGATGCATTCTAGAATGGTGGTAATCTTGATGCATTCTAGAATGGTGGTAATCTTGACCCATTCTAGAATGGTGGTAATCTTGACCCATTCTAGAATGGTGGTAATCTTGATGCATTCTAGAATGGTGGTAATCTTGATGCATTCTAGAATGGTGGTAATCTTCATGCATTCTAGAATGGTGGTAATCTTGATGCATTCTAGAATGGTGGTAATCCTGACCCATTCTAGAATTCTTGCAGATAGCATTCTGGGGGCATTCCGGTCGCTCGCTGAATAAATCTGTTGGACCTTAAACCGAGTGTCCTACATGTATCTTTGGAGTTAGTATAGAGGAACATTATGTCCTGTTCTTATGGAAGGGAGAATAAAGGAATATAATGATCTCTGTGGGGAGGAGGATTTTTATTGGATGATTGAAGAACATGTTACTTTCTCTTTGAAAACGATATAGTGAAAAAACAAAAAAACAAAATTGTTCGCTCTTGGAAGGAAAATAGAAAGAGAAAATTACTTCTTTTAGGAGGATGAATAGAGACCAGATGGTCCATTCTATTTATGATGCTTTCATTTGAAGTGATATATAGAAAAATTTAATCATTACTTATGCTTAAAAATGAAAGTACTGAACCAAGAAAACAACAAAATATTATTTCCTATTCACTTGGTAGTGAAAACACATATATTATCAATGTCAAATGTGTAACACAATCTTCTAAAGAATTTAATAGTCTTATTATAGCCTAACCCTTTTATGTTTTTTGTTCTTTCGGCAGTATTCCTTTGATGATATTTCAAGATATCGTAAGTACCGAGATATCAATTTTGACGTTACTTTAACCTGCATTATAATAGAACTACCTTACTTGAAGAACAATCAAAATTAGATTTAATTTCTCATTCATGAATAGACCATTTTCGTAATGTAATCAAATTTAATGCATAAATCTTTGTTAAGTACCATGTTACAAATTATTTTATTCACCTGTTACAAATAATTGTATTTCAATAGTCAGAATGCGAATTTTTGCTAGGTAAGACAACAATTATGGCTTGTCCTACCTAAAATCACAGAAAATTATTTGTATACTATCCATGGAACAGAATGAAGCTTAGACTCTTTTTGAAATACCAACATCAGCAAATCAGAATATTCTATACAATGACATTATGACTTTCAATGATTATGCCTTTGTGTACTTCGCATTTTTTTGTGAAGTAAACCTAAATATTATGCAGTAACATTATATTACTCGGACTTTCAGGTATTTTTTTAACTCTCTGGTATTTATTTTCTTTTGGACACAGTGAAGGAAACCAAATCTGAAGTGTTGTCCGTAGATCGCTTCACATTTGCCCCACACGTCCACATCAGTTTCAACCAGCGACGCACTAGACAAAACAGTCGATTCTATTACATGCAGCTCACTGATCTCTCTAATGGGGTAGAGAAGGTTCCTGTTTCGGTGGGTATCCAGAGGAATTATAGAAATTGATGAACAGTTGCTTTATTACTCTATACAACTCAGTTATCAATTCCATATCTTATTATTGGGGCTTGGACTAAAAACAGGTTACCCAGGTCCCACCTAAAAGCTTCGGGTCCCCGGTAAATAAAATAATTGATAAAAGCAATGATAGAGACGGTCAAACTGTACATGTGTCTGTGAGTGATCGAGTGATATGAAGGGTTGATTTCATAACTTTCTTTTCTTATTTACAATGCATATCAAAATGTCAATATTCATAAAATTCATTAAAAAATGTTTAATTAGTTAATTACATAAAAAGGAACTGTTATGTTAAGTGAATCATTTTGTCTGAGTTTAAATCCCAGTACTTTTTAAAAGATTTGTTTGATATCTGCGTTCTTCCACATGGGAATGAAAAGAATGAGAAAGTTACCAGGTGTCATCCTTCTCTTTAAGCAGGTTGTTGTATTCTTAGCTTTTCTTGTTTTACTACATGTTACTCTTGATTTCTTGGTGCAGTGTGTGAATGAGTATGACACAGATGAACCACCTCCTCTCATATACATGACTGAACGTCAGGCTGTGCTGAGAGGGACAAAGGTTAATACAGATCCAAACTTCCTGATATGCTGTGATTGTACTGATAATTGCTCAGTAAGTTAGATAGCCTTCAGAGCTTTATCCTTATCCACTATATTCATAAGATGAATTGAAATTGAATTGAATTTGAATTGAAATTGAATTGAAATTGAAATTGAAATTGAATTGAATTTGAATTGAATTTGAATTGAAATTTAATTGAAATTTAATTGAATTTGAATTGAAATTGAATTGAATTTGAATTCAAATTGAATTGAAATTTAATTGAATTTGAATTCAAATTGAATTTTATTTGAGATTGTAAACTTCTTAAATTTGTTACTGCAAAATGAGGTAAGTGTTGAGCAGTTCACATTTACCTGTATTTTAACACACAGATCAATGAGTATGCACATACTTGTTAAGTTTTATCCCCAAAACTAAATGATCGTGGGGAGATTTTGAGAACTATCCAACAATTTTTGCATTACACAATGTGCAGCAGTGTTTATAGAGGTTAATGTGCTTTTCTTTACCGGTATGTGCTTGCTGAAATAAGCCTATTAAACTTTGGGCTTATTTCAGCGATAATAACACAAGACAATCTTGAATGAATTCTTTCTACATCACATAACAAGGATCTAGGAGTCTCATTGTATAAAACAAATGATGCATGATTCCTTCGTTCATTACAGCATCAACTCGAGTGTGGGTAGATTGTATAATGAACTCATTCGTAATAACTTTTCTTTGATAGGATGCCACTAAGTGTGCCTGTAGACAGTTGACAATCAAAGCCTCGGCATGTAACCGTGATGGTAAGCCTAAACTTGATGCAGGCTACAAGAACCGTCTTCTCAAGGATCAGTTTCAAACAGGGTGAGTAGAGGTTTCCAGCCCAGTATAATACAAATTATCATGTGGCTACAGGGCATATCCTTGATTCTCATTAAGGTATGAAGGAGCATACAAGGATGAACTGATTAGATTTTGGATGGAATAGGTCAAAGGTTACAGGGTTATAAAAGTGTTAAAATCTGCCAGAAAATAGCTTGTTGCCATGATAACTTCAAAAGCATTTAAGCAATTCAAACCAAACTTGTATAAAAGTGTGTATGAGCATTCAAGCATGAACTGATCAGAATACAGATGTAAGAGATCAAAGGTGAAGTGTGTATGAGCATGCAAGGATGAACTGATCAGAATACAGATTTAAGAGATCAAAGGTGAAAGGTCCTAGGGTTATGAAAAGTGTTAAAGATCCTGTCAATGTCAACCACACTAGGCTCAAGTTTATATGAGCATGAAAAGATTTAATGAAAAGAGTTTGGGTTTGTGATGTCACAGGATCATTGATCTATGAGCATACTGCAGTGTACGTAAAGGCAAAGGCATATTAGAGACTGAGTGATAAAGCAATGTTTAGGCCAGTTTATTGTCTCGCCTGCATAGCAAAAAGCGAGACATAGGCGCCGCTTTTTCGGTGGCGGCGGCGGCGGCGTCAACATCAAGAACTTAACCAAGGTTAAGTTTTTGAATTTTTAATATAATTTTGAAAGTATAAGTTCTTATTCAATGAAACTTGGACTAAAGGGTTATCAAGTATCCCCAATCATGTGAGAAAAATTTCAGGTCACTAAGTCAAGGTCAAAGGTCATTTCAGGTCAACAAACTTAGACTATGTTGTGGCATCATCATCAAAAACTTAACCTGAGGTTAAGTTTTTTACTTTTTAATATAATTTTGAAAGTATAAATTATTATTCAATGAAACTTAGACTAAAGGGTTATCAAGTATCCCCAATCATGTGACTAGAATTTCAGGTCACTAAGTCAAGGTCAAAGGTCATTTCAGGTCTGCAAACTTAGACTTTGTTGCGGCATCAACATCAAGATTTTGAATTTTTAGCATAATTTCAAAAGTGTTTGTTCAAATTCCATGAAACTTGTACCTAAGGGTAATCAAGTATCACAAATCACATGACACAAATTCCAGGTCACAAAGTCAAGGTCAAAGGTCATTTTACAGGGTTCGTACGGGTCATGGAAAACCTGGAAAGTCATGGAATTTGGCTTAGTCTTTTTCCAGGCCTTTAAAGTCATGGAAAATCGATGTTTTGATAAAAGGGTCATGGAAAGTCATGGAATTACAAAATTCATGGAAAATTATGTGTTTTTATCGTCAGATGTGTAAATGATAAAACTAATTTCTTATTTCTATCTCTTCGTTTCTGTTTTCTCAGTTTGAATTTTGAAACCCATTTATTATGACTCGACTGTGATATTGTTGTTCGCCAGCTCTGTGAACAAACGCATTGTGTAATCATGGACCTATGGTGTAATGTACTGGATGTATTTGTGCGAGTGATCGTGTGTGATGAACTGTACACGCCTAGCTTGTGTGTGTATTACAGTATGTGCGTAGTGCTTGGCGGCGCGGCGGGGCTTGCATTTTCCAAGCACGTGTATTTTGGGGATCATCTCAAAATACCCCCAAAGTTGTGTTACCGACAGGGACAGTTTGGGTAATCATTTGTAGACAGAACAAAACGATATTTATTTTTCTATATTTTTTATTTGTTAAAAAAAGAGACTTTTAATGATGCAAACAAAGATTTAATCACTAGTAAGGTCAAGTTGACATTTTCCCAAACAGTCAATGTACTGCACATTCCTATTTTGAGATCATCCCTTATTGAGCACGTGTGTACGTATTTTGTTTTCCACTGCATATGCATGCACTGTATATTGCTGCACGTACGTGACATCGATGATACTGACGTTAGTTTAAACTGTTTTGGACTAAAATTTCATGTTGTGAGTTATTGTCAGTTTAATCCAAAATGCCGGGGAACTGCTATTTTCATGATGCCTGGTTGGATAATCCGACATATTATAGCGAATGGATTTTGAAAGCAAAGCTCCGATCCAGGAATGGCTAGATGCATGAAGTGTCTGCCAGTGTAACTGTAAGTTCAATGTACGCAATTATGAGCGAAGCAGCGCTGCGCACTCCTTTTGTACACCGTTTATCATCGCGGTCACAGTGTTTATCTTCTGCTCATAGTCGAGTCATACGCGCAAAATGTGTATTTTATGTGCCACATTTGCCCCTGGGAAAGTCATGAAAAGTCATGGAATTCTTACTTCAAAAGTCATGGAAAGTCATGGAATTTTATTTGGCAAAAAGTGTACGAACCCTGTTTTAGGTCAGTAGATTATGTTTTTCACAACTTAATACGAGAATTAATAAATAAATTTTTGTTATTTGTTCATATTTTAAGTTATCAATCTTGGTACAAATAATAGTTAATAATTCTTCTGATGATTCTTGGTCAATATTCACTTCAAAATGCTGAATATATTCAGAGGATTTCATTTTTGGGGGCCTGCTAAATGGGCCACCCTGCCTCCAAATAATGTCCCGACCTCAATTTTTCATCATATCGAATTGCGTAATGCAGGCGAGAGCACCGAGAGCGTTTCCCTTGTTCAGTTTGTAAACCGAGCCCTGACCATAGCCATCAGAGCCCAGGTGGGATTTCTCATCATGCACATGTGAGGCAACATTAGAGATTTTGCATTAACTTTGTACATACCTAACATTTGGCAATTGTACTTCTTTTTTTCATAACTTATTTGTACACCAGGTGAAATTTAATGCCACAGTTGATGATCCTATAACAAATACTAATATTCTTTCACTTAAGACTATCAATTGTTCTGTTCCTTAAACTCCATTTTGCTTTCAATAAAGTAAATTTCTTCTCATGTGTCACATGACCATACTCGCATCAATATTCACAAATTTATTTTCAAGATTGCGCATATAACCTACATGTTAGAGAAGAAAAACACTCAGAGAAATTCACTACTTTGAAGCTAAACAGACTTTAAAAAACAGAATTCCACCAATAGACAGTTGTAAATAACGAATAAAGTTATCTTTAATTGGAGAATGAACTGTGGCACAACATTTCACCTTGTGTACAAAGTGAAAATTTAGTCATCTTTCTGACCTGCTCAAGCCAATTTTTATGCCTCCGCTACAAAGTAGCCGGAGGCATTATGTTTTCTGGTTGTCCGTCCGTACGTACGTACGTCCCGTTCTCGTGATCGCGTTATCTCAAGAACCTATTAATGGATTACCGCCAAACTTGGGTCATGTATGTATCTTGCAAAGCCAATGAATTGATTAGATTTTGGGGTCACGAGGTCAAAGGTCAAAGGTCACAGGGCTTATTAAGTATGCCAAAATAGCTCGTGATCGCATTATCTCAAGAATCGATTGATGGATTCCCGCCAAACTTGGGTCATGTATGTATCTTGCAAAGCCAATTAATTGATTAGATTTTGGGGTCATGAGGTCAAAGGTCAAAGGTCACAGGGCTCATTATGTATGCAAAAATAGCTCGTGATCGCATTATCTCAAGAATCGATTGATGGATTCCCGCCAAACTTGGGGCATGTATGTATCTTGCAGAGCCAATGAACTGATTAGATTGTGGGGTCACGAGGTTAAAGGTCAAAGGTCACAGGGCTCATTATGTATGCAAAAACAGCTTGTGAATACACTATCATTAGAACAGGTGGACGTATTACCATCAAACTCAAAACATGTATGTATCTTGCAGAGCAAATGAACTGATTAAATTTTAGGGTCATGGGGTCAAAGGTCAAAAGTCGTGGGCTTTTTATGTATTAAAAAATAGCTTGTGATCGCATTATCTTGAGAACCGATAGACAGATTACCATCAAACTCAAGACATGTTTATGTATCTTTCAGAGCCAATGAACTGATTAGATTTTAGGGTCATGAAATCAAAGGTCAAAGGTCAAGGGGCTCATTATGTATGCATATAAATAACTTGAGAATGCATTATAATTAGAACCGACAGATGGATTACTATCAAACTCAGGACAGGAATTTATCTTGCAGAGCCATGTATATGAAAAATAGCTTGTAATCACGATATTCTGAGAACCAGTTAATGGATACTATCAAACTTGAATATTAAAAATTGCTTCCGTTTTGGTGTTTTGGTTTGTAAAATCGCTCTATGGCGGAGGCATCATTTTCGACTGCGCGCAGTTGAATTCCATCTAGTTAGATATGTACAAATTAGATGCAAAATTTGTACTGTTGTCCCTCAAGTAGAAATTTATTGTGGCATCGTGGCCCTACAGGGTTTCAGCCATCAGGCCTCGGTTTAATGAATGATCTTGTAATTCTGTGCTACTAGTTAATTATCTGTGTGTAATTGCTTTACAACCTTCTCTTTTATTTGTGGTACAGGTTATATGATTTAGCTACTCAAGTTTCAATACAAACAAACGTACAATCATTGCTTTTACATTTGTATTATTGACAGATATCATAGGCCATCACACTGATTGTGCTATTATAGGTAGAATAGTAGTATTGACCTGCATTCATAATTTGCATGTAATGCAGGGCGTGGTGTATAGGTCACATTGCTTGGATTTTTCTTTTTTTATCTTTGGTCAGAATTATGAAATGTTCTTTGATATTCAATTAAAGGTATGTGTTTTTGTTACATGTATATGTGAATGTATAAAACTGGATTGTCCCTGGGAGTGAATAGATGTACTTATTTGTTTACTTGTTTATTTCCTTATCAGGATTTATGAGTGCAATGATAAGTGCAAATGCTCCAAGCAGTGTGAGAACAAAGTTGTACAGAATGGACTCTCCCTGAGACTACAAGTCTTCAAGACCTATGACAGGTAAGAATGAGGTCTTTTTTGCTATCCTCAGGCAGGCAACGTTCCATCTGATTTATATACAATGGCATTCCTTTTTGTTTCTAGTATCAATCGTAATGTAAAGGGTATATTTGGGTATTAAAATAAGGAATATTGCTACTGAACAGATGATGCTTTCAAATTCACTGATCCTAATCTTTGTTGGTGTGTTTACCTTGCTGGATGTATCAGTTGTGGGGTAGTATTTCACAGTGGACTTTTAAAAGGAGGGGTGCATGGCCCGTATTCAATAAACTTTTAAGACATTTGTCTTTGTCTGAGAAAAATGTCTTAGAATTTTTCTAGGTCAAGAAAGTTGCCTTAGCCATATTCTAACACGGTAAGCACTCTGTCTTAGCTTAGACGACAGATAAGACAAAATTCTTAGACCCGATGACGTCATGTTGGAAAGGCAAATTGGTTGAGTCCAGCGACTAAACTGCAGCTCAATTTGCCAATGCAATTTGCACGCTAAAATAAAAATCGCACCGCACAAAATTATTTTATGAAATCGTATAAGAGAGTGGATGTGAGGAATGATGCTCACAAAATTGTTTTGGGCTGGACCAACTGACACTAAAATATTAGTAAGGCAGCCTAGTCAAGACCCCTGATCTAGATCTAACATCCACCGGAGTCTTTTCATACTTTTCTGTCAAACATCTTCAAATAGCCATTGCTAGGTGGCTGGCCAGCATTAGAGCTAACCTTACATCGTCTACTGTTAGCATAAAATTAATCAAATAGCTATATTTAATTTTTATCAGACTCACAATATAAACAATTTTGTCACACCTAGCATTCTGCCAATGACACATCATTCCCTGTCTTCATACTTTAATTCCAAGATCTAATAGCTAATTTCTTTGCGATAGCTAAGTCATAATTTACAAGTAGTGCTAGGCTATGTAGGACTATGCTATGCTGGATATTGTATACAATTAATTACAAATAAACATTTTTTTTTAAAGTACCTATGGCGCTCCAGCTGCGCCCGCAGATGCTGTACGTATGCAAATCTTACATCAACTGATAACCTGTGCTCGCGCTGCATCACATTCCTTTTTTTCTTTCTTCATTCCATTTTATTGAAATCCAAAGCTACTCTACCGGTGCCGAGGCCCCATTTAAACATCTTAAGTAGTATGCTTAAATATAGGGTAGTTTTCTTACCGTACTTATCTTAGATATTTCGATTGTATTAGAATACAACAGGCTATTTAAGCACTTTTTCTCAGATAAAATCTTAGAATATCTACTTACTCCTAAGTCTTAGCCCACAATTCTTTTATAGAATACACATTTTTGCTAAGACTTTTCTCTAGCAAAAAGATAAGAAAAAGTTCTTAGATTTTATGCTTAAGAAGTTTATTGAATACGGGCCCAGGGCTCTGCCTAGATCCCTTGTGTTAAATATCATCTTTAGACACCTTATTGACTTGTATTTAGTATTAAGACAATTCATTTGTAGTGTTGAATAATCAGTTTCATTTCAATCTGCGAGAACTCTGAAATTAATATTTTTTCTCCCTCCCTCTCTCCACACCTACCTGATTCTCTCACCCTTACTTTCACCTCCCCCATCACCTCTCTCTTGCACCCACTCTCCTCCCTCTCTCTTTCTCTTTTCCCTATAAAGAGGTTGGGGCATAAGGTGTTTAGATGATATTCCTAAAGGAATGTTTGTGTGTACATATGCTGGTCAGATATGGGATGAAGAAGAGGCAAATCAAAAAGGAAAAGAGCATGGTGATGAGTATTTTGCTGAGTTGGACTTCATTGGTGAGTTCTCATGATGTCTATATATTGATTATTTACTCTAAACGTGTATCTTTCAAGTTTCAAACCTTCTTTGCTCCTTTAATACTGTCATGTTTTTGTCTACCATTACAAAGTTTGATATGCTTTTAGATTTTTATATGACCAACTGGTATTTATGGTGACAACTTTAATGATAATCAAAGTCCTAACTTTGACCTGATAAACCAACAGCCTAACCCTAATTCCAGCTCTGCATATTTAATTATCCCCTCGCCAACGAAGTCGCAGGGGAAATAGAAACGCTGCTGTCCGTCTTTCCTTCCGTCCTTCCTTCCGTGCTTCCTTCCTTCCTTCCTTCCTTGCGTTCGTAACAAATTTGGTTTCCGATCGATAACTTTAGTAATGTTTGACGGATTTTAATGAAGTTTGATATGAAGGTTCATGGTATCAAAACACAGCCTAAGTTATATTTCGGAGTATGTAGGTCGAAGGTCATAGCTCATTAAATATGCGAATCTGGTTTCTGATCGATATCTTTAGTAATGTTTGACGGATTTTAATGAAATTTGATATGAAGGTACATGGTATCAAAACACAGCCTAAGTTCGATTTTGGAGTATGTAGGTCAAAGGTCATAGATCATTAAATATGCAAATCTGGTTTTCGATCGATAACTTTAGTAATGTTTGACGGATTTTAATGAATTTTGATATGAAGGTTCATGGTATCAAAACACAGCCTAAGTTATATTTCGGAGTATGTAGGTCAAAGGTCATAGCTCATTAAATATGCGAATCTGGTTTCTGATCGATATCTTTAGTAATGTTTGACGGATTTTAATGAAATTTGATATGAAGGTACATGGTATCAAAACACAGCCTAAGTTCGATTTTGGAGTATGTAGGTCAAAGGTCATAGCTCATTAAATATGCAAATCTGGTTTTCGATCGATAACTTTAGTAATGTTTGACAGATTTTAATGAAATTTGATATGAAGGTACATGGTATCAAAACACAGCCTAAGTTTGATTTTGGAGTTTGTAGGTTAAAGGTCATAGCTCATTAAATATGCAAATCTGGTTTCCATTCGATAACTTTAGTAATGTTTGACGGATGTTAATCAAATTTGATATGAAGGTACATGGTATGAAAATACAGCCTAAGTTCGATTTCCGAGTTTGTAGGTAAAAGGTGAAAGGTCATAGCTCATTAAATATGCAAAAACACCTAATGATATATGTGAAAATGTGGTTAACTTCCTTGCCTAGTAATATAATATAGTCTAATGGAGGTAACTTGTTCCGACGTATATAGGCCATTTGTACCCTGCGAGGATGCTACGCTTCGCGTTGACTTGTTACATAAAGTCTGCAGTGAACATTAAACAAATATTGACTGCTCTGAGGGGCAGGCTTAAAACTATTGCTGAAGGGGATCTTGAAATTGTTATGTGACCCGAGACGAAGTCGAGGGGCACAGTGCAGTCTCGAAATCTCAGAGGGGCTATAGTTTTTACTGTGCCCCTCTGAGCAGTCAATATTTGTTTGATATACCAAATCCCACTTGCCAATTCTCAAAAAGAGATAGTTTAACAAAATATGCAGCCTGTCAAAGTTTAATGGTAGGGAAATATACTTGTCTAAGAGTATTGTGCGTGTACTGCCCGTATGTATATTGTTAATTTCAATATGTAGTTCAAAGGTCATAGAGGTCAATTTAGCTGAAGTTCAGGGTTTAAGCCTCATTGCAATTTCTCACGATATGAGCCATGAACTTTAACTTGGTATTACTATGTAACTAAAACTGATTAGATTTTGGTTATGATTAAAATCAGTAACTTTTTTTAATTATATACCTCACTTTAGAAATATAGCCATCTGATTGGTTGAAATTGGAGTCGTGATTTTAGCCATGCCCCGCCTATTAGTCAATAGTCTTTTAAAAAGTGCCCTCATACCTGCCTACCAGTCAATAGTCTTTTGAAAAGTGCCCTCATACTGCGATCCCCTTTGGTTTACATGTTAAAATTGTCTTTGTGCGAGCGCGGACACCATACAGTGCTTTTTGTCTGCGATCCCCAAATGATTGAAACTTTCAGTCATTTTTCCAGTGAAGATTAACAGACAGTGTCTCAGGTTTTCTGTGATGTTTTAACCAATCTTTATTCAATAAAAGGATAAGGTAAGAATTCTTGGTAGATTTTGTTTCAATTCGGCATATAAAAAACATATCTACTGCTTTAATATTCGAGGTCTGGCTGTTGGCTCTACTGCAGGATAAACAATCCAGAATGAATTATAGCCATGTTCTTTCATCATACGATTCCCATACCAGAGCTCAAGATTAGGTTTAACACTATGCTCTATTCTTGCAGAGAATGTTGAGGGGAAGAAGGAAGGCTATGAAAGTGACGTTGATCCAATTGATGATAAAGACTTGTCGGACAAAGATTCTGATGACTCCAATAACAAGTAAGTTTGAAATGGGAGGAATGGTACATAGAGCCTTGTTCACACATAATGACCCCAATGATAAAAAGTAAATCTGAAATGGGAGGGAATGGTACATAGAGCCTTGTTCACACATGATGACTCAATAATAACAAGTAAATCTGAAATGGGAGGGAATGGTACATAGAGCCTTGTTAACACATGATGACTCTAATAATAATAAGTAAAGTCTGAAATGGGAGGGAATGATACATATAGCCTTGTTCACGCATGATGACTCCAATAATAACAAGTAAATCCTAAATGGGAGGGAATGATACATATAGCCTAGTTCACACATGATGACTCTAATAATAATAAGTAAAGTATGAAATGAGAGGGAATGATAAATGTAGCCTTGTTCACACATGATGACTCCAATAATAAGTAAAGTCTGAAATGGGAGGGAATGTTACATGGAGCCTTGTACAGTGCCCCCCTGGTTCAACAGCTTATGCATTTCGTTCCTGGCTCATAAGAAACACATCAATCGTCTTCCTGAGTCAGCCCACTGGATCACATTATTCCAGGAATCCTTTCAATGAGTCAGGTGAAAGGCTACTTCTCAGTGTACAATCCAGTAATGACTTGAAATGTACAGTAGATTCCTTCTGCCTGTGTTACAGTAATAGTAATGTAATTATATAATATCAAACTTGTGTGGGATCAGTTAGGGAAAGGCTTAACGCATGACTGTTAATCATTGACTTGAAGCCGATCAAAAGGCACCCAGGCTGCCATTGTACCATTTGGAAAGAAAATTTAATTTTGATCCTTTCAAAGTTACTTTTGAAATGCAGTTGTCTGGAAAGAGAGTTACGTGATGACCTGAACACTAATGTTGAGCTTTATCTTTCTTATCAGAACTCAAAGCTCATCAGATGAGGACTTTCAGACAGCTCAGTCTGAGCTCTCTAGTGATGACTCGGCAGACATTATCAATCCTATCACAGATAGACCTAGAGATGACTCTAAGGAATCAACCAATCAAAAGTAAGTAGGCATTAATTATCTCTGATGTACCATTAAGGTAATAACCTTGGCTCTTAATACTGCAGATGTTTGAACCAAATGAGCTGGCCAGTGACCAATCATATTCCTCCTATTTGGATTCTAGCTAATCAGAGCAGGCATGTACACAATACCTTCGTTTGTACTATTTTGTCCGCTTGCCAAAAGCCACAGATTTATGTGTCACTTTTCATTATGCTGCCTTATAGGTGATTGAGTCTCACAGACATACGTTGAAAAAAGTGTATTAATACATAATCACAGGCCTTAAATTTCAATATTTTTAGGGCAAGGCCACTTTTCTGTAGGGCACATTCCTATATTACAGCACAAATAGGAAGAATTAGAAAGGGCACAAAAAATCTCCAAGGCCAATAAGAGGGGCATTGAGGCCAATCAAAAGGGCATCCAAGGCCATGGCCTTGGTGGCCTTGGATTAATTTAAGCCCTGTAATCATACATGTAAAACTAAGTTATTTTTGTAATATTAAACCTTCCAAGAGCAAAATGGAAAAAATATAATGTATTAAGGCCCACACAGAAGTTAACAGTAAGGGGAAAGGTTTATAAAAAATGATTTGATTAAAAGCATTCCAATGCTCCAGTGTCATACTGTTGGCTGAATAAGTTGTTGTGGAGTGGAGAAAATGGAGTGCAACATGATATTGTTTGTTCTCATTTAATTACGGATACACATAGAATCTCTTATCCTTCATTTGTCAAAGAGTGAAAATCTTAATTCATTTAGCATTATTGTACAATAATTCAAGAAAAGACACTCTACTCTTTAACCTTACTATGGCCAAAGATCAGCTTCATTCTAGTCAGAACTTTGGAGTTAATATTGATTGATTGGGTTAAATATTTTGTTTTTCTCTCCTCTATTTATTTCTTCTCATTTTGCTTACTCATCTAAGTGCATCACCCATACTGTAGCCTGTCATTTCACAAACTTTGAAAATAGGTCATTTTAATGTGTGATAAATCTGTGAAGAGGATGAAGAGGATAATTAATGTTTCTTTTCATTGTTGATGTCCGTCATGCATGTTTCTTCTCTATTTGTTTGTTTGGTGTGTGTAAGGGAACAAGCTGGTGGAACACGCCTGGTCTTACGCAGACAATCAGAGAGTACAGAACAAAGTCAATGGTTAGTGCTTGGGCTACTAACATTTTTTCTTAACTCTTTCTAATACATGTCCAGTAGTTCTGAGTGGTTCCTTGTTGGCGTCATCACTACATTAACATTTCTTGCCAGTGCCTAGGACCCACTGTCTCATACAATGCTTGAGCAGTGTCTATGCAGTCTTTAATGCAACTGTGCATTGATCAGTCAAGTGTACTAACTTTAGTCCAGGATTAAGTTTGTAAATCCTTGATTTCTATCAGTTGATAAAGCTTGCCACATACATCTTAATGGAAATGGTTGATGCAGCCACACAGGTGCCATATGATTGTAATGTTATCATATTCATTACATGTACATGTATATCCATCACTAACATAATTTATGCATATTTATTCAGTTTATTGTCTGAAAAGACTTCTGAATTATCTGATTTCAAAAAGGCATAAAACTAGTGATAAACACACCAGTGATCGTTTTCTATGTTGGCCGTTCGCATTCACATTCGCATTCGCATTCGCATTCACAACAGAGGACATACATGTAGCTCTGTGATTAATAGATTTTGATGGGGTAGATAAGTCTATTGATTTATGGAGTACCATAAATGGGGGAGATCATGTCAAGATGAATTATATTTCTCATGTTCATTTGTACATAGTAGTAATTTGATCAGAATAAAGAGATTGACCACTAGTTCTCCATGAATCAGTGGACCAAATTCAACCCTTTTTATTACTTCTCTCTTGTGAATACGAGACCTTAAACTTAAACTGAGATTTGTTTGTTATTTTTGTTAACTAATGACCTGTTCATTTATCTCTGAACTCCACAGAACTTCCCTAATAGTGATTACATCAAGGTCATGAACCACTGATCTCTTTCAAAACCACACAACTCTCAATTAGCGTTAGGCATGTTTAACAAGACCTGTACATGTTCTTTGCCAGTACCTCAGTTTTAGTAATTTAGTGTATACCTGCTTAGGATAGCTAGATCGTAGATAGAGGAAAAGTGGTTGCTGATTGTTCAGAACTTTATTGTACACTGAGCTTAATCACATTTTCCAAATATTGGTAAATTCAGGTGAAAAGGTAACATGTTCATTTTGAAGGCCTCTTTCATCACTGCCGCATGAAAGGATTATAAGAATAGCTCATTCTCAAAACTTGTTTATACAGGGACATTTTTTTTAAATTACATTGGCATAACAATGAGCTGTTTGACAATTTAGTGAGCAAATCATCCTAATCTATACATTCGTTTTTTAGTTTGTTTTCACTGCACCAACTCCTTGATTATGATTAATGCTAGTAACCCTAACACTACTGTAGGCAATGCCCAAAGCCTTTGTATTTTATACATAATACAGGTACATACATGAAATTCAAAATGGACTTAGTGATTGTGTAGTTGGGTATCATGAAATGAGGATTGTATCAATTAAAAAAGGAAACATCATCAAAACTTGTCTCTTTCGAAAATCTTTTTTGTGAGACATGTCTGTAAATTAGTTGGCACTGCAAAGGTTTTGATAATAAATATTTCCACTCTGATGTTGAAGCAGGTCATATTTAATGATAATAATATGGACTTTCATATAATACAGCTACTATATGAATAACCTCTACTGCACTTCATTCAAAGTGAATATATTATTACCCCAGCTGTAGCTGAGCGCCCATTATGAGGCGCTAAAGCGTTCAAGGAATGTCTTCCTACAGGTACTCATTCACTTCACCTGGGTGGAGAGTGGCAATTGTAGATTAATGTCTTAAGTCACAGGTTACAGTCTTCTGTTGTTTTAAAGGTTAAATAAACCCATGTACCAAAGGCTTCTTTATGTGCAGTCGGGCCCATTTAACCAGATTCATTTCAAATGCATGTCAAAAGGAAATAATATCGAAGCAGAGCAAGGCAAGCAAGCCCTGCATTTTATATAAATGGGTAAATTATGTTCTTACAAAAAAAGTATCTCCCATAGAAACTTTAAACTGCTGTTATCTTGAATGGAAGATAATACACCCAACCCTATCTTTGAATATATATTGTGCATTTTATGAAAAAATGTGAATAGAAGTCTGTTTTGAAATCTTTTGGTTGTAATGAATATCTTCTTTTGTTTTCCCCTTAATGGGACAAGTGACCCATTACCCAAGTAGATTTAGGTGCAGTTATTGCCAGTGTTTATTTGCAAATAAAAATCCCACATAAAACCTACAAGAACTAGTACCACTGTACCATACATTGGTATTTAGAATGACTATTTTAACTTTAAATACCAATGTAATTTTGAGCAGGTCTGTATCACTGGCCGGTCCCAATAGCAAGAAGGAAATGACCCCTCCTAGGGGGTCTTTAGTCATGGGGTCATCAGAAGTCAAACCAAATGGTCAGAAGGCTGCAACGATAAAGTATGGCTACGACCCAAGCCCATCCAAAGAGATCCTGGACCAAAAACAAGTGGCAGCTTTCAGACAAAGGAGACAGGCTGGGAAGGAGGCTAGAGCTAAGCAAGCAGCAGCAGGTAGCAGTGAAGGTATGCTTACATTTGATCTGAGTGCTCACCTCCAAGGTATTTGATAAACCATACATGAACAAATATTTAGGGATTCAGACCAACAAATGCTCTGATCTAAGCTCTCGTAGTGATAATAGAATGATAAATTTTACTAAAATCTGAGATGTGGTTGGTAACATATTGGACATAAAGTTTGGATTTGCCGGATTGCTGAGGGAGGCTAGTACCCACTTTATTCCTAAAAGGAATCAACTTAAACTTGTGTGTGTCTGTGTCTTTGTTATGCCACACATACTGTCCGGCTTTCCCTTATCATATTGTGAACATTGATATGTCCACTGATTCATTCTTCTGTCAAAGATATGTAGGACATATAACTGATGGTGCAGCAACAAGATACAGGT
Organism: Mesocentrotus franciscanus; assembly: GCA_037976565.1. Classification (NCBI taxonomy): domain Eukaryota; kingdom Metazoa; phylum Echinodermata; class Echinoidea; order Camarodonta; family Strongylocentrotidae; genus Mesocentrotus; species Mesocentrotus franciscanus. Next base: position 20,409,214 of record CP137684.1, on the reverse strand, counting down.
TAATTATATAGGATAAAGTTCCCTTTTCTTATGCCTACACCACTGAAGGTGGTGCAGGAGGTGTTACGTTTCAGGTTGTCTGTCCATCCCGCTGTTCTTAAGTGCGATAACAACCATTAAACAGATTTTAAGCAAACTTGATATGTATGAGCATCTAAGGATGCATTGTTTAAATTTTGAAGGGAATAGGTCAAAGGGTCATAAAAGTGTTTAAAATGCCAGAAAATATCTCATTACCGTGATTAACTTGAACAGCATTGAAACAATTAAAAACAAACTTGAAGTAACAAGTCACCAATTCAGCTATATCTGAAAGTTAGTGACTCTTGTACCTTCTGTACTTTTGAACTTGCACACATTGTTTAATATTATAGCAGACATTCATTGATTTTAAATATTGATTTAATTTCGTATCATTGCATAAGGGAAGGTTAAATCGAACAAGGTTATCGAAATTTCCCGTTTGGAAACATTCAAAGTAACGATTATTATCAATTTCAATACGGTAAAATACAGCCCCACTTTCACACTTGAAGAGCTCTCCGAACACTGCCGAGATTTGTGACGTCACGCAAGGGACAAAATTAGTATAAGCAGACGATGTCCCTTAAAGGCCAGGTTCATTGAAATTTGGAAAAAAGGCAAATCACACCTCTACAGATTGCTGAGAACATTAACAAAATGACTAAAGTACTTTTAAAGCCCTCACTATTGTGAGGAATAAATTAATTGCAATTTTGATACCCTTTCCAAAACCCACTCACAAAGTGAAATGACGGCGTTATTTACATGCGATAAAATGACGTCACATTATGAACAACCTACAATCACACATTCGGGACAATGTTGGATACCCATTGCAATTTTTAGATATGGGTTAACGTTGTTTGTATATTTACCGCCAGTTGTGATATTTCCTTTATTTTAGGCACTTTGAATGAGATACACTGAATAAATAATACTTTCTACAAATGTGTATTCGATTTTTATGTTATTTACCGTCACATTTGACCATAAAAATCGGAAAATAATCACATATTCTGAGGGCAGCTCAGCGTGTATGTGTCGGATCTGGGAGTGCCTAGGACATTTTGCATGCTGAACTAACGACTCTTCTGGGGCAAAATATGCGACAAGTTTACATATAATTGTCCAAATATTCATTACGAAAATGTCTGATTAGGCCGATTAGTTTAGATTTTTGATAGATAAATGGGGAAAGTGGAAGTCGAGAGAAGACTTAGATCAGTCCGGTTCGCGATTCACAGCTAGCTCGATCAAGCGCCGGGCTGGCGCTGGCCTGGCTGTGATATGCGGGCTCATGTAGATACGCAGCGACTGCGGCTGCCCGACAGCTTGTGCTTGTCCATCGACTTCGGCAAAATCTTCCAGATCTTCTTCTAGGTCTAGATCTCCCAAATCTCCATTGTCGTTGTCGCTGTCCGAGGTACTTCCTTCTTCTATCTCCTCAAAACTCAAATCAAGTATGTTTTCGTCCATATCGATATTTTCAGGGTGACTTTGATGAAGGTAAACAACGTTGGGTAAGAATGGGTACGGTCCTCAAGAGTCAATGCAATACATGTGAATTGCACGCAAACTGCATCGCGCACCGATCAGGTGAGCGGCCCATTGTATTAATTGTTCATTGTGCTACGTCACTCAAAAATCTGCTGACTTACGATGTTTTCGGGTCTCGAGTGGGGTGATATTTCGTCAAGTTTAATCAACTTTTATAATTTTCGCACAAATTTACAAGTTACACAAATGTGATAGTTTTACTCAGTGTAATGTTCTGATTACAATGATACCAAATTCAGTCGATTTCAAAATCAATGAACCTGGCCTTTAACAATGCACACGTTTTTAGTGCTTGCCTCGTCGTCTTCTCTTCACTTATTTCCCTTACTTCACCAGTGTTATTCTAACTGTTTGATCTGTTGCTTCACTCTACATTTCGGACATGGTTTTATTTTGATGAAATGCATGTATGCATCTAAATGTACAATGGTGTCTTCGTTACAAGCCATAGTGAAGCTACATCTGATTCCTTTATTATTTTTCAAAAGCTGTCTTACCCCACAGGCTCTACCCCACAACCCCAGCACCCTCCTTACCTATTTTTGTGGATGCATTGGATGCATTGAATAGTCTAGGCCATTAAAGCTGCAGGTGACTCGACCATCTTACACCTTCAGATACGTGCCCATGATACCAGGGGTGTAGTTTCGATCTGGGCCCTCTTCCAGGGAATCCCTCAAGAAGTAATTTAGAAGGCCACTTACTTACTGGCCTTGCTACCTACATGTATGTGATGTTATTTCTAGTGAGGCTACCTCAGCAGTTCTATCTTGTCCAAATCAGTAATTATGGCCCTGCTTCTTCTGGCAACACATCTTGCTTTGTTTTTGCGTGTCTCATGGTATTATTATTATTATTAACAGTACTATTGGTACATACGTTAGGAAGTAGGTTTATCCAGTTAAGGCCTACTCCACAGACCCAACATCCATTATTCTGTTGGAATCTGGCAATAATGAAATAGGATAGGTAAGTAAAACAAGATGAAGTAGATATGTATGTTTGTGACTGAACATTTTGTTTACTATTGAGGTTTACTTACCTATGAGTCCCTCCCAAGTACCCCCGTAACTCTGCGGATCCGACCTGCACGCTGGCTTAAAATAGAGGAAGTATTGGCATGGGCAAGGTCATATATACATGTGGGGCGTTGGGTGAGGGGTTCCCTGGCCATTGCCAGGGCAACAAAGGTTCTAGAACTAGGAAAAAAAAACAGGTAAAAACACCCTTTTTTTGAAAAAAAAAGAAGATGGGCCCTCTCCCCTGGCGCCCAAGGGGGGGGTGGCGGTGGAAAAAAATCCCCCTCCCGTAGGGAAAAAAATTTTGCGGGTGCCCCCCAAAAAAATTTGTGCTCACTACCCCTGGCGCCCAAGGGGGGGGGGGTGGCGATGAAGAAAAAAAATTAACCTTCCAGGAGGGAAATTTTTTTTTCGGGTGCCAAAATTTTTTTTTTTTTGCTCACTACCCTCCCCCCCTCACTGAGCGAAAAATCGACCGGCACGATTTTCAATTTTTCACACGAAGTGGGCCCCTTTTTAGGCCCCCTCCCTTGCCGCCGGCTGGATCCGCCCCTGCATTACTGTGCCATAACTTAACAAGCCTTAGAACATTGACATGTATGATTTCTTACAACTTCCAGCAGTCAAATCAGAAGACAACAAAACAGAGATCAAACCCACCCAATCTGATATCAAATCATCAGGAGCAGACCAGGGTGATAATGATTATGACATTGAAATTGTAGCAGTGAATTCTGCATCATCATCATCATCAACAGCATCCTCATCTTCAGTTAAGACAACAACGGAGGAGGATGAGAAGAAACTGATAGTTTTGATGGATGTGAAGCAAGATAGTAGTGTTTCAGACTCCCTGCGTGAGCTTGGTTTAGAGGAGACAGGAGAGACTAAGGATGGCAACAAGATTCAAGACTTAAAGAGTGAAGAAAAGGAGAAGAAACCAGCTAAACCCAGTAAGTGGCAATTCTACAGATCTATTAAGTATCCTTACTAGTTTCATGTACGTGTCTCTAGCACTCCTAAAGCATGTACATGTACAGAGTAAATATGAAGTAAACAGTTTTCTAGAAGTTGTACATTTATGTTCTTGCATCAAAATTAATTTATGAAACATCATTGGCATATTTTACGTCAATATTTTGTTTTAACAAGAAAAAAGAAGAACATGAAGAATAACAACTTGTATACATTCCAAATATATAAAATTACCAGTATAATAACATTATATTTTATTGATTGATACTCAAGGGATCAGACTCTAGGCTCCCCCTAATGTTGAGTAATTCACCTCTTTTTTGTTGTTGTTGCTTGGACATGAAATCAATGCAGGAATTCACCTAAGGCAAGATGACCATGAAAGTCAACATTTCATTATCAATTTCTCTTTATAATGAAAAGATGTACTGTTTTTACTGATTGTAGGTTCATGGCATTTCTCTCTTCTTTTTAAATTTTTGTTAATACATTAAAAAAAAGACTTGCAAACACACAAATTTTAAATTTGTGTAGTAAGCAATATAATATTTTTTGTGAAAAAATAATGACAAATTTTATTGCTTCAATTTCAACTTCATATTTGGATGATAATATTCTAGAGACTTTCGGGTCCATGACACTAAATGAGTTGAGATTTGCGAAATTTTTATTCTGCTAAATAATTGAATCACATTGTGGAATGTTAGCTATTGGTGAAAGCTATTGTAATTAACATTTCACAAAAAATGCTGGCTTTATACTATCTTTTTTATGTCGAATGAACAGTTCCTTCAAATTGATTCATCACAACGCCCCCGCCCAACACCCTTATATGATGTTCTTGCCGGGGGCTCCTACCCTAATATCCTTCTGTAGGTCATAAGGAAGCCCTGTACCAAAAATGGCATTTGCACAACAACAAATAAATGTTATATTACCTTCTAAATTATTTGGGGGCTACGAGGCGATGCCGCGCCCCACACCCTTATATGATATTCTTGCTGGTGGCTCCTACCCTAATATCGTTCAGTAGGTCCTAAGGAAGCCCTGTACCAAAAATGGCATTTGTACAACAACAAATCAATGTTATAAAATCAATTGGGGGCTCCAAAAAGACGCCCCCGCCCCCACACCCTTAAATTGAAATTTTTGCCGGGGGCTCCTAGCCTAATATCGTTTAGTAGGTCCTAAGGAAGCCGTGTACCAAAAATGGTGCTTTTATCCGGCAAGTAACGACAATCAATAAATTTGACGCTAAGCCACCTGACTACTACAAGTTTTTTTTTCTTTGTTTTCTCCACAAAGAGGTGACAGGTCCGCGTGCCAGGAAATCAACGAACTCTCGGATGAGACAGCGGTACATGGGAAATCCTGGAACTTCCTCTGAACCAACTATAGCTGAAAAGAAGCAAAAGGAAGAGGAAAAAGAAGGTGAGAGCAATATATGTTTACCTAAATAATGCTATTTCTGAGAATACCCCATGGTTTTGAAATAGGGAAATCAATTTGCAGGCTATTACTTGATATCAGGTTGTGTCAACCAAATGATTTATTTTCAGACTGAATAGGTATTACCAACTGGCATCCCTCCCAAAACTATTACAAATACAAATAGTCTTGATGTATAGAAAGTTATATGGAATTAAGAAATGTGGGAACAATTTTTGTTGAAAAATTCTTGATAGATATTTATTAGGAGGAAATTTCACTTAGAAAAGAAAAAAGATATCACCATAGACAGATGATCTGATTAGAGTTTTGGGTAAGGTCATGGAGGTCAAATTTATGAATTTCTGGGGTTTTAGCCTTGTAAATCCAATATCTGAAGTGCCACTGAAGAAAATGGACCTTAACCTTGGTACTAGTATGTATCACTATATAGGTCATGAAATGTGTTGATCTCGATGTTTCAAGGAATCTTTGAGCCATGAAGATCAAAATTGGTACCATTATGTATCACCTTATAATAGGGAGATGAACTGAAGGTCTTTGGGGAAGTAGGCCAAAGGACAAGGGTCACGAGGATAAAGGTTAATCAGTTATAATAATGAGTTTTTAGTCTTGTACATGAATCACAATCTCATAAAAACCAATAATGGATATAAATCAATGAGGAGACACAATGGCTCAGTGGTAGAGCAGTGGTCTTGAAGCCTGGAAGGTCCAAGTTGATGTGTTAGTGCCCTTTGGGTAAGACATTAATCCTCATAACTGAGTCCCTCGGAGAGGACTTAAAGCCGTCTGGCCATTGGTTACTTCCTTTTTTGGGGCTGACAAATTTGAATAAGATTTCCAGCTGAAGTTTGTTAGGTTTCATTATCCTTTAAACGTAGATGTACATTGGGGCTCCAAATGATAGAAGTAGAACAGGTAAAATAACCTTGTTATGATAGTGTTCCTCTGTATCATGCATTTAATCTATATATTTACATCCTTATTTTGTTTTTCTCTATCAGAAAAGATATCCTCTCATCCAAGCACAAGAAATCTATTTGGTGAGGAGCACTGCTATGTGATGGATGCTAAGCACATGGGAAACCTTGGCAGATATCTCAATGTAAGATTTTTTAGTAATGATGAAACATGATATAGGATTTACCTCATCTTTAAAAAATCGCATTTTTAATGCACGTCATAGGGTGCTCAGTTTTCACAACAAATAACTGTCATTTTCATTATTTAATATCTTTATTCAATAACTAATACACTACATGCATATGAAGAAAATCCTGTATTTTGTTAGGGCTGGGAATAAAACCCGGGTCCCGCCCGAGAGCTTCGGGTCCCGAGTTAAAAAAATTAACATACCCCTTACCTGAAATTGAATGGCAATGTAAAAAAGGCGCCTTAAATGTGACATATATTTAGCAGATCGGTATATTCTCCCATTTTATTATCCCCTCGCCGACGAAGTCAGAGGGGATATAGAAACGCTGCTGTCTGTCCTTCCTTCCGTGCTTCCGTTCTTCCTTCCTTCTGTTCGTAACAAATTTGGTTTCCGATCGATAACTTCAGTAATGTTTGACGGATTTTAATGAAGTTTGATATGAAGGTACATGGTACCAAAATACAGGCTAAGTTCGATTTCGGAGTATGTAGGTCAAAGGTCAAAGGTCATAGCTCATTAAATATGCGAAAAAATACACATCTGGTTTCCGATCGATAACTTTAGTAATGTTTGACGGAGGTACATGGTAGGCCTGAGTCATGTCGGGAATTTTATAAACCGGGTCCCGACGGCCTTGTACCGGTCGGGACCCGGTCTCCCGATATCAGCTAGCAGGATCTGCCACTTGCCTCTATAAATAGCGCATTTCATAATAATAATAATATTCCGCTTTTATATAGCGCCCAATACATCGATCCAACGATGTGCCTAAGCGCTTTACAGATATATTATTACCCGGTTATCGGATTCAGGCTTACCAGCACACAATGTATGCACATTTTCCACTCCCTGGGGAGCATTCCAGCCAGTCGCCATTTTACAAGCGCACTTGCTTATCCAACCGCATGAACTTTCGCATCCTACCGGGTACCCATTTAACACCTGGGTGGAGAGTAGCAAGTGCAGGTAAATATCTTGCCAAAGGATATTAGTGCCGTGTTGGGATTCAAAATCTCGACCTTCGCCTCTCCAGTCAAGCGCCTTAAACCACTCGACCACGACACTTAAAAGTTACCTTTTTTATCAATCAAATATATCAACACATGCATACCTCGGCTTAGATCGGTATATTCTCCCATTTGACATTATTTTCATCCATGTTTGGCGATGTTAAGTGCCATTATCATGCCTCTAAAAATAAATAAACTGCGGCAAAAATAGACAGAGAACATTCGAGCCGCCATTTTGATTCATGAAGAATGACTAAATCGGGTTAAAAAAACAATTTACAATAATAAAACGGCTTTCTAAAAAATTCTTCTTTTACAACATAACGATCAAATAATTTTTTAAATACAAATAAATATTTTCCTCTTATTTTAAACACTGCATGCTTCTTTTAAAAGCTGATAATTACTTAGTAATCAGAACAAGTTTCGATACTGATAGCTGTTGCAAGGCAAGTTCAGACTAGTCACGGAAGCAATGTGCAATACACTTCATTAGCTGTATAAATGCGTGCCAAAACGAACCCAAACAAATACGTGATCGAACCAAGAAATCATTCAAAACTACAAGAGCACAATTGGAAAGACAACAACTACTTAAAATTACCGTAATCGGATACATAACTTGAACAAAGAATTCAATAGTTGTCCAAGAAATGCCACAGAAATTGTGATATTCGAGGAGTTACTGGGTACATTTTTATCGAAAGAGGCCTGCTGCACATGTCTAGTCACTATGCTCGAATCCGTTGTTTTACTGCTTTTTACCATAGAGGGCAGTATACATATATAATGGATTCTAGCCATGTGCATGTGATCAGCATACACAGTACATGTGACGTGCACGTACCTCATTCCGATAACAAATGGACCTAGTAACTCCTCAGATATCACCATTTCTGTGGCTTTTCTTGGACAACTATTGTATTCTTCGTCCAAGTTATGTATCTGATTACGGTAATTTATAGTAGTTGTTGTCTTTCCAATTGACTCTTGTAGTTTTTAATGATTTCTTGATACAATCACGTATTTATTTGGGTTCGTTTCGGCACGCATTTACAGCTATCGGTATTCGAAACTTGTTGTGATTACTACGTAATTATCAGCTTTAAAAAAAAGCATGCAGTGTTTAAATTAAGAAGAAAATATTTACTTTGTCTTAACAAAAATATTCGATCCGTCTGTTGTAAAGAAGAATTTTTAGAAAGCCGTTTTATTATTCTAACACTAATGTTTTTTTTTACCTAACCTGATTTATTCATCCTGCATGCCGAGACTAGACACCCGGCCAGTGGCTAGCTTTTAATTGCTTGCTAGCTGCGCTGGCAACAACAACCCCATGCCGCGAACTGCTTTGCAACCCATATTTATATCGGCAGTTCTGATCTATTTAGGATGAGCTAGAATATGAAATACAAATTGGTAAAAATGAAATACGCTAGAATTTTAAGGTGGATGAATTTTTGTGGTGTGCAATACTGCAATTTCTTATATATTCCACTATTTTTTTTCGGGGCGCCGGTTTCCAAAAAACGAAAACCGGGACCCGACGGCAACGGTCGGGACCCGGTGTGACCGACCGTACCTACTCAGGCCTAGTACACGGTGTCAAAATACAGGCTAAGTTCGATTTCGGAGTATGTAGGTCAAAGGTCATAGCTCATTAAATATGCGAATCTGGTTTCCGATCGATAACTTTAGTAATGTTTGACGGATTTTAATGAAATTTGATATGAAGGTTCATGGTATCTAAACACAGCCCAAGTTCAATTTCCGAGTATGTAGGTCAAAGCTCATAGCTCATTAAGTATGCGAATCTGGTTTCCGTTCGATAACTTTAATAATTTTTTACGGATTTTAATCAAATTTGATATGAAGGTACGTGGTATCAAAACACAGCCTAAGTTCGATTTCCAAGTATGTAGGTCAAAGGTGAAAGGTCATAGCTCATTAAATATGCAAAATAATATAATAGTATACAAATATACAATACCTTTCGAGGGTCTAGCAAAAACTATGAGTTTATGAAGAGGCATAAATAGTAACTTTCCCGAGAGCAAATTTATATCAAATTTACTAGACCCGAGGCTTGCCGGTATAGTAAATTTGATATAAATTGCCTCGAGGAAAGTTACGTGTTATGCCTCTGAATTAACTCATAGTTTGCTAAACCAAGAAAGACATTTATATCTGTTTTATATCCCTCATGAGACACGAGCATCTCACTATTACAAAGAAATATGAAGTGTGAGTTTTCAGCGGCAAAGGCCTAAATTAAATAAAAAGAAAATGTAAACGACTTACCAGATTAAAATTCCTTCTCAATTAGTTTCCCGCCCCCCCCCCAAAAAAAAAATTGACAAAATTCAGTCAGCGTACGGGATTTAAATGCCTCATAGCGGGCAACTCCCGCGGTGCACTCACGGCTCTCAGCTCAGGCCGTGCAATTTACGCAGTGCAGTAACTGCAATAGCACAACACTACTGCAGTACCGTACAGCGCGGCGCCAGCTAAACATTGCATCCGTCAATGTTTCATCAATTTTCTTGTATTTCTTATTTTAATGTGATGTGAATGTGAGTAAGGTACATGTTATTACAGAAGTGTCTAAGGAATGATTGAGGTTAAAAGGGATATAATAATAAAACAAATATACAATGATTGATTCTCTAAACTATTAAATCGCACTCGTACTCAAGATCAAGAACATCAATTTCGATATCGATCGCAGAAATATCGGTGATCGGTGGAAAAAGTGGATTCCGGAATTTACTATACAACGCCAAATAGTAAATGTTCTCACTCTCTCAAATTTAATAGTAAAAATATCCCTATTTCGTGCTCTGTACAATCGCAATGCAAAAAACTATACATGAGGGATATAATATAGTCTAATGGAGGTAACTTGTTCTGACGTATATAGGCCATTTGTACCCTGCGAGGGGATGCTACGCTTTGCGTTGACTTTTCTAGTTTTATTTTTATCCATGTTTGGATATGTTTAGCGCTATTATCATGCCTAAGATAGTAAAAAATTGCTGTAAATGTTGAAACACCCACTGGGCCATGAGAATGGTGACAATTTTCATGTAGGTATTTCTCTAAATATTTTCCATTATTAAGCATAACCTCGCTGACAATCATATCACATAATTATATAATAAATAAATATAAAACTGAGTCATAAGAAATCTTGTTTTCATTATTTTCTTAACTAGACAAAATATCAGGGCCTTCTTTCGATTGGATATGAGTTATGGTTTCCTCAATTTTTATGAATTCTTAGATGACATTATAACCACATGTTTTCATGCAGATTTGATGTTTGTAACATTTGTGCTACCTCTCTCTTAGGTTTTTTTCTTTTTCAAAGAGTTTGAGTGAAATTAAGCCTCATAATCTCTTTTGGTAATTCAGGATAAAATCATATGGATCGTGACAAAGACTATTTTTTTAGCTGATAGTATAGAAATCACGAATTTATCGCTTATCATGGTTTTGTGAAACAGGGTGTCCGCTTCCTGACGTCTCCGTAGATCACAGAAAAAGATATGACTGTCATGGAGTTGGTTTCATGAAGCGGCCCCCAGAATCCCCATCAATAACCTTGATATTTTACTGGCCTAGCATCCCTTATATTATTATCGAAATTCTAGTCAGTATTAAAGTAATTATCAAGAGGTAGTCTAAAACACTTTGACAAGAAAAGTGTGTACTGCTACAGTAATACATGCCACAACAAAACCAAATAAATAGTATCCTTCAGAGCAATGAAAACACAATGGAAAAGACAATCAATACCTACTCCTCATTGTAAGGAGATACTTTATTTGGATAGAGAATGCAATAATCAGCCCAAGAAATGCCACAGAAATAATGATATTTGAGGAGTTACCAGGTACATTTATATCAAAATGTTCTTTATTTCTTGCAAAGTTATAAAATGCATGTTTTGCATGAATTTTTTTTTTTTTAGAAGACTTTTAGCTTAAAAGTTCAGAAAGGGTTAAAGAAATTGATTACCTGCTCAATACCCAACCTGGGCCTGATTATTTCCCGATTTAAATCGGTTTTCCGATTTATTTATTTTTCCTGATGTTTTTGTTTTTTTGTTTTTTTTAATCATGATTTTTTATTCCAAAAATGGACAGTCCCTGAGATCTATGTAAATCCGGTTTAAAATTATAGGGGTTAGGTGCGGTTTTCCATGACCTACTTGAACGACTCGTGCAAGCGCTCCGATTTCTAAACCTTTTATTTTTTTAACTCTCACTAAAACTATTTTTTTTTTTAGCGCTCACGATCACCCACACTGTACAGATCTTTGAGTGTACAGTAAGATATTTATAGTAAGTTGTCTACAATCTCATTTGATATGTATATTCTTTCTTTTATCTTGCAGCATAGCTGTAGACCTAATCTGTTTGTCCAGAATGTCTTTGTTGATTCACATGATCTTCGCTTTCCATGGGTCGCTTTCTTTGCAGCTCAGTGAGTATCAACAACTTTTCTTTTTTGTTTGTTACAATGAAGTGATCGAAGCCACAGTGCTGCACATCTTACTACTGGACTATGTCTCTGTTTTTTGTCTCGCCTGCATAGCAAAAAGCGAGACATAAGAGCCACTTTCCGGTGGGGTTAAGTTTTTGAAGTTTTAATATAATTTTGAAAGTGTAAGTTCTTATTCAATGAAACTTGGAATAAAGGGTTATCACATATCCCCGATCATGTGAGGAGAATTTCAGGTCACAAAGTCAAGGTCAAAGGTCATTTCAGGTCAACAAACTTGACTATGTTGTGGCATCATCATCAAAAACCTAACCTGAGGTTAAGTTTTTGAATTTTTAATATAATTTTGAAAGTATAAGTTATTATTCAATGAAACTTAGACTAAAGTGTTATCAAGTATCACCAATCATGTGATTAGTCTTTTAGGCGACAAAGTCAAGGTCAAAGGTCATTTCCCTGTCAACAAATTTAGACTTTGTTGTGGCATCAACATCAAGATTTTGAATTTTTAGCATAATTTCAAGTGTTTGTTCAAATTCCATGAAACTTGTACCCAAGGGTAATCAAGTATCACAAATCATATGACACAAATTCCAGGTCACAAAGTCAAGGTCACAGGTCATTTTAGGTCAGTAGACCTGGATTATGTTTTCACAGCTTAACCCTATCTAGCCCGGGGCCCCCCCCTCTACATTTTTCGCGATAATTTTTTAACGCCAACAAATTTTGCGCTGAAATTTTACGACTTTTTTTTTTCAAGTCTTGCGCATCTTTTGAAATAAATTTTTCGAACATCGGACCTACCGTTACAAAGTCACGTGACCTTTTGTCTTTGCATGTCAGCCCCAAAATCGCTCATTTTTCGTGATTTGTGTACAAAACATGGAAATCTCATTTTTCCAAAAAAGAGATAAAACATTGGTTATTTGGTCTTGTGTATTATAGTTGAGGTGTTTATTTTGCAGTTCAAAATAGTTCAATTATAATTAGAATTAAGATAAAACAACAAAAACAATAAAATACATAAATTAAAAAACAATGAAATACATAAGAAATTATCAAATCAATAGATAACATAAGGAATAACCTGGCTCTTCCAATTTTTTTTTTGGTATTATTATCTCAAATGGTCTAAAGAATATATGTAGTGAAAACTAACGTTTAAATATGAAGAATATATGATTTATGGGTAAAAATGTGAATTTTATTATCACTTTGATATCACTTCACTTGACACGCATACAAATTTTGCGGCGATCATTCAACGGCCGAGCTCATGGGGCGGCCTTAGAAGCCCCGGGCTATGCAGTTTCAATATAGCCTGGGCTAGATAGGGTTAATATGAGAATTAATAAATCAATTTTAAATAAATAAATTTTTATGCCTCCGCTACAAATGAGGCATTATGTTTTCGGGTTGTCCGTCCGTCCGTCCATCTGTACGTCTCGTGATCGCGTTATCTCAAGAACCGATTGATGGATTCCCGCCAAACTTGGGTCATGTATGTATGCTGCAGAGCCAATGAACTGATTAGATTTTGAGGTCACAAGATCAAAGGTCACAGGGCTCATTATGTATGCAAAAATAGCTCGTGATCGCGTTATCTCAAGAACCGATTGATGGATTCCCGCCAAACTTTGGTCATGTATGTATCTTGCAGAGCCAATGAACTGATTAGATTTTGAGGTCACGAGGTCAAAGGTTAAAGGTCACAGGCCTCATTATGTATGCAAAAATAGCTTGGGATCGCGTTATCTCAAGAACCAGTTGATGGATTCCGCCAAACTTATGTCATGTATGTATCTTGCAGAGCCAATTAACTGATTAGATTTGGGGGTCATGAGGTCAAAGTTCAAAGGCCATGGGGCTCCTTATGTATGCAAAAAAAGCTTGTGAACGTATTATCAATAGAACCGACTGATGGATTACTATCAAACTCAGGACATGTACAGGTACATGTACATATATTTATCTCGCAGAGCCAATGAATTGATTAGATTTGAGGGTCATGAGGTCAAAGATCAAAGGGTCATACATGTATATGAAAAATAGTTTATCACAATATTCTGAGAACCTGTAAATGGATTACAATCAAACTTGAATTTTAAAACTTGCTTCTGTTTTGGTTTGTAAAATCGCTCTATTCCGGAGGCATCATTTTCGACTGCGTGCAGTCGAAGTTCCATCTAGTTGTTATTTGTTCATATTTCACGAAAGTTATCAATCTTGGTACAAATAATAGTAAATAAATCTTCAATATTCACTTCAAAATGCTGATTATATTCAGAGGATTTCATTTTGGGGGCCTGCTAATCGGCCACCTTGCCTATAAATAATGTCCCAACCTCAATTTTTCATTATATCGAATTGCGTAATGCAGGCGAGACCGCCGAGAGCGTTTCCCTTGTTCTGAATAAATTGTGGTAATGTTCCATCTAGATTTTTATATATCTTCTTAATTCGGGTTCATAATGATGAATGTGTACATGTACCAGTATATCAAGCATGCTTAGTATTTAAAGCCTTGTAATTTTAGAGAATTCCCAGTCGCCTACAAATCAGTGGGCAGTGGTGCAAATGATCTGATGTCACTACAACTCAATCATTTGGTCTGCAAAATACAGGCTGTATTTTAAATTTATAAATATGATGCATGTGAATAAGTTTGTTATAGTGCAGCATGAGATAAAGCTGTTTGCATCTATCACATGGAACCATTAAAGTGAACCGGTAACATTGTTGAAGGTTGATGAAAAACTGCGTAATTTTTGTATGAAATGTTACTTATTATATTCTGTCTACTGTACTAACCCTCTAACACTAAACAGGCACAAAATCCTGAAAAAAATTCTCAAACCACAAAGATATTTAGTTTTCTTTGAAGGCATCACTGTGCAAGGCTCATTTCATTCTTTTAGTTTGGCACGCACTGTAGGGTCCTACTTTGATTTAATGATATATTTAATAACAACTACAATGTAAAGCGCTTAGAAACATAAAGCGCTATACAAAAGTGGCTATTATTTTCATGTGGTCAGATTGCTTTTGAGAGCCGAAAAATGTGAACTGTACATGTTAATACCCTTGACTCTCAGCAGGCAGTATATTCATGAAACTAGTCAAAATAATAATTTACAAATAATGATGACTTTTGCATTGATTGATTATCTGTTACATATGGCAAATTATAACACTTTTTTTTTTTACTGTGTAATGTCTTTTATTACAGATTCATCCGAGCAGGCAGTGAGCTGAACTGGGATTACATGTATGAGGTGGGATGTGTCCCAGGAAAGGAGATCAAATGTCTTTGTAAAAATGCTGAGTGCAGAGGAAGGCTTTTATAAGCCAGGCTACAAACTGCATCCTTGAGTAAAGTGAGAGAAATAATCTGAAATGACAGTGTTGTAAGACTGTAAATGGAGTATCTGAACAATCTAATTCAAGGATAATATATAATGAATGACAAACAATAATAGAAAAGTGAGGTGTGACCACTTTACATGTATCTGTTCAGTAATTTTGTGTAATTGACAGACCACCTGTTTGCTCATTTCCAAATGGTTAAGAAATACATTTTTGACAATTAGTCTTGAATTGAAATTCATTACTTGAACTCAAGATTAGGTTTTAATGCAATTGAAATTTTCATGAACAAGTAAATGGCAGAATAACATCATTCCATATGTAGTATTATTTTGAAATTGTGCATGACAAAGGCATCATCTAATGTGGCTGCTTGGTGTCATCAAAGTGATGTTGAAATATTAAACGAATGGTTTGATTTGATTTGATAAGGTTTTATTCGAATATTCAACAATACAGCTGGAGGCTGATGCAAGTGAATTTACAAGGTAAAAATAATTCCATAGACATAGATATCATATTATGCTTTAACAGTTTTAAATGAATCCAGATATAAACAATACATAGTACATAAATCATAAATAATGATAACAACAATAATATTGAGTTCGGTTTGCATACTTGGATATGAAATAATAGAAAATCAAAGGGTATAAGGTCAGATATACAGTTTGAGAGTCGGTGCAGGACATCTTGATAATTTATTAAGAGAAAATTATTATTGATCATTAAAAATTGAAACTAAATGATTAAAATGTAACATTTACATGAAGTATATATCAGAATAAATCGATAAAATACAATTATTAAATATTGTTATGTATGATCTTTATGAATACGTGATGTAAAACCCGACTTGAAAACATAAAATTTCATTTATTAAATTACATTTATTGAAATAACATTAATAATTATTGCATTGATCAACTTGCATTTATCAAAGTTAAATTTAAAAAGTCAGATAATATACGTTGTTCTTCTGAGTTGCATAGATTGGCAATGAGAATATCTTTTATAATAATTTAACGGATCAATTTTGTTTAAATAAAATGATAGGAGATTGAAGGGTAAGATCGCAAACATCCAGTCTCACATGGTTTCTTAATAATGAGTCTAAAGGCCGATCATTGATTAGTGAGATAAAAGGCTAACTGTTCAAGTAATGGGGTCTACATTACATGATAAAGAGATGATTCGAAAAACGTAATTATTAATCACTGTTTTAAACAAACAATACCTGATATAAAAAACCGACTTGCACATATAGAAATTACACTTATCAAAATTGCATTCAACTAAATTATATCTCTAAAAATTACATTTCTTTTCTCAAAATAAAATTCTTAAAAACTACATTTTATCAAAGTTCTATTTATTAAAATCATATTTATCAAAACTATATTCATAGAACTACATACAAATTCCAATAGAGGTTTAGGATGAAATAGCTAGACCTATATGAGGAGGTCGGGATTCCTATTTAGTAATCGAACAATTGATGGAATACTAGAATTGTAATATCTTGTGGTCCTGCATTTCGGTTCATGGAGAAGATGTGAGTTGCGTAACTGCCTTCCAGACAGTGATCGTCGGGACTTTGGAAGAAAGTCACGATGGCGAGCTGACGTGAGAAGGTTACATGCAAAAGAGAGGAGAAGACCTTCTCGCCGTGAGTGGAGAGAATCAAGACGGAGGTGATCCAAAGCACCGCAGTAAGAGTCATGGTGTTGAGGAATGACCCCATATATAAGGTTTAGCAGGTATTTATCCTGTGCTTCCTGTGTTAAAGCCTATAGGAATCCAAGTATTCAGTAGTCAAATGGTTCACAGACGGCATAATGCATGTTTGGTCCTGTTAAAACCTCAAAGTCTCTATTTCTTCCAAGTAGATTTTTGGGGAAATATGATGGATTCTGAAATAAATGTATATTTTGAAGTTATTCCTGTCATTTTGTATGCAACATCTGTACCCCATATGTCTTAAAGTGAGTGGATCGTCAGTTTCCATGTGCAGAAGGCCATAATTCATAATGGGAATCATGAACCAATTACATGTACGCGTAGGTGACAACGTGCCTTACACCATAATATAAACCGGGAGACGCTGTCATACTTGATTAGGAAGTTATAAGCCATTTGGATGAAAAACGTCTTAAAAGGCCTCATTTTCAAAGATTCTTGAAAAATTGATCTACAATCGAACATTTTATTTTTTCACACGTTGTGGAATTTTGGTGGATTCTCAGTTTGGTTTTCGAGAGAAACATTCAACGTCTCATGCTATACTACTTTTTATAAATAAAATTGCGTCCGCTCTTGACGACCGCTGTCATACTGTAGAATTATTTTTGGATTTTTCCAAGGCATTTGATCATAACATTTTGTTTAAAAAGCTTCAGCATTATGGTAAGGCCTTGGAGTGGTACAAAAGTTACCTCAGTAGTCGAACACAATTTGTTTCACTAAATGGAATTGCATCGAGTGTCAAGCCTGTCACGTGCGGTGTTCCTCGGGGATCTCTCCTAGGGCCACTACTATTCATAACATAAATGACTTCAAATTTTCATCCCGACTATTGTCATTTATACTATACGCAGATGACTCAAGCATATTTTACTCACATAAGAATCCTCAAATTCTTCTTGAAACTGTCAATTCGGAACTTGAGAATGTTGCACAGTGGATTTTTGCGAATAGACTATCACTGAATTTGGACAAAACTAATTTCATGTTTTTAGCAATTCAATCTCCGATTTACCTGGAGATATCTATTTCAACAATGTCAAAATTAAGAAAGTACAATCGACCAAGTTTCTTGGCCTGTTTATTGATGATGGAATGACATGGAAAATACATACAAATTATTTGTGTTCATTACTATCAAGAAATGCTGGTGTGATTTTCAAACTGAAATCAATGTTTCCATCATATGTATTGCAAATGTTGTACTCCACTTTAATGTTGCCCTACTTGAACTATGGTATTCTTGCCTGGGGTAGTTCATTGAAACTCCAACTGGACAAAATCCTGGTTATTCAAAAAAGAGCAATACGTACAATTTGCAATGTACCTGCTCGTACTCGGGCCCTCTCTTCTTTGATACTAAAGTACTGAGAGTTCAGGATATTTTTAATTTACAATTAGGCAGCCTCATGTTTCAGCTGAATAACAATGAACTGCCCCAGGCACTATCATATTTGTTTAAGAAAAGAAATCAAGTTCACGACTATCCTACCCGACAGGCGTTTTCCTATCACCTCCCTAGAACAAGAACACGCTTTGCTCAAAATAACTTAATATATATACAGGTCCCAAGTTCTGGAATTCTCTCGATTCTGTGATTAAAACGTCTTTTAGTGTTCGTGTATTCAGAAGAAAATTGAAATGCCATTATTTGAATGCATATTGTCATTCCTGATTCCTGACTGTTTTTGTCTTCAAGCAGTATATATTCTTTAGTTGATTACAATGAGTAAATAACGATATGGCCACGCCAACTATGTACATATACCATTCATGTTGAGAACAAATAACATTGTACTATTGTTTCATTAAGCTGCAGATATATTCCCTTCTCTTTCCCTTGTCTCTTGTAGTTAATTGTGAGTATCAGTTCATGTATCCCTGTAATCTCCCTTTCCCGGTTTTAGCGTGTATATGTATTTAATAAACGTAACTTTAGTTAAATTAGGTCATTTGTAGTTTAAGGAGCCTATCCACAACAAGCTCTGGTTTTCCATAGGCCCCGCCACTATAATCTCTTAAGATTCAACTCAAGGACAATTTTCTGAATAGTGTGTACCGGTATTATATTTACATGTATATTATAATCATATTTCAATATGTTGTTACACTCTTTGTAAAATGAGATATTGTGGAAACCAATAAATTATCTAATTATCTTATCTAATACGCACCGTTTTCGGTTCTGAACATAAAATTGCCATTTTCTCGAACACTATGAATGGGACAGATGAACCAATTACATATTGTACGTGTAGATGACGACGTGCCCTACATCATGATATAAACCGGGACGCTATCATACTTAATTTGAAATTATAGCCATTTGGGTGAATAACGAAAAAAACGTCTCAAAAGGCCTAATACGCGCCTTATTCACCTCTAAACATAAAATTGCCATTTACTCGAAAACTACGGACTGGACAGATGAACCAATTACATGTACGTGTTGAGGACGACGTGCCTTACACCATGATATCAACCGGGACGCGCTATCATACTTAATTTGGAAATTATAGCCATTTGGGTAAAAACGAAAAAACGTCTCAAAAGGCCTAATACGCGCCTTTTCACCTCTAAACATGAAATTGCCATTTACTCGAAAACTACGAATCGGACATAAGATGAACCAATTACATGTACGTGTTGAGGACGACGTGCCTTACACCATGATATCAACCGGGACGCGCTATCATACTTAATTTGGAAATTATAGCCATTTGGGTGAAAAACGAAAAAAACCTCTCAAAAGGCCTAATACGCGCCTTTTTCACCTCTAAACATAAAATTGCCATTTACTCGAAAACTACGAATTGGAAAGATGAACCAATTACATGTACGTGTTGAGGACGACGTGCCTTACACCATGATATCAACCGGGACGCGCTATCATTCTTAATTTGGAAATTATAGCCATTTGGGTGAAAAACGAAAAAAACGTCTCAAAAGGCCTAATACGCGCCTTTTTCACCTCTAAACATGAAATTGCCATTTACTCGAAAACTACGGATTGGACAGATGAACCAATTACATGTACGTGTTGAGGACGACGTGCCTTACACCATGATATCAACCGGGACGCGCTATCATTCTTAATTTGGAAATTATAGCCATTTGGGTGAAAAACGAAAAAACGTCTCAAAAGGCCTAATACGCGCCTTTTCACCTCTAAACATAAAATTGCCATTTACTCGAAAACTACGGATTGGACAGATGAACCAATTACATGTACGTGTTGAGGACGACGTGCCTTACACCATGATATCAACCGGGACGCGCTATCATTCTTAATTTGGAAATTATAGCCATTTGGGTGAAAAACGAAAAAACGTCTCAAAAGGCCTAATACGCGCCTTTTCACCTCTAAACATGAAATTGCCATTTACTCGAAAACTACGGATTGGACAGATGAACCAATTACATGTACGTGTTGAGGACGACGTGCCTTACACCATGATATCAACCGGGACGCGCTATCATTCTTAATTTGGAAATTATAGCCATTTGGGTGAAAAACGAAAAAACGTCTCAAAAGGCCTAATACGCGCCTTTTTCACCTCTAAACATAAAATTGCCATTTACTCGAAAACTACGGATTGGACAGATGAACCAATTACATGTACGTGTTGAGGACGACGTGCCTTACACCATGATATCAACCGGGACGCGCTATCATTCTTAATTTGGAAATTATAGCCATTTGGGTGAAAAACGAAAAAACGTCTCAAAAGGCCTAATACGCGCCTTTTCACCTCTAAACATAAAATTGCCATTTACTCGAAAACTACGAATGGACAGATGAACCAATTACATGTACGTGTTGAGGACGACGTGCCTTACACCATGATATCAACCGGGACGCGCTATCATTCTTAATTTGGAAATTATAGCCATTTGGGTGAAAAACGAAAAAATGTCTCAAAAGGCCTAATACGCGCCTTTTCACCTCTAAACATGAAATTGCCATTTACTCGAAAACTACGAATTGGACAGATGAACCAATTACATGTACGTGTTGAGGACGACGTGCCTTACACCATGATATCAACCGGGACGCGCTATCATTCTTAATTTGGAAATTATAGCCATTTGGGTGAAAAACGAAAAAACCTTTTCATAAGCCCTAATACGCGCCTTTTCACCTCTAAACATAAAATTGCCATTTACTCGAAAACTACGAATTGGACAGATGAACCAATTACATGTACGTGTTGAGGACGACGTGCCTTACACCATGATATCAACCGGGACGCGCTATCATTCTTAATTTGGAAATTATAGCCATTTGGGTGAAAAACGAAAAAACGTCTCAAAAGGCCTAATACGCGCCTTTTTCACCTCTAAACATAAAATTGCCATTTACTCGAAAACTACGAATTGGACAGATGAACCAATTACATGTACGTGTTGAGGACGACGTGCCTTACACCATGATATCAACCGGGACGCGCTATCATTCTTAATTTGGAAATTATAGCCATTTGGGTGAAAAACGAAAAAACGTCTCAAAAGGCCTAATACGCGCCTTTTCACCTCTAAACATAAAATTGCCATTTACTCGAAAACTACGAATTGGACAGATGAACCAATTACATGTACGTGTTGAGGACGACGTGCCTTACACCATGATATCAACCGGGACGCGCTATCATTCTTAATTTGGAAATTATAGCCATTTGGGTGAAAAACGAAAAAACGTCTCAAAAGGCCTAATACGCGCCTTTTCACCTCTAAACATAAAATTGCCATTTACTCGAAAACTACGATTGGACAGATGAACCAATTACATGTACGTGTTGAGGACGACGTGCCTTACACCATGATATCAACCGGGACGCGCTATCATTCTTAATTTGGAAATTATAGCCATTTGGGTGAAAAACGAAAAAACGTCTCAAAAGGCCTAATACGCGCCTTTTTCACCTCTAAACATAAAATTGCCATTTACTCGAAAACTACGAATTGGACAGATGAACCAATTACATGTACGTGTTGAGGACGACGTGCCTTACACCATGATATCAACCGGGACGCGCTATCATTCTTAATTTGGAAATTATAGCCATTTGGGTGAAAAACGAAAAAACGTCTCAAAAGGCCTAATACGCGCCTTTTTCACCTCTAAACATAAAATTGCCATTTACTCGAAAACTACGAATTGGAAAGATGAACCAATTACATGTAC
>CP137684.1:20303566-20386721 GCA_037976565.1 Mesocentrotus franciscanus | reverse complement strand
TGGCAATTTCATGTTTAGAGTTGAAAAGGCGCGTATTAGGCCTTTTGAGACGTTTTTTCGTTTTCACCCAAATGGCTATAATTTCCAAATTAAGAATGATAGCGCGTCGGTTGATATCATGGTGTAAGGCACGTCGTCCTCAACACGTACATGTAATTGGTTCATCTGTGCCATCCGTATTTTTCGAGTAAATGGCAATTTCATGTTTAGAGGTGAAAAAGGCGCGTATTAGGCCTTTGAGACGTTTTTTCGTTTTTCACCCAAATGGCTATAATTTCCAAATTAAGAATGATACCGCGTCCTGGTTGATATCATGGTGTAAGGCACGTCGTCCTCAACACGTACATGTAATTGGTTCATCTGTGCCATCCGTATTTTTCGAGTAAATGGCAATTTCATGTTTAGAGGTGAAAAAGGCGCGTATTAGGCCTTTTGAGACGTTTTCGTTTTCACCCAAATGGCTATAATTTCCAAATTAAGAATGATACGCGTCCCGGTTGATATCATGGTGTAAGGCACGTCGTCCTCAACACGTACATGTAAATGGTTCATCTGTGCCATCCGTATTTTTCGAGTAAATGGCAATTTCATGTTTAGAGGTGAAAAAGGCGCGTATTAGGCCTTTTGAGACGTTTTTTCGTTTTTCACCCAAATGGCTATAATTTCCAAATTAAGAATGATAGCGCGTCCCGGTTGATATCATGGTGTAAGGCACGTCGTCCTCAACACGTACATGTAATTGGTTCATCTGTGCCATCCGTATTTTTTCGAGTAAATGGCAATTTCATGTTTAGAGGTGAAAAAGGCGCGTATTAGGCCTTTGAGACGTTTTTTTCGTTTTTCACCCAAATGGCTATAATTTCCAAATTAAGAATGATACCGCGTCCCGGTTGATATCATGGTGTAAGGCACGTCGTCCTCAACACGTACATGTAATTGGTTCATCTGTGCCATCCGTATTTTTCGAGTAAATGGCAATTTCATGTTTAGAGGTGAAAAGGCGCGTATTAGGCCTTTTGAGACGTTTTTTCGTTTTTCACCCAAATGGCTATAATTTCCAAATTAAGAATGATAGCGCGTCCCGGTTGATATCATGGTGTAAGGCACGTCGTCCTCAACACGTACATGTAATTGGTTCATCTGTGCCATCCGTATTTTCGAGTAAATGGCAATTTCATGTTTAGAGGTGAAAAAGGCGCGTATTAGGCCTTTTGAGACGTTTTTTCGTTTTTCACCCAAATGGCTATAATTTCCAAATTAAGAATGATAGCGCGTCCCGGTTGATATCATGGTGTAAGGCACGTCGTCCTCAACACGTACATGTAATTGGTTCATCTGTGCCATCCGTATTTTTCGAGTAAATGGCAATTTCATGTTTAGAGGTGAAAAGGCGCGTATTAGGCCTTTTGAGACGTTTTTTCGTTTTTCACCCAAATGGCTATAATTTCCAAATTAAGAATGATAGCGCGTCCCGGTTGATATCATGGTGTAAGGCACGTCGTCCTCAACACGTACATGTAATTGGTTCATCTGTGCCATCCGTATTTTTCGAGTAAATGGCAATTTCATGTTTAGAGGTGAAAAAGGCGCGTATTAGGCCTTTTGAGACGTTTTTTTCGTTTTTCACCCAAATGGCTATAATTTCCAAATTAAGAATGATAGCGCGTCCCGGTTGATATCATGGTGTAAGGCACGTCGTCCTCAACACGTACATGTAATTGGTTCATCTGTGCCATCCGTATTTTTCGAGTAAATGGCAATTTCATGTTTAGAGGTGAAAAGGCGCGTATTAGGCCTTTTGAGACGTTTTTTCGTTTTTCACCCAAATGGCTATAATTTCCAAATTAAGAATGATAGCGCGTCCCGGTTGATATCATGGTGTAAGGCACGTCGTCCTCAACACGTACATGTAATTGGTTCATCTGTGCCATCCGTATTTTTCGAGTAAATGGCAATTTCATGTTTAGAGGTGAAAAGGCGCGTATTAGGCCTTTTGAGACGTTTTTTCGTTTTTCACCCAAATGGCTATAATTTCCAAATTAAGAATGATAGCGCGTCCCGGTTGATATCATGGTGTAAGGCACGTCGTCCTCAACACGTACATGTAATTGGTTCATCTGTGCCATCCGTATTTTTCGAGTAAATGGCAATTTCATGTTTAGAGGTGAAAAGGCGCGTATTAGGCCTTTTGAGACGTTTTTTCGTTTTTCACCCAAATGGCTATAATTTCCAAATTAAGAATGATAGCGCGTCCCGGTTGATATCATGGTGTAAGGCACGTCGTCCTCAACACGTACATGTAATTGGTTCATCTGTGCCATCCGTATTTTTCGAGTAAATGGCAATTTCATGTTTAGAGGTGAAAAGGCGCGTATTAGGCCTTTTGAGACGTTTTTTCGTTTTTCACCCAAATGGCTATAATTTCCAAATTAAGAATGATAGCGCGTCCCGGTTGATATCATGGTGTAAGGCACGTCGTCCTCAACACGTACATGTAATTGGTTCATCTGTGCCATCCGTATTTTCGAGTAAATGGCAATTTCATGTTTAGAGGTGAAAAAGGCGCGTATTAGGCCTTTTGAGACGTTTTTTCGTTTTTCACCCAAATGGCTATAATTTCCAAATTAAGAATGATAGCGCGTCCCGGTTGATATCATGGTGTAAGGCACGTCGTCCTCAACACGTACATGTAATTGGTTCATCTGTGCCATCCGTATTTTTCGAGTAAATGGCAATTTCATGTTTAGAGGTGAAAAAGGCGCGTATTAGGCCTTTTGAGACGTTTTTTTCGTTTTTCACCCAAATGGCTATAATTTCCAAATTAAGAATGATAGCGCGTCCCGGTTGATATCATGGTGTAAGGCACGTCGTCCTCAACACGTACATGTAATTGGTTCATCTGTGCCATCCGTATTTTCGAGTAAATGGCAATTTCATGTTTAGAGGTGAAAAGGCGCGTATTAGGCCTTTTGAGACGTTTTTTCGTTTTTCACCCAAATGGCTATAATTTCCAAATTAAGAATGATAGCGCGTCCCGGTTGATATCATGGTGTAAGGCACGTCGTCCTCAACACGTACATGTAATTGGTTCATCTGTGCCATCCGTATTTTTCGAGTAAATGGCAATTTCATGTTTAGAGGTGAAAAGGCGCGTATTAGGCCTTTTGAGACGTTTTTTCGTTTTTCACCCAAATGGCTATAATTTCCAAATTAAGAATGATAGCGCGTCCCGGTTGATATCATGGTGTAAGGCACGTCGTCCTCAACACGTACATGTAATTGGTTCATCTGTGCCATCCGTATTTTTCGAGTAAATGGCAATTTCATGTTTAGAGGTGAAAAGGCGCGTATTAGGCCTTTTGAGACGTTTTTTCGTTTTTCACCCAAATGGCTATAATTTCCAAATTAAGAATGATAGCGCGTCCCGGTTGATATCATGGTGTAAGGCACGTCGTCCTCAACACGTACATGTAATTGGTTCATCTGTGCCATCCGTATTTTTCGAGTAAATGGCAATTTCATGTTTAGAGGTGAAAAAGGCGCGTATTAGGCCTTTTGAGACGTTTTTTTCGTTTTTCACCCAAATGGCTATAATTTCCAAATTAAGAATGATAGCGCGTCCCGGTTGATATCATGGTGTAAGGCACGTCGTCCTCAACACGTACATGTAATTGGTTCATCTGTGCCATCCGTATTTTTCGAGTAAATGGCAATTTCATGTTTAGAGGTGAAAAAGGCGCGTATTAGGCCTTTTGAGACGTTTTTTTCGTTTTTCACCCAAATGGCTATAATTTCCAAATTAAGAATGATAGCGCGTCCCGGTTGATATCATGGTGTAAGGCACGTCGTCCTCAACACGTACATGTAATTGGTTCATCTGTGCCATCCGTATTTTTCGAGTAAATGGCAATTTCATGTTTAGAGGTGAAAAGGCGCGTATTAGGCCTTTTGAGACGTTTTTTCGTTTTTCACCCAAATGGCTATAATTTCCAAATTAAGAATGATAGCGCGTCCCGGTTGATATCATGGTGTAAGGCACGTCGTCCTCAACACGTACATGTAATTGGTTCATCTGTGCCATCCGTATTTTTCGAGTAAATGGCAATTTCATGTTTAGAGGTGAAAAAGGCGCGTATTAGGCCTTTTGAGACGTTTTTTTCGTTTTTCACCCAAATGGCTATAATTTCCAAATTAAGAATGATAGCGCGTCCCGGTTGATATCATGGTGTAAGGCACGTCGTCCTCAACACGTACATGTAATTGGTTCATCTGTGCCATCCGTATTTTCGAGTAAATGGCAATTTCATGTTTAGAGGTGAAAAAGGCGCGTATTAGGCCTTTTGAGACGTTTTTTCGTTTTTCACCCAAATGGCTATAATTTCCAAATTAAGAATGATAGCGCGTCCCGGTTGATATCATGGTGTAAGGCACGTCGTCCTCAACACGTACATGTAATTGGTTCATCTGTGCCATCCGTATTTTTCGAGTAAATGGCAATTTCATGTTTAGAGGTGAAAAAGGCGCGTATTAGGCCTTTTGAGACGTTTTTTCGTTTTTCACCCAAATGGCTATAATTTCCAAATTAAGAATGATAGCGCGTCCCGGTTGATATCATGGTGTAAGGCACGTCGTCCTCAACACGTACATGTAATTGGTTCATCTGTGCCATCCGTATTTTTCGAGTAAATGGCAATTTCATGTTTAGAGGTGAAAAAGGCGCGTATTAGGCCTTTTGAGACGTTTTTTTCGTTTTTCACCCAAATGGCTATAATTTCCAAATTAAGAATGATAGCGCGTCCCGGTTGATATCATGGTGTAAGGCACGTCGTCCTCAACACGTACATGTAATTGGTTCATCTGTGCCATCCGTATTTTTCGAGTAAATGGCAATTTCATGTTTAGAGGTGAAAAAGGCGCGTATTAGGCCTTTTGAGACGTTTTTTTCGTTTTTCACCCAAATGGCTATAATTTCCAAATTAAGAATGATAGCGCGTCCCGGTTGATATCATGGTGTAAGGCACGTCGTCCTCAACACGTACATGTAATTGGTTCATCTGTGCCATCCGTATTTTTCGAGTAAATGGCAATTTCATGTTTAGAGGTGAAAAAGGCGCGTATTAGGCCTTTTGAGACGTTTTTTTCGTTTTTCACCCAAATGGCTATAATTTCCAAATTAAGAATGATAGCGCGTCCCGGTTGATATCATGGTGTAAGGCACGTCGTCCTCAACACGTACATGTAATTGGTTCATCTGTGCCATCCGTATTTTCGAGTAAATGGCAATTTCATGTTTAGAGGTGAAAAAGGCGCGTATTAGGCCTTTTGAGACGTTTTTTCGTTTTTCACCCAAATGGCTATAATTTCCAAATTAAGAATGATAGCGCGTCCCGGTTGATATCATGGTGTAAGGCACGTCGTCCTCAACACGTACATGTAATTGGTTCATCTGTGCCATCCGTATTTTTCGAGTAAATGGCAATTTCATGTTTAGAGGTGAAAAAGGCGCGTATTAGGCCTTTTGAGACGTTTTTTTCGTTTTTCACCCAAATGGCTATAATTTCCAAATTAAGAATGATAGCGCGTCCCGGTTGATATCATGGTGTAAGGCACGTCGTCCTCAACACGTACATGTAATTGGTTCATCTGTGCCATCCGTATTTTTCGAGTAAATGGCAATTTCATGTTTAGAGGTGAAAAAGGCGCGTATTAGGCCTTTTGAGACGTTTTTTTCGTTTTTCACCCAAATGGCTATAATTTCCAAATTAAGAATGATAGCGCGTCCCGGTTGATATCATGGTGTAAGGCACGTCGTCCTCAACACGTACATGTAATTGGTTCATCTGTGCCATCCGTATTTTTCGAGTAAATGGCAATTTCATGTTTAGAGGTGAAAAAGGCGCGTATTAGGCCTTTTGAGACGTTTTTTTCGTTTTTCACCCAAATGGCTATAATTTCCAAATTAAGAATGATAGCGCGTCCCGGTTGATATCATGGTGTAAGGCACGTCGTCCTCAACACGTACATGTAATTGGTTCATCTGTGCCATCCGTATTTTTCGAGTAAATGGCAATTTCATGTTTAGAGGTGAAAAAGGCGCGTATTAGGCCTTTTGAGACGTTTTTTTCGTTTTTCACCCAAATGGCTATAATTTCCAAATTAAGAATGATAGCGCGTCCCGGTTGATATCATGGTGTAAGGCACGTCGTCCTCAACACGTACATGTAATTGGTTCATCTGTGCCATCCGTATTTTTCGAGTAAATGGCAATTTCATGTTTAGAGGTGAAAAAGGCGCGTATTAGGCCTTTTGAGACGTTTTTTTCGTTTTTCACCCAAATGGCTATAATTTCCAAATTAAGAATGATAGCGCGTCCCGGTTGATATCATGGTGTAAGGCACGTCGTCCTCAACACGTACATGTAATTGGTTCATCTGTGCCATCCGTATTTTTCGAGTAAATGGCAATTTCATGTTTAGAGGTGAAAAAGGCGCGTATTAGGCCTTTTGAGACGTTTTTTTCGTTTTTCACCCAAATGGCTATAATTTCCAAATTAAGAATGATAGCGCGTCCCGGTTGATATCATGGTGTAAGGCACGTCGTCCTCAACACGTACATGTAATTGGTTCATCTGTGCCATCCGTATTTTTCGAGTAAATGGCAATTTCATGTTTAGAGGTGAAAAAGGCGCGTATTAGGCCTTTTGAGACGTTTTTTCGTTTTCACCCAAATGGCTATAATTTCCAAATTAAGAATGATAGCGCGTCCCGGTTGATATCATGGTGTAAGGCACGTCGTCCTCAACACGTACATGTAATTGGTTCATCTGTGCCATCCGTATTTTTCGAGTAAATGGCAATTTCATGTTTAGAGGTGAAAAAGGCGCGTATTAGGCCTTTTGAGACGTTTTTTCGTTTTTCACCCAAATGGCTATAATTTCCAAATTAAGAATGATAGCGCGTCCCGGTTGATATCATGGTGTAAGGCACGTCGTCCTCAACACGTACATGTAATTGGTTCATCTGTGCCATCCGTATTTTCGAGTAAATGGCAATTTCATGTTTAGAGGTGAAAAAGGCGCGTATTAGGCCTTTTGAGACGTTTTTTCGTTTTTCACCCAAATGGCTATAATTTCCAAATTAAGAATGATAGCGCGTCCCGGTTGATATCATGGTGTAAGGCACGTCGTCCTCAACACGTACATGTAATTGGTTCATCTGTGCCATCCGTATTTTTCGAGTAAATGGCAATTTCATGTTTAGAGGTGAAAAAGGCGCGTATTAGGCCTTTTGAGACGTTTTTTCGTTTTCACCCAAATGGCTATAATTTCCAAATTAAGAATGATAGCGCGTCCCGGTTGATATCATGGTGTAAGGCACGTCGTCCTCAACACGTACATGTAATTGGTTCATCTGTGCCATCCGTATTTTTCGAGTAAATGGCAATTTCATGTTTAGAGGTGAAAAAGGCGCGTATTAGGCCTTTTGAGACGTTTTTTTCGTTTTTCACCCAAATGGCTATAATTTCCAAATTAAGAATGATAGCGCGTCCCGGTTGATATCATGGTGTAAGGCACGTCGTCCTCAACACGTACATGTAATTGGTTCATCTGTGCCATCCGTATTTTTCGAGTAAATGGCAATTTCATGTTTAGAGGTGAAAAAGGCGCGTATTAGGCCTTTTGAGACGTTTTTTTCGTTTTTCACCCAAATGGCTATAATTTCCAAATTAAGAATGATACCGCGTATCGGTTGATATCATGGTGTAAGGCACGTCGTCCTCAACACGTACATGTAATTGGTTCATCTGTGCCATCCGTATTTTTCGAGTAAATGGCAATTTCATGTTTAGAGGTGAAAAAGGCGCGTATTAGGCCTTTTGAGACGTTTTTTCGTTTTCACCCAAATGGCTATAATTTCCAAATTAAGAATGATAGCGCGTCCCGGTTGATATCATGGTGTAAGGCACGTCGTCCTCAACACGTACATGTAATTGGTTCATCTGTGCCATCCGTATTTTTCGAGTAAATGGCAATTTCATGTTTAGAGGTGAAAAAGGCGCGTATTAGGCCTTTTGAGACGTTTTTTCGTTTTTCACCCAAATGGCTATAATTTCCAAATTAAGAATGATAGCGCGTCCCGGTTGATATCATGGTGTAAGGCACGTCGTCCTCAACACGTACATGTAATTGGTTCATCTGTGCCATCCGTATTTTTCGAGTAAATGGCAATTTCATGTTTAGAGGTGAAAAAGGCGCGTATTAGGCCTTTTGAGACGTTTTTTTCGTTTTTCACCCAAATGGCTATAATTTCCAAATTAAGAATGATAGCGCGTCCCGGTTGATATCATGGTGTAAGGCACGTCGTCCTCAACACGTACATGTAATTGGTTCATCTGTGCCATCCGTATTTTTCGAGTAAATGGCAATTTCATGTTTAGAGGTGAAAAAGGCGCGTATTAGGCCTTTTGAGACGTTTTTTTCGTTTTTCACCCAAATGGCTATAATTTCCAAATTAAGAATGATAGCGCGTCCCGGTTGATATCATGGTGTAAGGCACGTCGTCCTCAACACGTACATGTAATTGGTTCATCTGTGCCATCCGTATTTTTCGAGTAAATGGCAATTTCATGTTTAGAGGTGAAAAAGGCGCGTATTAGGCCTTTTGAGACGTTTTTTTCGTTTTTCACCCAAATGGCTATAATTTCCAAATTAAGAATGATAGCGCGTCCCGGTTGATATCATGGTGTAAGGCACGTCGTCCTCAACACGTACATGTAATTGGTTCATCTGTGCCATCCGTATTTTTCGAGTAAATGGCAATTTCATGTTTAGAGGTGAAAAAGGCGCGTATTAGGCCTTTTGAGACGTTTTTTCGTTTTTCACCCAAATGGCTATAATTTCCAAATTAAGAATGATAGCGCGTCCCGGTTGATATCATGGTGTAAGGCACGTCGTCCTCAACACGTACATGTAATTGGTTCATCTGTGCCATCCGTATTTTTCGAGTAAATGGCAATTTCATGTTTAGAGGTGAAAAAGGCGCGTATTAGGCCTTTTGAGACGTTTTTTTCGTTTTTCACCCAAATGGCTATAATTTCCAAATTAAGAATGATAGCGCGTCCCGGTTGATATCATGGTGTAAGGCACGTCGTCCTCAACACGTACATGTAATTGGTTCATCTGTGCCATCCGTATTTTTCGAGTAAATGGCAATTTCATGTTTAGAGGTGAAAAAGGCGCGTATTAGGCCTTTTGAGACGTTTTTTTCGTTTTTCACCCAAATGGCTATAATTTCCAAATTAAGAATGATAGCGCGTCCCGGTTGATATCATGGTGTAAGGCACGTCGTCCTCAACACGTACATGTAATTGGTTCATCTGTGCCATCCGTATTTTTCGAGTAAATGGCAATTTCATGTTTAGAGGTGAAAAAGGCGCGTATTAGGCCTTTTGAGACGTTTTTTTCGTTTTTCACCCAAATGGCTATAATTTCCAAATTAAGAATGATAGCGCGTCCCGGTTGATATCATGGTGTAAGGCACGTCGTCCTCAACACGTACATGTAATTGGTTCATCTGTGCCATCCGTATTTTTCGAGTAAATGGCAATTTCATGTTTAGAGGTGAAAAAGGCGCGTATTAGGCCTTTTGAGACGTTTTTTTCGTTTTTCACCCAAATGGCTATAATTTCCAAATTAAGAATGATAGCGCGTCCCGGTTGATATCATGGTGTAAGGCACGTCGTCCTCAACACGTACATGTAATTGGTTCATCTGTGCCATCCGTATTTTTCGAGTAAATGGCAATTTCATGTTTAGAGGTGAAAAAGGCGCGTATTAGGCCTTTTGAGACGTTTTTTTCGTTTTTCACCCAAATGGCTATAATTTCCAAATTAAGAATGATAGCGCGTCCCGGTTGATATCATGGTGTAAGGCACGTCGTCCTCAACACGTACATGTAATTGGTTCATCTGTGCCATCCGTATTTTTCGAGTAAATGGCAATTTCATGTTTAGAGGTGAAAAAGGCGCGTATTAGGCCTTTTGAGACGTTTTTTTCGTTTTTCACCCAAATGGCTATAATTTCCAAATTAAGAATGATAGCGCGTCCCGGTTGATATCATGGTGTAAGGCACGTCGTCCTCAACACGTACATGTAATTGGTTCATCTGTGCCATCCGTATTTTTCGAGTAAATGGCAATTTCATGTTTAGAGGTGAAAAAGGCGCGTATTAGGCCTTTTGAGACGTTTTTTTCGTTTTTCACCCAAATGGCTATAATTTCCAAATTAAGAATGATAGCGCGTCCCGGTTGATATCATGGTGTAAGGCACGTCGTCCTCAACACGTACATGTAATTGGTTCATCTGTGCCATCCGTATTTTTCGAGTAAATGGCAATTTCATGTTTAGAGGTGAAAAAGGCGCGTATTAGGCCTTTTGAGACGTTTTTTTCGTTTTTCACCCAAATGGCTATAATTTCCAAATTAAGAATGATAGCGCGTCCCGGTTGATATCATGGTGTAAGGCACGTCGTCCTCAACACGTACATGTAATTGGTTCATCTGTGCCATCCGTATTTTTCGAGTAAATGGCAATTTCATGTTTAGAGGTGAAAAAGGCGCGTATTAGGCCTTTTGAGACGTTTTTTTCGTTTTTCACCCAAATGGCTATAATTTCCAAATTAAGAATGATAGCGCGTCCCGGTTGATATCATGGTGTAAGGCACGTCGTCCTCAACACGTACATGTAATTGGTTCATCTGTGCCATCCGTATTTTCCGAGTAAATGGCAATTTCATGTTTAGAGGTGAAAAAGGCGCGTATTAGGCCTTTTGAGACGTTTTTTCGTTTTTCACCCAAATGGCTATAATTTCCAAATTAAGAATGATACGCGTCCCGGTTGATATCATGGTGTAAGGCACGTCGTCCTCAACACGTACATGTAATTGGTTCATCTGTGCCATCCGTAATTTTCGAGTAAATGGCAATTTCATGTTTAGAGGTGAAAAAGGCG
Source organism: Mesocentrotus franciscanus (assembly GCA_037976565.1). NCBI lineage: Eukaryota > Metazoa > Echinodermata > Echinoidea > Camarodonta > Strongylocentrotidae > Mesocentrotus > Mesocentrotus franciscanus. The sequence continues at coordinate 20,375,713 of CP137684.1, read as the reverse complement.
CGTATTAGGCCTTTTGAGACGTTTTTTTCGTTTTTCACCCAAATGGCTATAATTTCCAAATTAAGAATGATACCGCGTCCCGGTTGATATCATGGTGTAAGGCACGTCGTCCTCAACACGTACATGTAATTGGTTCATCTGTGCCATCCGTATTTTTCGAGTAAATGGCAATTTCATGTTTAGAGGTGAAAAAGGCGCGTATTAGGCCTTTTGAGACGTTTTTTCGTTTTTCACCCAAATGGCTATAATTTCCAAATTAAGAATGATAGCGCGTCCCGGTTGATATCATGGTGTAAGGCACGTCGTCCTCAACACGTACATGTAATTGGTTCATCTGTGCCATCCGTATTTTTCGAGTAAATGGCAATTTCATGTTTAGAGGTGAAAAAGGCGCGTATTAGGCCTTTTGAGACGTTTTTTTCGTTTTTCACCCAAATGGCTATAATTTCCAAATTAAGAATGATAGCGCGTCCCGGTTGATATCATGGTGTAAGGCACGTCGTCCTCAACACGTACATGTAATTGGTTCATCTGTGCCATCCGTATTTTTCGAGTAAATGGCAATTTCATGTTTAGAGGTGAAAAAGGCGCGTATTAGGCCTTTTGAGACGTTTTTTCGTTTTCACCCAAATGGCTATAATTTCCAAATTAAGAATGATAGCGCGTCCCGGTTGATATCATGGTGTAAGGCACGTCGTCCTCAACACGTACATGTAATTGGTTCATCTGTGCCATCCGTATTTTTCGAGTAAATGGCAATTTCATGTTTAGAGGTGAAAAAGGCGCGTATTAGGCCTTTTGAGACGTTTTTTCGTTTTTCACCCAAATGGCTATAATTTCCAAATTAAGAATGATAGCGCGTCCCGGTTGATATCATGGTGTAAGGCACGTCGTCCTCAACACGTACATGTAATTGGTTCATCTGTGCCATCCGTATTTTTCGAGTAAATGGCAATTTCATGTTTAGAGGTGAAAAAGGCGCGTATTAGGCCTTTTGAGACGTTTTTTTCGTTTTTCACCCAAATGGCTATAATTTCCAAATTAAGAATGATACCGCGTCCCGGTTGATATCATGGTGTAAGGCACGTCGTCCTCAACACGTACATGTAATTGGTTCATCTGTGCCATCCGTATTTTTCGAGTAAATGGCAATTTCATGTTTAGAGGTGAAAAAGGCGCGTATTAGGCCTTTTGAGACGTTTTTTCGTTTTTCACCCAAATGGCTATAATTTCCAAATTAAGAATGATAGCGCGTCCCGGTTGATATCATGGTGTAAGGCACGTCGTCCTCAACACGTACATGTAATTGGTTCATCTGTGCCATCCGTATTTTTCGAGTAAATGGCAATTTCATGTTTAGAGGTGAAAAAGGCGCGTATTAGGCCTTTTGAGACGTTTTTTCGTTTTCACCCAAATGGCTATAATTTCCAAATTAAGAATGATAGCGCGTCCCGGTTGATATCATGGTGTAAGGCACGTCGTCCTCAACACGTACATGTAATTGGTTCATCTGTGCCATCCGTATTTTTCGAGTAAATGGCAATTTCATGTTTAGAGGTGAAAAAGGCGCGTATTAGGCCTTTTGAGACGTTTTTTCGTTTTCACCCAAATGGCTATAATTTCCAAATTAAGAATGATACCGCGTCCCGGTTGATATCATGGTGTAAGGCACGTCGTCCTCAACACGTACATGTAATTGGTTCATCTGTGCCATCCGTATTTTTCGAGTAAATGGCAATTTCATGTTTAGAGGTGAAAAAGGCGCGTATTAGGCCTTTTGAGACGTTTTTTCGTTTTCACCCAAATGGCTATAATTTCCAAATTAAGAATGATAGCGCGTCCCGGTTGATATCATGGTGTAAGGCACGTCGTCCTCAACACGTACATGTAATTGGTTCATCTGTGCCATCCGTATTTTTCGAGTAAATGGCAATTTCATGTTTAGAGGTGAAAAAGGCGCGTATTAGGCCTTTTGAGACGTTTTTTTCGTTTTTCACCCAAATGGCTATAATTTCCAAATTAAGAATGATAGCGCGTCCCGGTTGATATCATGGTGTAAGGCACGTCGTCCTCAACACGTACATGTAATTGGTTCATCTGTGCCATCCGTATTTTTCGAGTAAATGGCAATTTCATGTTTAGAGGTGAAAAAGGCGCGTATTAGGCCTTTTGAGACGTTTTTTCGTTTTCACCCAAATGGCTATAATTTCCAAATTAAGAATGATAGCGCGTCCCGGTTGATATCATGGTGTAAGGCACGTCGTCCTCAACACGTACATGTAATTGGTTCATCTGTGCCATCCGTATTTTTCGAGTAAATGGCAATTTCATGTTTAGAGGTGAAAAAGGCGCGTATTAGGCCTTTTGAGACGTTTTTTCGTTTTCACCCAAATGGCTATAATTTCCAAATTAAGAATGATACCGCGTCCCGGTTGATATCATGGTGTAAGGCACGTCGTCCTCAACACGTACATGTAATTGGTTCATCTGTGCCATCCGTATTTTTCGAGTAAATGGCAATTTCATGTTTAGAGGTGAAAAAGGCGCGTATTAGGCCTTTTGAGACGTTTTTTCGTTTTCACCCAAATGGCTATAATTTCCAAATTAAGAATGATACCGCGTCCCGGTTGATATCATGGTGTAAGGCACGTCGTCCTCAACACGTACATGTAATTGGTTCATCTGTGCCATCCGTATTTTTCGAGTAAATGGCAATTTCATGTTTAGAGGTGAAAAAGGCGCGTATTAGGCCTTTTGAGACGTTTTTTCGTTTTTCACCCAAATGGCTATAATTTCCAAATTAAGAATGATAGCGCGTCCCGGTTGATATCATGGTGTAAGGCACGTCGTCCTCAACACGTACATGTAATTGGTTCATCTGTGCCATCCGTATTTTTCGAGTAAATGGCAATTTCATGTTTAGAGGTGAAAAAGGCGCGTATTAGGCCTTTTGAGACGTTTTTTCGTTTTCACCCAAATGGCTATAATTTCCAAATTAAGAATGATAGCGCGTCCCGGTTGATATCATGGTGTAAGGCACGTCGTCCTCAACACGTACATGTAATTGGTTCATCTGTGCCATCCGTATTTTTCGAGTAAATGGCAATTTCATGTTTAGAGGTGAAAAAGGCGCGTATTAGGCCTTTTGAGACGTTTATTTCGTTTTCACCCAAATGGCTATAATTTCCAAATTAAGAATGATAGCGCGTCCCGGTTGATATCATGGTGTAAGGCACGTCGTCCTCAACACGTACATGTAATTGGTTCATCTGTGCCATCCGTATTTTTCGAGTAAATGGCAATTTCATGTTTAGAGGTGAAAAAGGCGCGTATTAGGCCTTTTGAGACGTTTTTTCGTTTTCACCCAAATGGCTATAATTTCCAAATTAAGAATGATAGCGCGTCCCGGTTGATATCATGGTGTAAGGCACGTCGTCCTCAACACGTACATGTAATTGGTTCATCTGTGCCATCCGTATTTTTCGAGTAAATGGCAATTTCATGTTTAGAGGTGAAAAAGGCGCGTATTAGGCCTTTTGAGACGTTTTTTCGTTTTCACCCAAATGGCTATAATTTCCAAATTAAGAATGATAGCGCGTCCCGGTTGATATCATGGTGTAAGGCACGTCGTCCTCAACACGTACATGTAATTGGTTCATCTGTGCCATCCGTATTTTTCGAGTAAATGGCAATTTCATGTTTAGAGGTGAAAAAGGCGCGTATTAGGCCTTTTGAGACGTTTTTTCGTTTTCACCCAAATGGCTATAATTTCCAAATTAAGAATGATAGCGCGTCCCGGTTGATATCATGGTGTAAGGCACGTCGTCCTCAACACGTACATGTAATTGGTTCATCTGTGCCATCCGTATTTTTCGAGTAAATGGCAATTTCATGTTTAGAGGTGAAAAAGGCGCGTATTAGGCCTTTTGAGACGTTTTTTCGTTTTCACCCAAATGGCTATAATTTCCAAATTAAGAATGATAGCGCGTCCCGGTTGATATCATGGTGTAAGGCACGTCGTCCTCAACACGTACATGTAATTGGTTCATCTGTGCCATCCGTATTTTTCGAGTAAATGGCAATTTCATGTTTAGAGGTGAAAAAGGCGCGTATTAGGCCTTTTGAGACGTTTTTTCGTTTTCACCCAAATGGCTATAATTTCCAAATTAAGAATGATAGCGCGTCCCGGTTGATATCATGGTGTAAGGCACGTCGTCCTCAACACGTACATGTAATTGGTTCATCTGTGCCATCCGTATTTTTCGAGTAAATGGCAATTTCATGTTTAGAGGTGAAAAAGGCGCGTATTAGGCCTTTTGAGACGTTTTTTCGTTTTTCACCAAAATGGCTATAATTTCCAATTTAAGAATGATACCGCGTATCGGTTGATATCATGGTGTAAGGCACGTCGTCCTCAACACGTACATGTAATTGGTTCATCTGTGCCATCCGTATTTTTCGAGTAAATGGCAATTTCATGTTTAGAGGTGAAAAAGGCGCGTATTAGGCCTTTTGAGACGTTTTTTCGTTTTCACCCAAATGGCTATAATTTCCAAATTAAGAATGATAGCGCGTCCCGGTTGATATCATGGTGTAAGGCACGTCGTCCTCAACACGTACATGTAATTGGTTCATCTGTGCCATCCGTATTTTTCGAGTAAATGGCAATTTCATGTTTAGAGGTGAAAAAGGCGCGTATTAGGCCTTTTGAGACGTTTTTTCGTTTTCACCCAAATGGCTATAATTTCCAAATTAAGAATGATAGCGCGTCCCGGTTGATATCATGGTGTAAGGCACGTCGTCCTCAACACGTACATGTAATTGGTTCATCTGTGCCATCCGTATTTTTCGAGTAAATGGCAATTTCATGTTTAGAGGTGAAAAAGGCGCGTATTAGGCCTTTTGAGACGTTTTTTCGTTTTCACCCAAATGGCTATAATTTCCAAATTAAGAATGATACCGCGTCCCGGTTGATATCATGGTGTAAGGCACGTCGTCCTCAACACGTACATGTAATTGGTTCATCTGTGCCATCCGTATTTTTCGAGTAAATGGCAATTTCATGTTTAGAGGTGAAAAAGGCGCGTATTAGGCCTTTTGAGACGTTTTTTCGTTTTCACCCAAATGGCTATAATTTCCAAATTAAGAATGATAGCGCGTCCCGGTTGATATCATGGTGTAAGGCACGTCGTCCTCAACACGTACATGTAATTGGTTCATCTGTGCCATCCGTATTTTTCGAGTAAATGGCAATTTCATGTTTAGAGGTGAAAAAGGCGCGTATTAGGCCTTTTGAGACGTTTTTTCGTTTTCACCCAAATGGCTATAATTTCCAAATTAAGAATGATAGCGCGTCCCGGTTGATATCATGGTGTAAGGCACGTCGTCCTCAACACGTACATGTAATTGGTTCATCTGTGCCATCCGTATTTTTCGAGTAAATGGCAATTTCATGTTTAGAGGTGAAAAAGGCGCGTATTAGGCCTTTTGAGACGTTTTTTCGTTTTCACCCAAATGGCTATAATTTCCAAATTAAGAATGATAGCGCGTCCCGGTTGATATCATGGTGTAAGGCACGTCGTCCTCAACACGTACATGTAATTGGTTCATCTGTGCCATCCGTATTTTTCGAGTAAATGGCAATTTCATGTTTAGAGGTGAAAAAGGCGCGTATTAGGCCTTTTGAGACGTTTTTTCGTTTTCACCCAAATGGCTATAATTTCCAAATTAAGAATGATAGCGCGTCCCGGTTGATATCATGGTGTAAGGCACGTCGTCCTCAACACGTACATGTAATTGGTTCATCTGTGCCATCCGTATTTTTCGAGTAAATGGCAATTTCATGTTTAGAGGTGAAAAAGGCGCGTATTAGGCCTTTTGAGACGTTTTTTCGTTTTCACCCAAATGGCTATAATTTCCAAATTAAGAATGATAGCGCGTCCCGGTTGATATCATGGTGTAAGGCACGTCGTCCTCAACACGTACATGTAATTGGTTCATCTGTGCCATCCGTATTTTTCGAGTAAATGGCAATTTCATGTTTAGAGGTGAAAAAGGCGCGTATTAGGCCTTTTGAGACGTTTTTTCGTTTTCACCCAAATGGCTATAATTTCCAAATTAAGAATGATAGCGCGTCCCGGTTGATATCATGGTGTAAGGCACGTCGTCCTCAACACGTACATGTAATTGGTTCATCTGTGCCATCCGTATTTTTCGAGTAAATGGCAATTTCATGTTTAGAGGTGAAAAAGGCGCGTATTAGGCCTTTTGAGACGTTTTTTCGTTTTCACCCAAATGGCTATAATTTCCAAATTAAGAATGATAGCGCGTCCCGGTTGATATCATGGTGTAAGGCACGTCGTCCTCAACACGTACATGTAATTGGTTCATCTGTGCCATCCGTATTTTTCGAGTAAATGGCAATTTCATGTTTAGAGGTGAAAAAGGCGCGTATTAGGCCTTTTGAGACGTTTTTTCGTTTTCACCCAAATGGCTATAATTTCCAAATTAAGAATGATAGCGCGTCCCGGTTGATATCATGGTGTAAGGCACGTCGTCCTCAACACGTACATGTAATTGGTTCATCTGTGCCATCCGTATTTTTCGAGTAAATGGCAATTTCATGTTTAGAGGTGAAAAAGGCGCGTATTAGGCCTTTTGAGACGTTTTTTCGTTTTCACCCAAATGGCTATAATTTCCAAATTAAGAATGATAGCGCGTCCCGGTTGATATCATGGTGTAAGGCACGTCGTCCTCAACACGTACATGTAATTGGTTCATCTGTGCCATCCGTATTTTTCGAGTAAATGGCAATTTCATGTTTAGAGGTGAAAAAGGCGCGTATTAGGCCTTTTGAGACGTTTTTTCGTTTTTCACCCAAATGGCTATAATTTCCAAATTAAGAATGATAGCGCGTCCCGGTTGATATCATGGTGTAAGGCACGTCGTCCTCAACACGTACATGTAATTGGTTCATCTGTGCCATCCGTATTTTTCGAGTAAATGGCAATTTCATGTTTAGAGGTGAAAAAGGCGCGTATTAGGCCTTTTGAGACGTTTTTTCGTTTTCACCCAAATGGCTATAATTTCCAAATTAAGAATGATAGCGCGTCCCGGTTGATATCATGGTGTAAGGCACGTCGTCCTCAACACGTACATGTAATTGGTTCATCTGTGCCATCCGTATTTTTCGAGTAAATGGCAATTTCATGTTTAGAGGTGAAAAAGGCGCGTATTAGGCCTTTTGAGACGTTTTTTCGTTTTCACCCAAATGGCTATAATTTCCAAATTAAGAATGATAGCGCGTCCCGGTTGATATCATGGTGTAAGGCACGTCGTCCTCAACACGTACATGTAATTGGTTCATCTGTGCCATCCGTATTTTTCGAGTAAATGGCAATTTCATGTTTAGAGGTGAAAAAGGCGCGTATTAGGCCTTTTGAGACGTTTTTTCGTTTTCACCCAAATGGCTATAATTTCCAAATTAAGAATGATAGCGCGTCCCGGTTGATATCATGGTGTAAGGCACGTCGTCCTCAACACGTACATGTAATTGGTTCATCTGTGCCATCCGTATTTTTCGAGTAAATGGCAATTTCATGTTTAGAGGTGAAAAAGGCGCGTATTAGGCCTTTTGAGACGTTTTTTCGTTTTCACCCAAATGGCTATAATTTCCAAATTAAGAATGATAGCGCGTCCCGGTTGATATCATGGTGTAAGGCACGTCGTCCTCAACACGTACATGTAATTGGTTCATCTGTGCCATCCGTATTTTTCGAGTAAATGGCAATTTCATGTTTAGAGGTGAAAAAGGCGCGTATTAGGCCTTTTGAGACGTTTTTTCGTTTTCACCCAAATGGCTATAATTTCCAAATTAAGAATGATAGCGCGTCCCGGTTGATATCATGGTGTAAGGCACGTCGTCCTCAACACGTACATGTAATTGGTTCATCTGTGCCATCCGTATTTTTCGAGTAAATGGCAATTTCATGTTTAGAGGTGAAAAAGGCGCGTATTAGGCCTTTTGAGACGTTTTTTCGTTTTCACCCAAATGGCTATAATTTCCAAATTAAGAATGATAGCGCGTCCCGGTTGATATCATGGTGTAAGGCACGTCGTCCTCAACACGTACATGTAATTGGTTCATCTGTGCCATCCGTATTTTTCGAGTAAATGGCAATTTCATGTTTAGAGGTGAAAAAGGCGCGTATTAGGCCTTTTGAGACGTTTTTTCGTTTTCACCCAAATGGCTATAATTTCCAAATTAAGAATGATAGCGTCCCGGTTGATATCATGGTGTAAGGCACGTCGTCCTCAACACGTACATGTAATTGGTTCATCTGTGCCATCCGTATTTTTCGAGTAAATGGCAATTTCATGTTTAGAGGTGAAAAAGGCGCGTATTAGGCCTTTTGAGACGTTTTTTCGTTTTCACCCAAATGGCTATAATTTCCAAATTAAGAATGATAGCGCGTCCCGGTTGATATCATGGTGTAAGGCACGTCGTCCTCAACACGTACATGTAATTGGTTCATCTGTGCCATCCGTATTTTTCGAGTAAATGGCAATTTCATGTTTAGAGGTGAAAAAGGCGCGTATTAGGCCTTTTGAGACGTTTTTTCGTTTTCACCCAAATGGCTATAATTTCCAAATTAAGAATGATAGCGCGTCCCGGTTGATATCATGGTGTAAGGCACGTCGTCCTCAACACGTACATGTAATTGGTTCATCTGTGCCATCCGTATTTTTCGAGTAAATGGCAATTTCATGTTTAGAGGTGAAAAAGGCGCGTATTAGGCCTTTTGAGACGTTTTTTCGTTTTCACCCAAATGGCTATAATTTCCAAATTAAGAATGATAGCGCGTCCCGGTTGATATCATGGTGTAAGGCACGTCGTCCTCAACACGTACATGTAATTGGTTCATCTGTGCCATCCGTATTTTTCGAGTAAATGGCAATTTCATGTTTAGAGGTGAAAAAGGCGCGTATTAGGCCTTTTGAGACGTTTTTTCGTTTTCACCCAAATGGCTATAATTTCCAAATTAAGAATGATAGCGCGTCCCGGTTGATATCATGGTGTAAGGCACGTCGTCCTCAACACGTACATGTAATTGGTTCATCTGTGCCATCCGTATTTTTCGAGTAAATGGCAATTTCATGTTTAGAGGTGAAAAAGGCGCGTATTAGGCCTTTTGAGACGTTTTTTCGTTTTTCACCCAAATGGCTATAATTTCCAAATTAAGAATGATAGCGCGTCCCGGTTGATATCATGGTGTAAGGCACGTCGTCCTCAACACGTACATGTAATTGGTTCATCTGTGCCATCCGTATTTTTCGAGTAAATGGCAATTTCATGTTTAGAGGTGAAAAAGGCGCGTATTAGGCCTTTTGAGACGTTTTTTCGTTTTCACCCAAATGGCTATAATTTCCAAATTAAGAATGATAGCGCGTCCCGGTTGATATCATGGTGTAAGGCACGTCGTCCTCAACACGTACATGTAATTGGTTCATCTGTGCCATCCGTATTTTTCGAGTAAATGGCAATTTCATGTTTAGAGGTGAAAAAGGCGCGTATTAGGCCTTTTGAGACGTTTTTTCGTTTTTCACCCAAATGGCTATAATTTCCAAATTAAGAATGATAGCGCGTCCCGGTTGATATCATGGTGTAAGGCACGTCGTCCTCAACACGTACATGTAATTGGTTCATCTGTGCCATCCGTATTTTCGAGTAAATGGCAATTTCATGTTTAGAGGTGAAAAAGGCGCGTATTAGGCCTTTTGAGACGTTTTTTCGTTTTCACCCAAATGGCTATAATTTCCAAATTAAGAATGATAGCGCGTCCCGGTTGATATCATGGTGTAAGGCACGTCGTCCTCAACACGTACATGTAATTGGTTCATCTGTGCCATCCGTATTTTTCGAGTAAATGGCAATTTCATGTTTAGAGGTGAAAAGGCGCGTATTAGGCCTTTTGAGACGTTTTTTCGTTTTTCACCCAAATGGCTATAATTTCCAAATTAAGAATGATAGCGCGTCCCGGTTGATATCATGGTGTAAGGCACGTCGTCCTCAACACGTACATGTAATTGGTTCATCTGTGCCATCCGTATTTTTCGAGTAAATGGCAATTTCATGTTTAGAGGTGAAAAAGGCGCGTATTAGGCCTTTTGAGACGTTTTTTTCGTTTTTCACCCAAATGGCTATAATTTCCAAATTAAGAATGATAGCGCGTCCCGGTTGATATCATGGTGTAAGGCACGTCGTCCTCAACACGTACATGTAATTGGTTCATCTGTGCCATCCGTATTTTCGAGTAAATGGCAATTTCATGTTTAGAGGTGAAAAAGGCGCGTATTAGGCCTTTTGAGACGTTTTTTCGTTTTTCACCCAAATGGCTATAATTTCCAAATTAAGAATGATAGCGCGTCCCGGTTGATATCATGGTGTAAGGCACGTCGTCCTCAACACGTACATGTAATTGGTTCATCTGTGCCATCCGTATTTTTCGAGTAAATGGCAATTTCATGTTTAGAGGTGAAAAAGGCGCGTATTAGGCCTTTTGAGACGTTTTTTCGTTTTTCACCCAAATGGCTATAATTTCCAAATTAAGAATGATAGCGCGTCCCGGTTGATATCATGGTGTAAGGCACGTCGTCCTCAACACGTACATGTAATTGGTTCATCTGTGCCATCCGTATTTTTCGAGTAAATGGCAATTTCATGTTTAGAGGTGAGAAAGGCGCGTATTAGGCCTTTTGAGACGTTTTTTCGTTTTTCACCCAAATGGCTATAATTTCCAAATTAAGAATGATAGCGCGTCCCGGTTGATATCATGGTGTAAGGCACGTCGTCCTCAACACGTACATGTAATTGGTTCATCTGTGCCATCCGTATTTTCGAGTAAATGGCAATTTCATGTTTAGAGGTGAAAAAGGCGCGTATTAGGCCTTTTGAGACGTTTTTTCGTTTTTCACCCAAATGGCTATAATTTCCAAATTAAGAATGATAGCGCGTCCCGGTTGATATCATGGTGTAAGGCACGTCGTCCTCAACACGTACATGTAATTGGTTCATCTGTGCCATCCGTAGTTTTCGAGTAAATGGCAATTTCATGTTTAGAGGTGAAAAAGGCGCGTATTAGGCCTTTTGAGACGTTTTTTTCGTTTTTCACCCAAATGGCTATAATTTCCAAATTAAGAATGATAGCGCGTCCCGGTTGATATCATGGTGTAAGGCACGTCGTCCTCAACACGTACATGTAATTGGTTCATCTGTGCATCCGTAGTTTTCGAGTAAATGGCAATTTCATGTTTAGAGGTGAAAAAGGCGCGTATTAGGCCTTTTGAGACGTTTTTTCGTTTTTCACCCAAATGGCTATAATTTCCAAATTAAGAATGATAGCGCGTCCCGGTTGATATCATGGTGTAAGGCACGTCGTCCTCAACACGTACATGTAATTGGTTCATCTGTCCATCCGTAGTTTTCGAGTAAATGGCAATTTCATGTTTAGAGGTGAAAAAGGCGCGTATTAGGCCTTTTGAGACGTTTTTTCGTTTTTCACCCAAATGGCTATAATTTCCAAATTAAGAATGATAGCGCGTCCCGGTTGATATCATGGTGTAAGGCACGTCGTCCTCAACACGTACATGTAATTGGTTCATCTGTGCCATCCGTAGTTTTCGAGTAAATGGCAATTTCATGTTTAGAGGTGAAAAGGCGCGTATTAGGCCTTTTGAGACGTTTTTTCGTTTTTCACCCAAATGGCTATAATTTCCAAATTAAGAATGATAGCGCGTCCCGGTTGATATCATGGTGTAAGGCACGTCGTCCTCAACACGTACATGTAATTGGTTCATCTGTCCATCCGTAGTTTTCGAGTAAATGGCAATTTCATGTTTAGAGGTGAAAAAGGCGCGTATTAGGCCTTTTGAGACGTTTTTTCGTTTTTCACCCAAATGGCTATAATTTCCAAATTAAGAATGATAGCGCGTCCCGGTTGATATCATGGTGTAAGGCACGTCGTCCTCAACACGTACATGTAATTGGTTCATCTGTCCATCCGTAGTTTTCGAGTAAATGGCAATTTCATGTTTAGAGGTGAAAAAGGCGCGTATTAGGCCTTTTGAGACGTTTTTTCGTTTTTCACCCAAATGGCTATAATTTCCAAATTAAGAATGATAGCGCGTCCCGGTTGATATCATGGTGTAAGGCACGTCGTCCTCAACACGTACATGTAATTGGTTCATCTGTCCATCCGTAGTTTTCGAGTAAATGGCAATTTCATGTTTAGAGGTGAAAAAGGCGCGTATTAGGCCTTTTGAGACGTTTTTTCGTTTTTCACCCAAATGGCTATAATTTCCAAATTAAGAATGATAGCGCGTCCCGGTTGATATCATGGTGTAAGGCACGTCGTCCTCAACACGTACATGTAATTGGTTCATCTGTCCATTCGTAGTTTTCGAGTAAATGGCAATTTCATGTTTAGAGGTGAAAAAGGCGCGTATTAGGCCTTTTGAGACGTTTTTTCGTTTTTCACCCAAATGGCTATAATTTCCAAATTAAGAATGATAGCGCGTCCCGGTTGATATCATGGTGTAAGGCACGTCGTCCTCAACACGTACATGTAATTGGTTCATCTGTCCATCCGTAGTTTTCGAGTAAATGGCAATTTCATGTTTAGAGGTGAAAAAGGCGCGTATTAGGCCTTTTGAGACGTTTTTTCGTTTTTCACCCAAATGGCTATAATTTCCAAATTAAGAATGATAATCATGGTGTAAGGCACGTCGTCCTCAACACGTACATGTAATTGGTTCATCTGTCCAATCGTAGTTTTCGAGTAAATGGCAATTTTATGTTTAGAGGTGAAAAAGGCGCGTATTAGGCCTTTTGAGACGTTTTTTTCGTTTTTCACCCAAATGGCTATAATTTCCAAATTAAGAATGATAGCGCGTCCCGGTTGATATCATGGTGTAAGGCACGTCGTCCTCAACACGTACATGTAATTGGTTCATCTGTCCAATTCGTAGTTTTCGAGTAAATGGCAATTTTATGTTTAGAGGTGAAAAAGGCGCGTATTAGGCCTTTTGAGACGCTTTTTTCGTTTTTCACCCAAATGGCTATAATTTCCAAATTAAGAATGATAGCGCGTCCCGGTTGATATCATGGTGTAAGGCACGTCGTCCTCAACACGTACATGTAATTGGTTCATCTGTCCAATTCGTAGTTTTCGAGTAAATGGCAATTTTATGTTTAGAGGTGAAAAAGGCGCGTATTAGGCCTTTTGAGACGTTTTTTCGTTTTTCACCCAAATGGCTATAATTTCCAAATTAAGAATGATAGCGCGTCCCGGTTGATATCATGGTGTAAGGCACGTCGTCCTCAACACGTACATGTAATTGGTTCATCTGTCCAATTCGTAGTTTTCGAGTAAATGGCAATTTTATGTTTAGAGGTGAAAAAGGCGCGTATTAGGCCTTTTGAGACGTTTTTTCGTTTTTCACCCAAATGGCTATAATTTCCAAATTAAGAATGATAGCGCGTCCCGGTTGATATCATGGTGTAAGGCACGTCGTCCTCAACACGTACATGTAATTGGTTCATCTGTCCAATTCGTAGTTTTCGAGTAAATGGCAATTTTATGTTTAGAGGTGAAAAGGCGCGTATTAGGCCTTTTGAGACGTTTTTTCGTTTTTCACCCAAATGGCTATAATTTCCAAATTAAGAATGATAGCGCGTCCCGGTTGATATCATGGTGTAAGGCACGTCGTCCTCAACACGTACATGTAATTGGTTCATCTGTCCAATTCGTAGTTTTCGAGTAAATGGCAATTTTATGTTTAGAGGTGAAAAAGGCGCGTATTAGGCCTTTTGAGACGTTTTTTCGTTTTTCACCCAAATGGCTATAATTTCCAAATTAAGAATGATAGCGCGTCCCGGTTGATATCATGGTGTAAGGCACGTCGTCCTCAACACGTACATGTAATTGGTTCATCTGTCCAATTCGTAGTTTTCGAGTAAATGGCAATTTTATGTTTAGAGGTGAAAAAGGCGCGTATTAGGCCTTTTGAGACGTTTTTTCGTTTTTCACCCAAATGGCTATAATTTCCAAATTAAGAATGATAGCGCGTCCCGGTTGATATCATGGTGTAAGGCACGTCGTCCTCAACACGTACATGTAATTGGTTCATCTGTCCAATTCGTAGTTTTCGAGTAAATGGCAATTTTATGTTTAGAGGTGAAAAAGGCGCGTATTAGGCCTTTTGAGACGCTTTTTTCGTTTTTCACCCAAATGGCTATAATTTCCAAATTAAGAATGATAGCGCGTCCCGGTTGATATCATGGTGTAAGGCACGTCGTCCTCAACACGTACATGTAATTGGTTCATCTGTCCAATTCGTAGTTTTCGAGTAAATGGCAATTTTATGTTTAGAGGTGAAAAGGCGCGTATTAGGCCTTTTGAGACGTTTTTTCGTTTTTCACCCAAATGGCTATAATTTCCAAATTAAGAATGATAGCGCGTCCCGGTTGATATCATGGTGTAAGGCACGTCGTCCTCAACACGTACATGTAATTGGTTCATCTGTCCAATTCGTAGTTTTCGAGTAAATGGCAATTTTATGTTTAGAGGTGAAAAAGGCGCGTATTAGGCCTTTTGAGACGTTTTTTTCGTTTTTCACCCAAATGGCTATAATTTCCAAATTAAGAATGATAGCGCGTCCCGGTTGATATCATGGTGTAAGGCACGTCGTCCTCAACACGTACATGTAATTGGTTCATCTGTCCAATTCGTAGTTTTCGAGTAAATGGCAATTTTATGTTTAGAGGTGAAAAGGCGCGTATTAGGCCTTTTGAGACGTTTTTTCGTTTTTCACCCAAATGGCTATAATTTCCAAATTAAGAATGATAGCGCGTCCCGGTTGATATCATGGTGTAAGGCACGTCGTCCTCAACACGTACATGTAATTGGTTCATCTGTCCAATTCGTAGTTTTCGAGTAAATGGCAATTTTATGTTTAGAGGTGAAAAAGGCGCGTATTAGGCCTTTTGAGACGTTTTTTCGTTTTTCACCCAAATGGCTATAATTTCCAAATTAAGAATGATAGCGCGTCCCGGTTGATATCATGGTGTAAGGCACGTCGTCCTCAACACGTACATGTAATTGGTTCATCTGTCCAATTCGTAGTTTTCGAGTAAATGGCAATTTTATGTTTAGAGGTGAAAAAGGCGCGTATTAGGCCTTTTGAGACGTTTTTTCGTTTTTCACCCAAATGGCTATAATTTCCAAATTAAGAATGATAGCGCGTCCCGGTTGATATCATGGTGTAAGGCACGTCGTCCTCAACACGTACATGTAATTGGTTCATCTGTCCAATTCGTAGTTTTCGAGTAAATGGCAATTTCATGTTTAGAGGTGAAAAAGGCGCGTATTAGGCCTTTTGAGACGTTTTTTCGTTTTTCACCCAAATGGCTATAATTTCCAAATTAAGAATGATAGCGCGTCCCGGTTGATATCATGGTGTAAGGCACGTCGTCCTCAACACGTACATGTAATTGGTTCATCTGTCCAATTCGTAGTTTTCGAGTAAATGGCAATTTCATGTTTAGAGGTGAAAAAGGCGCGTATTAGGCCTTTTGAGACTTTTTTTCGTTTTTCACCCAAATGGCTATAATTTCCAAATTAAGAATATATACATCGTCCTCAACACGTACATGTAATTGGTTCATCTGTCCAATTCGTAGTTTTCGAGTAAATGGCAATTTTATGTTTAGAGGTGAAAAAGGCGCGTATTAGGCCTTTTGAGACGTTTTTTCGTTTTTCACCCAAATGGCTATAATTTCCAAATTAAGAATGATAGCGCGTCCCGGTTGATATCATGGTGTAAGGCACGTCGTCCTCAACACGTACATGTAATTGGTTCATCTGTCCAATTCGTAGTTTTCGAGTAAATGGCAATTTTATGTTTAGAGGTGAAAAGGCGCGTATTAGGCCTTTTGAGACGTTTTTTCGTTTTTCACCCAAATGGCTATAATTTCCAAATTAAGAATGATAGCGCGTCCCGGTTGATATCATGGTGTAAGGCACGTCGTCCTCAACACGTACATGTAATTGGTTCATCTGTCCAATTCGTAGTTTTCGAGTAAATGGCAATTTTATGTTTAGAGGTGAAAAGGCGCGTATTAGGCCTTTTGAGACGTTTTTTCGTTTTTCACCCAAATGGCTATAATTTCCAAATTAAGAATGATAGCGCGTCCCGGTTGATATCATGGTGTAAGGCACGTCGTCCTCAACACGTACATGTAATTGGTTCATCTGTCCAATTCGTAGTTTTCGAGTAAATGGCAATTTTATGTTTAGAGGTGAAAAGGCGCGTATTAGGCCTTTTGAGACGTTTTTTCGTTTTTCACCCAAATGGCTATAATTTCCAAATTAAGAATGATAGCGCGTCCCGGTTGATATCATGGTGTAAGGCACGTCGTCCTCAACACGTACATGTAATTGGTTCATCTGTCCAATTCGTAGTTTTCGAGTAAATGGCAATTTTATGTTTAGAGGTGAAAAGGCGCGTATTAGGCCTTTTGAGACGTTTTTTCGTTTTTCACCCAAATGGCTATAATTTCCAAATTAAGAATGATAGCGCGTCCCGGTTGATATCATGGTGTAAGGCACGTCGTCCTCAACACGTACATGTAATTGGTTCATCTGTCCAATTCGTAGTTTTCGAGTAAATGGCAATTTTATGTTTAGAGGTGAAAAGGCGCGTATTAGGCCTTTTGAGACGTTTTTTCGTTTTTCACCCAAATGGCTATAATTTCCAAATTAAGAATGATAGCGCGTCCCGGTTGATATCATGGTGTAAGGCACGTCGTCCTCAACACGTACATGTAATTGGTTCATCTGTCCAATTCGTAGTTTTCGAGTAAATGGCAATTTTATGTTTAGAGGTGAAAAAGGCGCGTATTAGGCCTTTTGAGACGTTTTTTTCGTTTTTCACCCAAATGGCTATAATTTCCAAATTAAGAATGATAGCGCGTCCCGGTTGATATCATGGTGTAAGGCACGTCGTCCTCAACACGTACATGTAATTGGTTCATCTGTCCAATTCGTAGTTTTCGAGTAAATGGCAATTTCATGTTTAGAGGTGAAAAAGGCGCGTATTAGGCCTTTTGAGACGTTTTTTCGTTTTTCACCCAAATGGCTATAATTTCCAAATTAAGAATGATAGCGCGTCCCGGTTGATATCATGGTGTAAGGCACGTCGTCCTCAACACGTACATGTAATTGGTTCATCTGTCCAATTCGTAGTTTTCGAGTAAATGGCAATTTCATGTTTAGAGGTGAAAAGGCGCGTATTAGGCCTTTTGAGACGTTTTTTCGTTTTTCACCCAAATGGCTATAATTTCCAAATTAAGAATGATAGCGTCCGTCATCACGTCAACACGTACATGTAATTGGTTCATCTGTCCAATTCGTAGTTTTCGAGTAAATGGCAATTTTATGTTTAGAGGTGAAAAAGGCGCGTATTAGGCCTTTTGAGACGTTTTTTTTCGTTTTTCACCCAAATGGCTATAATTTCCAAATTAAGAATGATAGCGCGTCCCGGTTGATATCATGGTGTAAGGCACGTCGTCCTCAACACGTACATGTAATTGGTTCATCTGTCCAATTCGTAGTTTTCGAGTAAATGGCAATTTTATGTTTAGAGGTGAAAAGGCGCGTATTAGGCCTTTTGAGACGTTTTTTCGTTTTTCACCCAAATGGCTATAATTTCCAAATTAAGAATGATAGCGCGTCCCGGTTGATATCATGGTGTAAGGCACGTCGTCCTCAACACGTACATGTAATTGGTTCATCTGTCCAATTCGTAGTTTTCGAGTAAATGGCAATTTTATGTTTAGAGGTGAAAAAGGCGCGTATTAGGCCTTTTGAGACGTTTTTTCGTTTTTCACCCAAATGGCTATAATTTCCAAATTAAGAATGATAGCGCGTCCCGGTTGATATCATGGTGTAAGGCACGTCGTCCTCAACACGTACATGTAATTGGTTCATCTGTCCAATTCGTAGTTTTCGAGTAAATGGCAATTTTATGTTTAGAGGTGAAAAAGGCGCGTATTAGGCCTTTTGAGACGTTTTTTCGTTTTTCACCCAAATGGCTATAATTTCCAAATTAAGAATGATAGCGCGTCCCGGTTGATATCATGGTGTAAGGCACGTCGTCCTCAACACGTACATGTAATTGGTTCATCTGTCCAATTCGTAGTTTTCGAGTAAATGGCAATTTTATGTTTAGAGGTGAAAAAGGCGCGTATTAGGCCTTTTGAGACGTTTTTTCGTTTTTCACCCAAATGGCTATAATTTCCAAATTAAGAATGATAGCGCGTCCCGGTTGATATCATGGTGTAAGGCACGTCGTCCTCAACACGTACATGTAATTGGTTCATCTGTCCAATTCGTAGTTTTCGAGTAAATGGCAATTTTATGTTTAGAGGTGAAAAAGGCGCGTATTAGGCCTTTTGAGACGTTTTTTCGTTTTTCACCCAAATGGCTATAATTTCCAAATTAAGAATGATAGCGCGTCCCGGTTGATATCATGGTGTAAGGCACGTCGTCCTCAACACGTACATGTAATTGGTTCATCTGTCCAATTCGTAGTTTTCGAGTAAATGGCAATTTTATGTTTAGAGGTGAAAAAGGCGCGTATTAGGCCTTTTGAGACGTTTTTTCGTTTTTCACCCAAATGGCTATAATTTCCAAATTAAGAATGATAGCGCGTCCCGGTTGATATCATGGTGTAAGGCACGTCGTCCTCAACACGTACATGTAATTGGTTCATCTGTCCAATTCGTAGTTTTCGAGTAAATGGCAATTTTGTTTAGAGGTGAAAAGGCGCGTATTAGGCCTTTTGAGACGTTTTTTCGTTTTTCACCCAAATGGCTATAATTTCCAAATTAAGAATGATAGCGCGTCCCGGTTGATATCATGGTGTAAGGCACGTCGTCCTCAACACGTACATGTAATTGGTTCATCTGTCCAATTCGTAGTTTTCGAGTAAATGGCAATTTCATGTTTAGAGGTGAAAAAGGCGCGTATTAGGCCTTTTGAGACGTTTTTTCGTTTTTCACCCAAATGGCTATAATTTCCAAATTAAGAATGATAGCGCGTCCCGGTTGATATCATGGTGTAAGGCACGTCGTCCTCAACACGTACATGTAATTGGTTCATCTGTCCAATTCGTAGTTTTCGAGTAAATGGCAATTTCATGTTTAGAGGTGAAAAGGCGCGTATTAGGCCTTTTGAGACGTTTTTTCGTTTTTCACCCAAATGGCTATAATTTCCAAATTAAGAATGATAGCGCGTCCCGGTTGATATCATGGTGTAAGGCACGTCGTCCTCAACACGTACATGTAATTGGTTCATCTGTCCAATTCGTAGTTTTCGAGTAAATGGCAATTTCATGTTTAGAGGTGAAAAGGCGCGTATTAGGCCTTTTGAGACGTTTTTTCGTTTTTCACCCAAATGGCTATAATTTCCAAATTAAGAATGATAGCGCGTCCCGGTTGATATCATGGTGTAAGGCACGTCGTCCTCAACACGTACATGTAATTGGTTCATCTGTCCAATTCGTAGTTTTCGAGTAAATGGCAATTTCATGTTTAGAGGTGAAAAAGGCGCGTATTAGGCCTTTTGAGACGTTTTTTCGTTTTTCACCCAAATGGCTATAATTTCCAAATTAAGAATGATAGCGCGTCCCGGTTGATATCATGGTGTAAGGCACGTCGTCCTCAACACGTACATGTAATTGGTTCATCTGTCCAATTCGTAGTTTTCGAGTAAATGGCAATTTCATGTTTAGAGGTGAAAAAGGCGCGTATTAGGCCTTTTGAGACGTTTTTTCGTTTTTCACCCAAATGGCTATAATTTCCAAATTAAGAATGATAGCGCGTCCCGGTTGATATCATGGTGTAAGGCACGTCGTCCTCAACACGTACATGTAATTGGTTCATCTGTCCATTCGTAGTTTTCGAGTAAATGGCAATTTCATGTTTAGAGGTGAAAAAGGCGCGTATTAGGCCTTTTGAGACGTTTTTTCGTTTTTCACCCAAATGGCTATAATTTCCAAATTAAGAATGATAGCGCGTCCCGGTTGATATCATGGTGTAAGGCACGTCGTCCTCAACACGTACATGTAATTGGTTCATCTGTCCAATTCGTAGTTTTCGAGTAAATGGCAATTTCATGTTTAGAGGTGAAAAAGGCGCGTATTAGGCCTTTTGAGACGTTTTCTTCGTTTTTCACCCAAATGGCTATAATTTCCAAATTAATAATAATCGTCCTCAACACGTACATGTAATTGGTTCATCTGTCCAATTCGTAGTTTTTGAGTAAATGGCAATTTTATGTTAAAGAGGTGAAAAAGGCTTGTATTAGGCCTTTTGAGACGTTTTTGATCGTTTTTCACCCAAATGGCTATAATTTCCAAATTAAGAATGATAGCGCGTCCCGGTTGATATCATGGTGTAAGGCACGTCGTCCTCAACACGTACATGTATTGGTTCATCTGTCCAATTCGTAGTTTTCGAGTAAATGGCAATTTTATGTTAAGAGGTGAAAAGGCGCGTATTAGGCCTTTTGAGACGTTTTTTCGTTTTTCACCCAAATGGCTATAATTTCCAAATTAAGAATGATAGCGCGTCCCGGTTGATATCATGGTGTAAGGCACGTCGTCCTCAACACGTACATGTAATTGGTTCATCTGTCCAATTCGTAGTTTTCGAGTAAATGGCAATTTCATGTTTAGAGGTGAAAAAGGCGCGTATTAGGCCTTTTGAGAGTTTTTTCGTTTTTCACCCAAATGGCTATAATTTCCAAATTAAGAATGACAGCGCGTCCCGGTTGATATCATGGTGTAAGGCACGTCGTCCTCAACACGTACATGTAATTGGTTCATCTGTCCAATTCGTAGTTTTCGAGTAAATGGCAATTTTATGTTTAGAGGTGAAAAAGGCGCGTATTAGGCCTTTTGAGACGTTTTTTCGTTTTCACCCAAATGGCTATAATTTCCAAATTAAGAATGATAGCGCGTCACCGTTGATATCATGGTGTAAGGCACGTCGTCCTCAACACGTACATGTAATTGGTTCATCTGTCCAATTCGTAGTTTTCGAGTAAATGGCAATTTTATGTTTAGAGGTGAAAAAGGCGCGTATTAGGCCTTTTGAGACGTTTTTTCGTTTTTCACCCAAATGGCTATAATTTCCAAATTAAGAATGATAGCGCGTCCCGGTTGATATCATGGTGTAAGGCACGTCGTCCTCAACACGTACATGTAATTGGTTCATCTGTCCAATTCGTAGTTTTCGAGTAAATGGCAATTTTATGTTTAGAGGTGAAAAGGCGCGTATTTGGCCTTTTGAGACGTTTTTTCGTTTTCACCCAAATGGCTATAATTTCCAAATTAAGAATGATAGCGTCCCGGTTGATATCATGGTGTAGGCACGTCGTCTCAACACGTACATGTAATTGGTTCATCTGTCCATTCGTAGTTTTCAGTAAATGGCAATTTTATGTTAGAGGTGAAAAAGGCGCGTATTAGGCCTTTTGAGACGTTTTTTCGTTTTTCACCCAAATGGCTATAATTTCCAAATTAAGAATGATAGCGCGTCCCGGTTGATATCATGGTGTAAGGCACGTCGTCCTCAACACGTACATGTAATTGGTTCATCTGTCCATCTGTAGTTTTCGAGTAAATGGCAATTTCATGTTTAGAGGTGAAAAAGCGCGTATTAGGCCTTTTGAGACGTTTTTTTCGTTTTTCACCCAAATGGCTATAATTTCCAAATTAAGAATGATAGCGCGTCCCGGTTTATATCATGGTGTAAGGCACGTCGTCCTCAACACGTACATGTAATTGTTCATCTGTCCCTTTCGTAGTTTTCGAGTAAATGGCAATTTTGTTTAGAACTGGAAAAGGCGCGTATTAGGCCTTTTGAGACGTTTTTTCGTTTTTCACCCAAATGGCTATAATTTCCAAATTAAGAATGACAGCGCGTCCCGGTTGATATCATGGTGTAAGGCACGTCGTCCTCAACACGTACATGTAATTGGTTCATCTGTCCAATTCGTAGTTTTCGAGTAAATGGCAATTTTATGTTAAGAGGTGGAAAAGGCGCGTATTAGGCCTTTTGAGACATTTTTTTCGTTTTTCACCCAAATGGCTATAATTTCCAAATTAAGAATGACAGCGCGTCCCGGTTGATATCATGGTGTAAGGCACGTCGTCCTCAACACGTACATGTAATTGGTTCATCTGTCCCTTTCGTAGTTTTCGAGTAAATGGCAATTTCATGTTTAGAGGTGAAAAAGGCGCGTATTAGGCCTTTTGAGACGTTTTTCGTTTTTCACCCAAATGGCTATAATTTCCAAATTAAGAATGATAGCGCATCCCGGTTGATATCATTGTGTAAGGCGCGTCGTCCTCAACACGTACATGTAATTGGTTCATCTGTCCATTCGTAGTTTTCGAGTAAATGGCAATTTTATGTTTAGAGGTGAAAAAGGCGCGTATTAGGCCTTTTGAGACGTTTTTCACACAAATGGCTATAATTTCCAAATTAAGAATGATAGCGCGTCCCGGTTGATATCATGGTGTAAGGCGCGTCGTCCTCAACACGTACATGTAATTGGTTCATCTGTCCATTCGTAGTTTTCGAGTAAATGGCAATTTATGTTTAGAGGTGAAAGGCGCGTATTAGGCCTTTTGAGACGTTTTTTTCGCTTTTCACCCAAATGGCTATAATTTCCAAATTAAGAATGATAGCGCGTCCCGGTTGATATCATGGTGTAAGGCACGTCGTCCTCAACACGTACATGTAATTGGTTCATCTGTCCAATTCGTAGTTTTCGAGTAAATGGCAATTTTATGTTAAGAGGTGTAAAAGGCGCGTATTAGGCCTTTTGAGACGTTTTTTCGTTTTTCACCCAAATGGCTATAATTTCCAAATTAAGAATGATAGCGCGTCCCGGTTGATATCATGGTGTAAGGCACGTCGTCCTCAACACGTACATGTAATTGGTTCATCTGTCCAATTCGTAGTTTTCGAGAAAATGTTTACATGATATAAACCGGGACGCGCTATCATACTTAATTTGGAAGTTATAAGCCATTTGGGTTAAAAACGAACAAAAACGTCTCAAAAGGCCTAATACGCACCCTTTCACCTCTAAACATAAAATTGCCATTTACTCGAAAACTACTGAATGGACAGATGAACCAATTACATGTACCTTTTGAGGACGACGTGCCTTACACCATGATATAAACCAGATATCAATGGAAGTGAGCAATTTGGGTCAAAAACGAACAAAAACGTCTCAAAAGGCCTAATACGCGCCTTTCTCACCTCTAAACATGAAATTGCCATTTACTCGAAAACTAAGGATGGACAGATGAACCAATTACATGTACGTGTCGAGGACGACATGCCTTACACCATGATATAAACCGGGACGCGCTATCATACTTACTTTGGAAGTTATAAGCCATTTGGGTGAAAAACGAAAAAAATGTCTCAAAAGGCCCAATACGCGCCCTTTTCACCTCTAAACATAAATGTGCCATTTACTCGAAAACTACGGATTGGACAGATGAACCAATTACATATACGTGTTGAGGACGACGTGCTTTACACCATGATATAAACCGGGACGCGCTATCATACTTAATTTGGAAGTTATAAGCCATTTGGGTGAAAAACGAACAAAAACGTCTGAAAAGGCCCAATAGGCGCCTCTAAACATGAAATTGCCATTTACTCGAAAACTACGGATTGGACAGATGAACCAATTAAATGTACATTTAGATGACGACGTGCCCTACATTATGATATAAAACGGGAGAAGCTATCATAATTTATTAGAAAGTCATTTGCCATTTGGGTGAATAACGAACAAAAACGTATCAAAAGGCGCTATTTGCGCCTTTGACAGTTCTCAACATAAAATTGCTATTTACTCGACAACAAAGAATTGGGACAAATGAATCAATTTGATGTTCATGTAGAGGACGACTTGCCCTACATCATGATAATATATAAGAAGACGTTATCATACTTTATTAGAAAGTTATTTGCAACAATCATTTGTATCCTTTGTTGTATTTTTTAGACCCAAAAAATGTTAAGTGAATCATAGGGATACTAGTTCTATTTCTATTTTTCCTTTTCTGAAAAAAAATTCACGTTGTCATGTCTGACAGTATTTTCCCCAAGCGTCACATTCTAGTTAAATGCAGTTTTATAAGGCTTATGAATAGTTCCATCAAAGTTTAGCAAAGAGAATAAGGATAAGATGAAAGTGCTATTTGTGCACATCCCCAGTTGTGATATTTATGTCATTTACATATCAGGACAATCAAGTAACCAAGGATATTGATGACTCTGATGATGAAGCAAGTCCTGACTTTTTGGAGGCCATGTCTAAACATGTTTCCGGTCCGGGACTTTCTCCAAAGAAACGCTACCTTGAGACTGTAAGTTGCCTTATTCTAGTTACAGTCATTGACCATAGTGAAAGAGAGTCTACGCCAGGATCAAGAATAACCCAAGCGCACAAATAAACAATGGAGGGCATTCTCAGCCTTTGGAATTCATCCTCAGTACTACATACTTCCAATCAAATTAGTTAAATCAGAACTCATTTTATTATTTACTATATAAATCTATGTATCTACCTATTATTGCTTAGTCCTCCAGACAAAGCAGTCATCGAAATAAAAAAGGCACAGATGTGCATACCCCCACCCCAAGACCCCGCTATCCCACCTGTCACGTGCGCGCCACGCCCACATGCAACTTCCTCTCTAAAGCAGTCCCAGATACAACCAGGGACATGTTGCCAACAAGGAGAGGGGACGGAGGGAGGACATAGGTAGATACATAGATTTATATAGTAAATAATAAAATCAGTTCTGATTTAACTAATTTACCACAATAAATCATATGTATCTACCTATTATTGCTTAGACCAACACAGATGAAAGCGGGGGGCATGTCCAAACAAAAGGTAAGCGGGGTCCCAAACAAAAGGTTAGCGGGGGACCAGGCAAAAGGATGCCGCCCCCAAAGACGCCGTAGCAAAAACACTCCTCACTTGCAGGAAAGTCCTTAGCGAACACGAAACAAAGTGTTAGGCGAAAACCAGAAAGCAGCCTTCATAAGGACATGAAGCGCTACCCCATAGAAAAAGCCCAGGATTTACCAACACCCCTGGTATCATGCGCACGAGGACGCACACCATCCGAGAGAGCCTCGGGAACCGCAGTTTGAACCGCCTCAACAATCCATCCAGAGGTAGATACCTTCAATGCAGGTGAGACGGGCTCCTGCGTGATAAGAAATGGCTGAACGCTATCAAGGAAAAACCAAAAAAAATCCAGAGGGGAAAGGAGAAACCCGATCCACCTACCGACTCCTCTCACAGAGGAGTAGCCAGGGTAATGGACGGTGGGAGTCAAGCCACCAACAACGGGCAAAGAACCCGAAAAGGACTAACCACAGCACAGAGCTTCTCAGAAGCCGAGCTTAGCAAGACGGATCCCGAAACAAACCGAGAACCGGAAACACCAGAAAGTGTAACTGAGTCCAGTCAAGATACACCAGGGGCAGGGGCAAAGCCCTTACCAGCCCCCCTGGGCAGCCGATGGACTTCTTAGCCGAAGCCACAATCGGAGACTCGAAATCCGAAAACAAACGCTTCCTACCCTACGCCGAAACGTCGGGTGACGAAACCTGCCCCAAACCTTACTAAAGCTGGGAGGTTTAGCTACAGACCCAGCACGATAATCACTACCATGCTACACCGCACCTTAGGCTGCAACGCTTGGTGCTAGAAGCCACTGTGTGACCGGGGGTTCTCTGTCACGGGAGCAACTCCACTGAGAACCTGAGACATATACGAAGAAAACCGCTAGACAGAGTCCAAGTCAGACTGGGGGCACCAATCCCCCCAAAACGGGGCAAGATGCCGATAGTAGCTGCCCCCGGAGGAGCACTAAAACAGCCGGAAGCTTAACCCCAAACAAGGGCCGACGGCACATGGTGGTAAGCCAACAGCAGCACCAGGCAAACCGGGCCTAAAAGGTCTAACAGATGCCGGAGAAGCAACACCCGAGACTCAAAAATCGAACCCGAAACTGAGTCAGGTGTGAACGGGGCCGGCTCAAATGCCGGCCGAAGCACGGGCAAGAACAGGAGTAAGCCTCCGCCTGAAAAACCGCGGAGCCCGCTGGGTTTACTGACAACTACAGTAACCCCCAACTTTCACGCCACAGCAGACACACTCGCGAACTCGGCGAATACATCTTAAAACGAGTACGGTGTGGACGAGTCAAAGCCAGTCTACGCACGGGCAAAGATAGGTGCCAAGCCATCGCCCGAACGGGGTGATAAAATTGACGCCAAACATTTGGCATCCAAACAACTGGAAGCTCCAGTTGCCCGAGCGAAAGAATTATCAAACCCCAAACAAAGACGCATGAGCTGACACAGAAACGGCCGACTGAAGCGATTGACGCCAAACCCTGGCCGTCAAACTACCACTTCGTCTCCTCAGCCCCCTGGCCGGTGGGAACGGGGCAGTACCGCTTCACCGCTTCACCGAAAAAATAAGCGAACGCGGAGCCTTGGTGCTCCACGGTGGTGAATGGAAGCACCTCGCTTGAGAAACCGGTGTCACTCCCGAACCTAATGTCGGTTGTGAAACCAGGGTCAATTCCGCGCCTGACGGCACGGATTGTTGCAAACAACTATGCACAGTCAGCGAGACCTGCATCTCATACCGAGCTGGCCGTTCCGGACAAGACAGCACGGCTTGTAATAGCCGTTGTATCCACGGCGACAGCCCTAAATAACTGAAAAACCACTCATGGTGGATGAACACAGCCCGACACGGACTGGACCCGGAGGCACAGTAGCCGTTTGAGAAAACGTCCCGAAGCTCCGCCCGAGTAGTCGCAGAACAGGCCGACATTGGCGAAGATTTCTCCTTCGTCTTCTTAGCTCCTGTCCTAGCCGAAAATTGGATCGACGAGCCCTTCCACTTCTCACCCGTAAAAACGGAGTACGAAACAAATCCACGGCCCTGCTAGAGCCTTAGCTCTAGCTTACGGGATATGGAACCAGGGCCCCAAACTCCACCGCTTCTCACCCCTGAAAACGGGGGACAAAGCGAACTTCGCGGCAATGCTAGAGCTTCAACTTCAGCCTTACGGCCGGTGAGACCAGCACCGACTCGCTACAACGCTTCACAGGGAAAACAAAGCGAGCTCGAAAACCTCACATTTCACGGTGGCGATAACAGGCACCTCGCTAGAGAAGACAAGACCTCTCCCGACAAAGTCGGAAGTGAGAAGTTGGGTTATCTTCGCGCCTGACGGCACGACTTAGCTCCAGCCCCAGCCGAAGATCGAGTGGACGAGCTTTTCCGCTTCTTACCCCTAAAAACGGGGGACGAAGCGAGCTATACGGCCGTACTAGAGCTTAACTGAAGCTATACGGGCGGTGTGAACAGGGCCTCGAGCTCTACTGCTTCTCACCCGTAAATACAGGTGGCGAAGCGAGCTACACGGCCTCAAAAGAACCTAAAACAAACTTACGGCCGGTGTGAATTGGGCCCCGAGCCCCAAATCACAAGCTGGTATCGACCCCGATACCTAATTACCAGGCGATCGTATAATCACAAAACCAATATCTCACACTATTGTCCCCACAAAGGAATGGATCAGCCGTGGCAATCCCTTCCCATGCAAAGAGACAGGAAAGCATCCAAACATATAAAATCAACAAAGTAAAGACTCGGACCCCAGGCCCACAAAGCTGAGCTGAGCCCGACAGCGAGTCCGAGGAAGATAACTCGGTAAAAATTCTTCAAGTAGAGGTAGAGTATCAGGGAAAGAACGTTGTTAACAGCGAAAACGAAACACTACCACCGGAGCTGGGCCGAGAAAGAAATATCAGAAAGATACTTTCCTAATAAAACTTCGCGCCGGAAACCAAACACGGAACCGAGGCTAACTCGCGGCCCAAACCTCCGAGACAAGGGAGACAGAGTCCCAGTCACCCTGACAACTCAAAGCTGGGGTAAGACCACTACTGAATCAAAGACTCCTCTCCCGGAGAAGCACCGAGAAAATCGAGAGAAACTGTGTTTATCAGGCGATAAACATAGTTTATCTCGATAACAGTGTTTATCGCTTGATAAACAGTGTTTATCGCCGATAAACAGTGTTTATCAAGAGAAACTGTGTTTATCAGTCGATAAACAAAGTTTCTCTCGATAAACACTGTTTATCGCTCGATAAACAGTGTTTTTCGACGATAAACAGTGTTTTTCGGCGATAAACAATGTTTATCTGATTTATTGGGCAAATGGCGCGCACTCATGCTCCAGATCAGAGCCGTATGCACTACTCCGCACGTTAGTCAGGTGGCTTGGTGAAATTACCGTTACTTAATTGCCTGATAAAAGCACCATTTTTGGTACAGGACTTCCTTAAGACCTACTGAACGATATTGGGTAGTAGCCCCCGGCAAGAATATCATATAAGGGTGTCGGGCGGGGGCGTCGCCTCGTAGCCCCCGAATAATTTATAAGGTAGGCGTTATACAACATTGATTTGTTCTTGTACAAATGCCATTTTTGGTACAGGGCTTTCTTAGGACCTACTGAACGATAATAGGGTAGGAGCCTCCGGCAAGAATATCATATAAGGGTGTGGGGCGGGGCCGTCGCCTCGTAGCCCCCAAATAATTTATAAGGTATAATATAACATTGATTTGTTGTTGTACAAATGCCATTTTTGTACAGGGCTTCCATAGGACCTACTGAACGATAATAGGGTAGGAGCCCCCGGCAAGAATACCATATAAGGGTGTGGGGCGGGGCCGTCGCCTCGTAGCCCCCAAATAATTTATAAGGTATATATTATATAAGGGTGTGGGGCGTAGTCCACAAATAATTTAAAAGATAATATACCATTGAGTTTTTGTTGTACAAACGCCATAGTTAGTTATGCTCCTCTCCTACCATCATTCAGCAGGTCCTAATGAAGCCCTGTACCAAAAATGGCGTATGTACAACAAAAACTCAATGTTATATTACCTTTTAAATTATTTGTGGGCTACGAGGCGACGCCCCCGCCCCACACCTCTATATAATATTCTTGCCGGGGACTCCTAGGCCTACCATAATATCCTTCAGTAGTTCCTAAGAAAGCCCTGTACCAAAAATGGTGCTTTTATCAGGCAAGTAACGGTAATTTCACCAAGCTACCTGATTAACGTGTGGAGTAGTGCATACGGTTCTGATCTGGATTACGAGTGCTCGCCATTTGCCCAATAAATCAGATAAACATTGTTTATCGAGCGATAAACAGTGTTTATCAGCGATAAACACTGTTTATCGGCGATAAACATTGTTTATCGAGAGAAACTGTGTTTATCAGTCGATAAACATAGTTTCTCTCGATAAACAGTGTTTATCGCTTGATAAACAGTGTTTATCGCTCGATAAACAGGGTTTTTCGACGATAAACAGTGTTTATCGGCGATACAGTGTTTATCTGAATTATTGGTCAAACGGCGCGCCATACGCTCAAACTCTTCCGCTTCTTCCCCGTCGCAACGGGGGATGAAGGGACCTCTTGGCCTTGCTAGCTTTCTTCAGCTCAGCACCACAGTCAAATTGACCCAGGCCGTCTCGCTTCACAGAATCTATAGAAACCTGAGCGAAAACCCGCACGGTCAGTGTGACCGAGGCCCTCACGCTGCAATACTCCCTGAGAAGTTACAGCGAAACCACTACGATGAGTGTGACCGTGGCCTGCTCGCTGCAAAGTTTCGTGAGAAACGCCAGCGAGGTGTGACCGGGGCCTGCTCGCTTCAGTGCTTCGTGAGAAGCATCAGCGAGCTCGAGACCTTGGCGTTCCACTGGGGTGATAACAGGCACCCCAAAAGTGGACGCAGGAATACTGCCGAAATGAATCGGGTGCGTAAACCGGGTCTCCTTCATGCTTGAATGCATGGCTCGTGCTTTGCACGGCAACCGTGAAGCCCGGGGCCTCTACCGGACGGACAGACCCACGAAGGGGAGACCCACCAGTAGGAGTCTCTATATTCAGCGTAACCGAATCTCTAGACCTCGACATACTGGCGCCGGAGCACAGCCCGCTGGCTGGCCCGGACGCGGTATCCGTCGGTAACTTATTACAGGGCAAAACTCCCGACACACCCAGCAAAATAACCCAGTGCGTGGAGAAACCTACCTCGAGCCTGTACTCGGGGTGCCCTTACCCCCCTCCTGCCGCACCAAACTCACTCGCAAGTGAGGCGGTAACGACAACCGAAACTGGGGGCGTGAATTATCCACTCCAGAGTCCATTGGAAATCTGTGGATAAAAAATAAACTTTCCAAAGAAAGTAAAACAACAACAAAAAAGAAAGGTAACAACAGTTATTAAAACCAAAGATATCTCTTTGCTAAAACCAACAATCGACGAACTAAAATAGCGTCGAATAAAAACAAGCAACAAACAGCGTCGCTACAAAAATCGTTTATTTAAAATCTTAAAACAAACAAAATAACTTGGTGAAACAAAACAGCCCTAGCGTAGCTAAACAAAAGAGCTACGAACGAAGAACGCTTAACTTAGCGTCAACAAAAGAGCTAAGAAAGGAAGAACGCTTATCTTAGAGTCAACAAAAGAAATTAACACAAAGCGCGCTCAACAATAGAGCCGCACCGTAATCTACACTAGAGGTATGCACAAAGAAATCCCACTAAGAAAACACACTAAGTGAAAAAGCCCCTGTACATACTTTGTCCGGGACTGAACTCAAAAAGGGAAGTTCGGACGGCAAAAGTGAACACTAATTACTGCCAAAATAAAGTGACTTAGGGTTAAAAAAACCGAACCAAAATGTATAAAAACAAATTTGAACTGGAAATGACAGAAAGAAAGCACTCCAAAACGCTGCGAGGAGCAAAAACTCCAAATTTAGCGGTAGAGACTTAACTGTACTCCTTAACGTATGACTGCGAAAAAGAGAGAGGAAGTTCCATGTGGGCGTGGCGCGCACGTGACAGGTGGGATAGCGGGGTCTTGGGGTGGGGGTATGCACATCTGTGACATTTCGATGACTGCTTTGTCTGGAGGACTAAGCAATAATAGGTAGATACATATGATTTATTGTGGTAAATAAAACTAGAGACAGGAGTTTAGAGCAGCAATGGGAAGCCCAATCTCACCTATCATTGCTAATTTCTTCATGGAAGACCTTGAACAACAGGCCATAGCTACAGGTTCTCTAGAGGCAAGACACAGGCTCTAGAAGAGGTATGTAGATGACATCCTTGAAGTTGTCAAAGAAGATCAGATAGACAACCTCACCGCACATCTCAACCAGGTGACTAAAACAGGAAGTATCAAATTCACACATGAGAAAGGACATGAGGGCAACATCTCCTTCCTTGACATACTCATCTCCAGAAAGAATGGTGGTTCAATCAAGGTTTTCGAGTTCAGGAAACCCACCAACACTGACCAATATCTAATTTTCCAATTTCCAAAACTCGGCATTATCTAAACCTTCTCCAACCGTGCAAAGTAAATCGCCACAGAAAAGGATGACGTTAATATTGAACTTTCACATGTCACCATAGCCATGAAAAGGTGATGATATCCTTTTTGGAGTTTCAAAAGTGTGGAATAGAGGGGCAAACAAACATCAAATCAAGCACAAAAAACAACCCCAAAACAAGAACAAGAACAAAGAAATGGTGGTATTACCATACATCAAGGGAACCACAGAGGCTCTACAACGTGTATTTAATGTATCGAATGTTTCGTGGCACTGCATCTCTTGTGGCATGCCGCAGTTCTCCTCAAGCCTGTTTGATTCTTTTCAAATGGAAACAAGTAACATTTATGACAGCTTGACTTCTAATTCACAGTCTACTGACACTAGTAGCTCCACAGCACCACCTAGCCCAGGTCCTCCTCTAGCTTCTTCATCTCCAGCCCGCCGAAGAACTTTGACGAAAGGAAATCAAACCAAACGTAAGATGAAAATCCTCAACATCAATTTCCAAAGTGCCAAAAATAAAAAGGAAGAACTTGGCTCTCTGATAGACTCCACAGACCCTGATATAATCCTGGGTACTGAAACGTGGCTGAATAGTACCATCTGCAGCTCAGAACTATTTCCTCCAGGCTACGACGTAGTTCGGAAGGATCGCGCTGACGGATATGGAGGAGTATGCATCGCCATAAAGAAAGATCTTGTATTCGAAGAACTGTCGGGCAAGCCGGACCTTGATGTTGAAGCTGTCTTCACAAAAATCCATCTTCATAGGCACCAATCCCTAGTCATCTGTGCTATGTATAGGCCACCATCAAGCTCTACAGCATACATGGCAGACCTCTGTGAAATGGTGGAGGATATTCATTCTCAGCACCGCAATGCAGTTCTGTGGCTTGGAGGTGATATGAACCTCCCTGACATCAATTGGGTAACCCAAGCAATTGAAGGCAACCAAAACCATAATGCCACCAACATGAGGTTCTTGGACATGCTTCAAAACTGCGACCTACAACAAATCGTAGATTTCCCAACAAGACAGTACAGCTGCCTAGACCTCTTTCTCACAAACAGGCCTACCCTCGTTGACAAGTGTTCTCCACTGCCTGGGATCGGTGATCATGACATAGTGTCCGTAGTGTCATCTGTTGAAGCCAGCAGACGCAAACCCGTAAAGAGAAAGATCTTCCTCTGGAAGCATGCAGATGTAGAGAACATGAAGAAGGATTGTCTTGCATTCCAGAAAGGCTTCACTGACCAATACTGCAGCTCTAGCTCCATACAAACCATGTGGTCTGACATCAAAACATCCTTGACTCATCTACTGGATAAGCATGTTCCATCCAAGATGACATCGACTAGGTACAACCAACCCTGGATTACTCGTACTGTGAAACGCCTCTCTCGGAAGAAAAAGAAATGCTACAACATAGCCAAGGCTAGTAATGTCCAAGCTGACCGTGAGAAATACCTGGAAGTCAAGAAGCAGGCACGGATCACCTGCAAACAAGCCTAGAACAGGTACCTGACAGACATTGTCAGCCCTGACACCACCTGTAACCCAAAGCGCTTCTGGAGTTTTATAAACAGCAAGCGATGCGATGCTTCAGGTGTGGCTCCATTGAAATCATCTGATGGATTGACTTACTCAGACAGCCTCTCAAAGGCGAATATCCTAAGTAGTCAGTTTTCATTGGTCTTCAACTACACTGAAGAGATGACTAGTTTGAGAGACAAAGGACCGAGGCCATACCCAACCATGGACCACATTACTATCTCTTCACCAGGGGTCCTGAAGATCCTGTCTGAGCTTGATGTTCATAAAGCCACTGGTCCTGACCAAATCCCAGCCAGACTTCTGAAGGGACTTGCCACCGAACTGACACCTGTGTTCACTTTATTCTTCCAAGCCTCCCTTAACCAGGGTGTCAATATTGCTCCAATCTTCAAGAAAGGTGACCGTAGCAAGCCAGAGAACTACAGGCCTATCTCTCTGACGTCAGTGACCTGTAAAGTACTGGAGCACATCGTTCTCAGCAGCATCATGACCCACCTTGAAGACCACAACATCTTGTCTGATGCACAACATGGCTTCCGCAAGAAATGATCCTGCGTCTCCCAGCTTGTACTGGCTGTCCAGGACCTCACCAAAGCCATCGTTGACAGAGAACAATTGGACATGGTACTCCTTGATTTCTCCAAAGCATTTGACAAGGTTCCCCATGGAAGGCTGCTACACAAGCTTCAATTCTATGGAATCCGGGAACACACACACACATGGGTTTCTGACTTCCTGAGTAACAGGACCCCAAATATTGTACTGGAAGGATCCATCTCCAGCACCAGCCAAGTAACATCTGGTGTCCCGCAAGGCAGTGTTATCGGCCCAATGCTGTTTCTCCTCTTCATCAACGATCTGCCAGAGTACCTCTCCCCAAACTCTACAACCAGACTCTTCGCTGATGATTGTATGCTATACAGCAACATCAAGACAGAGGAAGATGCCCTTCTTGTCCAAGAGGATCTCGACTCGCTCCAACGATGGGAGCGTGATTGGCTGATGGAATTCAACCCACAGAAATGTCAGGTTCTCCATGTCACCAATAAACGCAAACCCATCATCAAATCCTACTCCATCCACGGACAGACCCTAGATGACAAAAATACAGCGAAGTACCTAGGTGTCGAGTTGCAGAAGAACCTCAGCTGGAACCAACACATCAACACTGTCACCAAAAAGGCCAACTCCACCCGTGCCTTTCTTCAAAGGAATATCCGACCATGCCCCAGAAAGGTAAAAGTGCTGTGCTACAACACTCTCCTGCAACCAATCATGGAGTATGCCAGCATCATATGGGAACCTCACACGCAAGCAAACATCAAGAAGCTTGAAATGGTTCAACGACGATATGTCCGCTTCATCTTCAATAACCACCGCAGGACAAGCAGCGTAGCAGCCATGCTGAACCAGCTCAAGTGGCCATTATTACAAGAACGCAGGGCGCAGGCTAAGGTGGTGATGGTCTATCGCATCACCAACTCGCTGATAGACATCCCACACACTTCCCTCACTCCATCTACATCCCTGCTCAGAGGGCATTCCAAGAAGATAGTAGTTCCTTTTGCCCGAACGCTGGTCTACCAGAGGAGCTTCTTCCCGGATGCTATAAGACTCTGGAACTGCCTCCCTCAGAACACCGTCAATTGTACCTCTGCTAACACCTTCAAGCTAGAGGAACAAAAGAACCAGCTCCTCTAAAACGGTAGTTGTTTTTACTCGCACTCAGTTAACTGTACCCGTTATCAGACATTGTACACACATCTGCACTGCACCTCAACAGTACGACAATACACCTGACGGTGGCCTGTACTGTTACTGAAGAAGAAGAAGAATTCAACCTTGCCACAGCAGCAAAACCTCATCAAATGATCAAGAGGTTACTCGTACACCCAAAGGATAAGAGAAAGATCGAAGACACATCAGGATATGTTTACGAGATCTTCTGCAAGGACTGTCCCAAGGTGTACATTGGAGAAACAGGTAGACCGGCCTTTCGGCATCAGAAGAGATGAACACAAGGATGAAGTCTCCAACATCACCAAAACTCCCTTCAGACGAGCCAGAACAAAAGGCGGATAACATGAATTCATAAATCTGCTGTTGGAGATCATGTAGCAACAAACAACCACTCAATAAAGAACACGTGCAAAATATTGACTAAAGAGTATCACAAGCCAACGAGATGGATACGGGAGTCTATCAACAAGGGCAACACTATGAACAGGGACGGGGGCCAACACATTCTCTCAAACGTATTCAACCCCATTCTCTCGCAGCTGTCTATAAACGCCATCTACGACGGCCTCAGTCTGACGAACATTGCTTTTAGCGTTCGAAAGTACTCGCTAAAGGTACGGCAAATTTCAAATTGATTATGTAAAAAGAAGTTTTTAACCAGTTGTATTTAACTGTCTAAACAAAATGTCCGTATCTTAATACAGAGAAAAGAAATTAGAGGGGTGGCAATTATTGGTTGTTACAAAACAAAATTTCCCAACTAGGGATAAGTTTGTTGCGCGCCTACAATTTATGGTGGTTTTTATGGATTTAAACTTTGCCTTATGGTTAAGATCAAATTATTGATTTATATTCAAAGAAAAATGTATTCCCAAGGTTTAAAAACTATGCTTCTTCCACTTTTACCAATATCGGATTTTGATAGAATTGAGAACCCTTCTTGGTGCCGATCCATATGTTGCTTCTCATTCAGTTACATTGAGCTTACTGCCAGAGCTATAAGAACATTTCTTAATTGTATCAAATAATGATTTAAAAGAGTTATTTAAGCCATCAGTAAAACATATAGAATCATCTACTATAACAAAGAAATTTTACTTCATTTCCTTCTACTGGGATACTTTTTATACATCCGTTTTGTCGAATAGCAAGTGTCATAGTTTCAATAACTAACAAGTCAACGCAAAGCGTAGCATCCCCTCGCAGGGTACAAATGGCCTATATACGTCAGAACAAGTTACCTCCATTAGACTATACTATTATATTACTAGGCAAGGAAGTTATACCACATTTTCACATATATAATTAGGTGTTTTTGCATATTTAATCAGCTATGACCTGTGACCTACATACTCCGAAATCGAACTTAGGCTGTGTTTTGATACCATGTACCTTCATATCAAATTACATTAAAATCCGTCAAACATTACTAAAGTTATCGATCGGAAACCAGATTCGCATATTTAATGAGCTATGACCTTATTTACTCCGAAATCGAACTTAGGCTGTGTTTTGATACCATGTACCTTCATATCAAATTTCATTAAAATCCGTCAAATATTACTAAAGTTATCGATCGGAAACCAGATGTGTATTTTTCGCATATTTAATGAGCTATGACCTTTGACCTTTGACCTACATACTCCGAAATCGAACTTAGCCTGTATTTTGATACCATGTACCTTCATATCAAACTTCATTAAAATCCGTTAAACGTTACTGAAGTTATCGATCGGAAACCAAATTTGTTACGAACGGACGGACGGACAGACGCACGGAAGGACGGAAGGAAGGACGGACAGCAGCGTTTCTATATCCCCTCCGACTTCGTCAGCGAGGGGATAATAAAGACAAATATGGGGATAGAGGACACCTTTGAAAGGTACCCCTTTCCGATCGGTTTAGTTGAATTTCAATGATTCAGAGCATATTTTTTTCTACCGGAGTTAAATACTTTTATCTAAATTCATTACTTGAATTAAATCGTTTTAGCACATAAAGAAGGGATTCCTGATAAACACTTTCAAAAGCTTCTAGATATCGAGGAGGAGGATATACCCCTTGAATATTTTATGTTTTTGTATTACGAACAGTATATCTTTTTAAGAATGAATAAATCTTTGTTCATTATTTTGATGCAGAGTGTGAAATCAAATTTCAGGTCTGTTCGGTATTATTTTCATTTGCAAAATAGTCAAAATGAAGTTCATTATTCCTTTTTACACGTTATCATAGCTCACTTGTAATAATAATAATAATAATAATAATAATAATTACATTTATAGGGAGCTTTATACAGGCGTTTCTAAGCGCACAGGTGGTACTGTCTAACTCTGTATAATTATTCAACATGTTCAATACCTTAAAAGCAACAAAATAAAATATAATATTACTAATACAATACAATACAATTGAGTTGAATGGAATAAACTACTTGTGAGCGCCTCCAGTATACTATAACTGATTAAAAAGGTGGTTTTTGAGAAGTATTTGAATGATTCAATGGATGGGGCATTTTGAATATGGGGTGGGAGTTTGTTCTAGAGGGCGGGGGCAATCGATGAAAAGGCACGGTCACCATAACGGGTTTTTGTTCGTGGGCTTGTACATTACTTGTACATTACTTTCAGCTAAATGATTGTTTAAAACAACTCTCACCCAGGCACATACCAAATAAGGAACGAAGATTTGTTCATTTTGAAAAGATATATTGGTCCCAATACTCTTTAAAACCAGATTGATCAGGGTAAATGAAGTGTGAAGCCTATTGGATATTGATGTGAGGTATATAATACGGGCATATGGTAGTGTCATACCCGCTTCTTGTAGAAAGATTTGACGTTACGCTTAACATCTTGTTTGATTACAAAATCTGACACTGTCATTAAACAAAAAAGAAGCAGCGTGCTTAGCCTGAACTATCAGACGGATATGGTGATACAGGGAAGCTACACCGCCGTGAAACAGAACGCATACGAGCGCATCCAAAGTAAGTTAGGAAGTGAGCAGAAGGTTGTCGCACAATCATAACAGAGATTCTTGGCAAAGCGAGTGCATCGATTTATGGTTGCTTAGACCGTTCATCCATAGCTACAGGCAACTGATTTAGGATAATCTAAACAGGTATGTTTGGGTTATTTATATCGTATCATGTACATAGATATATATGTTTACACAATTCTTTAAGCGAATTTGAATATGGGAAAGCATTATTATAGTGGTAGAAGTAGTAGTAGTAGTAGTAGTAGTAGCAGGGGCGGATCCAGCCGGCGGCAAGGGAGGGGGCCTAAAAAGGGGCCCACTTAGTGCGAAAATTTGAAAATCGTGCCGGCCGATTTTTCGCTCAGTGGGGTGGTAGTGAGCACAATTTTTTTTGGTACCCGAAAATTTTTTGTCCCTACGGGAAGGGTTACTTTTTTTCCAGCGCCACCCCCCCCCCTTGGGCGCCAGGGGAGGAGACCCATCTTCTTTTTTTCTAAAAAAGGGTGTTTTTACCTGTTTTTTTGTTGCTAGGGAGGGGCCGGGCCCCCTGGATCCGCCACTGATTAGTAGTAGTCAGATCAGCAGCAGCAGCAGTAGTAGTCGTCTTCGTCGTGATATATTTATCTTTACTTCATTTTTAAAAAATACATCATGTCCATTTGTTAGTATCATAGCATAACCCCGTTATCATCTTTATAATGATTAACATTACAATAAATGTTAATGTACTCTGGATAGTTAGGTACACATACGGATCTAAGAGGGAAATGGCGTTAATATTTTTTTGTTCAACATGGATTCCGATGTATACTTCGATGCTGAAAACAATGGCACCGACTGATTTTTTTAATGAAATGTGCCCAAGTTTTATGTTTCAATGGCTCACCATTGTTTTAAGCATTTCAGAACAGATATTTTCGGCTGAAAACGTTTTATTTGGTGTATAGAAAATAGAACATGGTAATGGTCAAGACCAACAAACGACCACAGGGACAC
Organism: Mesocentrotus franciscanus; assembly: GCA_037976565.1. Lineage (NCBI taxonomy): Eukaryota > Metazoa > Echinodermata > Echinoidea > Camarodonta > Strongylocentrotidae > Mesocentrotus > Mesocentrotus franciscanus. Next base: position 20,336,807 of record CP137684.1, on the reverse strand, counting down.
AAAGTTGCTCCAAAAGAGCCCAATACACACAACAGTCTACTTTAGAGGACTGCTTTGTACAATTTTCTGAGGCAACAGGAGCACTGTAAATCTATATATCGGTATCTAAATGCAATGATAAATTGTAGGTTTGAGGCTTTGATGGCTAAAGATGTCTCAACTACCTAAAATCTAATTTTAAGGGCAAAATGTAAAATAAGTGTTTCAAGAGTATTTATTTATAGTGAGATGGTACATTTGCTTTCAAAAGACATTTGGAAATGTGTTCTACTAAAGGTACTATAGTAATTTAAACAATATTACATCATTTTGGGGCATCTGAGGGGTCCCCTGGCGCCCTAAGACATTCATCAAAGCCCAATATAAAATACGTGAAATACATGTATCGTGAATTTTTCAGAGTAAAATGGCATGCTGAACCCATTGGAAGAAAAACGCTAATATGTCTTGCATGCTCGCGGTGACTGCTAAACCAGTATTTATCCACTTATCTTACAATAATTATGGTGATTACACAATGGAAAAAACATAACGACAGAATTCTAAGCATATGAATTATATTAGGAAAAAGAGCTTATTTTGTTTATCTCCTGAAGAGTACTCACCAAAGAGGTGTGATTATACCCGTGATCAATAATTATAGAGACAATGAAGGAGAGATTCCGTAGAAAGAAGCTTAATTGCTGTAGTTGCTTACAATTTTATCCCAAGTTAGCAAATCTAAACAAATCAAATTGAAACACAGATAAAGTGCCGGTTCAAAGAAAATCACAAATATGGCAGACAACGTATCACTAGAAACTGGTAAGCTAACAGATGGCCATCGTATAAGTTTTAGGTCAACTACATATCGGGTGATTTATAAAAATACAAATAAAACTACCTCCATAGCATCTGGGATATGCGGGAGATTCGCCAGAAAATTTGCGATGTTTTAATGCCGTCACAATATGAACCAATCCTGCCCAAGCAGACGACATCCCATAAAGAATGAACATAATTGCAATGCTATTATTTCTCAAATTATAATGAGTTTAGTGTATATAAATAAATGTGATGGAATTTTATACCATTCAAAAAGGGATATGAAACCGATTCTGATAACTTAATTCTTTTGTTTGTAAAAACACAGGATAGGGATTAATGAACAAACAAAGAAACCACACTTTCAAATTAAAAAAAACCCCGGAATGATAGCATGGACGGCATTTGTTCCCTCTTGAACCGTCGAACATACCGCGGTGTATGCAGCTGAAATACAATGGCGTCTTATTTTGTTTACAAGCGACGGATTCCTTTATTTTGTTATCGTTGCATTTTTCATCAAAATAATACCGAGCGCGGGGTTTAGAGTGAGGCAATAGATTAAACATTTAGCCTGACGGTAGTGAAGTAATAGAAATAACTGAAGAGAAGATGAAAAAACAGGCACTGAAAATGTGTGAAATGTCATGGGACATCGTCTGCTTGTGCAAATCATGTTCAACATGTGACGTCACACATCTCAGCAGCGATCGGAGAGCTTTTCAGGTGCTATGCTGGGGCTGTATTTAAGCGTTTTGTAATTGATAATAATCATTACTTGGAATGTTTCCAAGCATTGAATTTTGATACCCTTGTCCAATCAAAGTTTCACCTTTGCAATAATGACAAACAAGTTAGTTTTTAAAATTAATGAACTTTCTCTTTAAACATTGATTGCCTGCATTTGATATGGAAGAAATGACGAAAGAATAGTAATAAGACACGATGACAAGGACTTTCGAAAGCTCATTAATATCATCGCCTAAACAAAAAAGGATATCCCACAACTAATTATTTAGAAGTGCAAGCGAAAAAGGATGAATTTCATCCCTTTCAAAACAATTATGCACGCTTGACTAAACAAATTGAGAAATTATGAACATGAAACTATTCACCGAAACTTCTCTAAAATTCACTTACTTAAGATGTATTTCATATCGAGAATTGATGGCAATGGGTGAACATATAATAGTCCACTGGCTAGAAGAGTCATGAGAAAAATCAGACAAAAGATCGTGACATTCTCTTGGTCTCCTTTTTAAAATCATTATTATTATGATTAATAGCAGCAGCATTTCCTATAAGCCAACGTGTGCTCATATAGGGCCTACATTTAATTCCCGGAATTTCAGATTACAGGTTCACTATAAATATATTCTCGGAAACTGAATTATGTAAAGATAAATAATGGTTATTAAAAAAATCTTGCAAGACTGGAATTTCCTTATACATATACAATGAGCAGACACGTTTGGATTTAGCACTCTGTATAGTATAGCAATAATGAACAATACAAAAGTAAACGTTTTTTGTTTGTTAGGGAGTCACTAGGGCTATTCAATATGAAAAACTCCTCGATAGACCTCTTTTTCAACCGGTATTACATTGGGATTTATCCAGTATGTAGTATTCTATAATCGAAAAATTGCATAGTTTTCTATTATTAGCCTGGGATAGGATTACTATGCGAATTTCCTGCTTGACAACAATCGTACCTAGATTCAGTGCCCCCAGTTACCGTTATCGTTGATTTTAAAATATAATTTCGACGCCCCCTCTCAAAATAAAAAGTTTATATGTATATATATATATATATATATCATGTTCATTTATAGTTAATTAGGCATCACTCCTTTTCAAAAGTAGCTTGGAAACATTAACATTCAGATTATGCAAGGAGCTTGGTCAATATCATCCTATGATACTCCTTTTCAACTGGTAGAATACTGATGTCTTGTGTTACAGTATAAACGATGGGTTTGCATAAATTAGCATAATTAAGCTTCAAGGCAAGTCATAAATTTGCAGCTCCATTCTTTAAAAAAAAATCATATTTAGATTCAGCAACCAAATTTATCGTAGATTATTGCATTGGTGTTGTAACTATAACCAAAATAATGGATTTTAAATATCGATGCCTAATTTGCACAATTAAGTATCAATTTTATTCAAAAAATAAGTATACACATATGTGTCTTCGAAATATTGAATGAAATTTTAGAAGCACAAATTAGTATTTGATATTCATTTTCTTAGATAGGATATACCTACTATGCTTGTGCATTGATTGTGCATTATGCCAAAAGTATAAAACAATGGATTTTTGCAAAAATGTGCATAGTTAAGCCTTATTAAAGAGATACATTGCAAGTTTTTAATGCTTTGCAACAAGCATGTTTAGACTCAGCACCAAACATTATCCAAAAATATTACCTTTCAGTTGATTTGATGTTAGCATTTTCAGTTAAATAGCTCAATTATTGATTTGCATATTGATGCGTAATTTGCATAATTGTGAACATCACTCTGTAAAAATGTACACATTAATAGCTTCGAAATATTCACACTCACACTATGCAGCCCTACATGTAATTGATTTTATTAGTATTAATTTGTGTTCCATAGGATATTAGTGATTGTGCAAAATAATATAAACTGATTTTGCATTAGGTTGCATAATTAAGAATCATTAACTTGAAAATTTTATAGATTTACTCTTCGCAACATTCATATTTAAATTCATATTTTTTTTAATTAACCCTGTACCCATTTTTTAGGTGGCCGAGGGGGGTATGTGGACCACATACATGAAAACGGAGTCTCTTTTCCATGTCATCCCATAGTCTAGGTGGGGGACTATGTCGCTCACCTCCTGGTTTTATAGATCCTTAGTGGATCTTTGGAATTCACAATGTGTACATGGTTGTTGCCATGTCAGATAATCATTTAGCAAACTTGAGAGTTAGTAAACCAAGTTGCATATATATGAGAATTATATGTGAACATTACATGTTAAGTACGGCCTACATATCAGTAAATGCATTGATATGCATAAATTTGCATGATGAATTTTTGAAGAATACATTTTTACGCTTGTCAACATTGTTATTTGAATTCAGCACCAAAAATTACCCTCGTACACACATTTTCAGGTGGGGCGAAAATATGGACCAAGAAAAAAGAGCCCCTTTTCCATGTCATCCCATGTTCTACTATCGAGATGTAAAATTATAATCATGTATTGTATAACCCTAGCATGATTTATATATGCAGTAAAATATGGTATAGAAATTGCCCTTGAGTTGATTTTACAAATTAAAGTCTTTGCGATCGTCTTATAATTAGTTTTTATCATAACAAGCAGCATCAACACAAACATTATCCTAACCGATGGATATATGCGTAAATTACATGAATTGCATGCAATATGAGCTTGATTTCTGTCCCTAAATTTGGATTGGCTGTCCCCAAAATTAAAAAATGGATATGCTTCTGATCATACCTTTGTGATAACTTTCATTATAAAAGAAAAACCTCTTATGACTAATGTTACTGCTTTTGTTCTCTTTTATATTAGAAAACGAGATGAGCATGGACAATATCACATTTGTGAATGACTCGGAAGGGCCACAAGTTGGAATGGCACGTGATGCTAATGGCAATGGAACGATTGACCCAGTAGAGAAGGTCAGCATTGTTGCCATGATCTTCTTGCCTATCTTCATCTTTGTAGGTGTATTTGGCAACACATTAGTTTGCATTGCTGTCGTCAGAATACACAAGCTTCGTACTGTGGCTAATTCCTTCGTGGTCTCCCTGGCCATATCTGATCTAGCTGTGTGCGTGATCGTCTTACCTTTGGGTCTGTATGAGGCGGTGAACTTTGGTTCCTGGTACCTTGGTGATATCCTCTGTAATACTTGGCTATCGTTAGATGTCATCCTCAGTACAGCTTCAGTGTGGAACCTCTGTGCCATCGCGGGAGATCGTTGGCTTGCCATCACCAAGCCCATCTGGTATGCTAACAGGAGATCTGCTAAGCTAGCCGGTATTGCTATGGCAGTGGCTTGGGGCGGTCCTGTGCTTCTCACCTTACCTTCCATTGTTCTCATGCATTACAATTCCCGTGAACCCAACGTGTGCTACCTTAATGTCAATTTTCCATATGTTATTGCGGCCTGCATCATCGCCTTCTACCTACCATGTCTTCTCGTTCTCGGTGTCTATGTCCGTATCTTCATAGCGGCAAGAGATCACTTTCTCCGCAAGCCTTCTGCTGTCCGCAAACGAAAGCAGTCCTCAAGTTGTCCCGCTAATGACCGCAGTTTGGACAGTGCGTGTGATAGCAGTGGCAATGCAAACGCAGGAATCACAATCAATTGCAAGACAGAGTTTACAACAACGACCGGTAGTATGGGAAATATCAACGCTATCAACAACCCTGCACGCAAGATCAGTACATCGGCTTCGACAGAGAATTCTCTTGATCTTCTGGACACCCGACCTCCGTTGAAACGACGTACGTCTCGCATTCCACGTATATCAGTGAGCAAAGAGAAGAAAGCAGCTATAGTCCTATCGATCGTAGTAGGTGCCTTCATTATCTGCTGGTTGCCTTACTTTACTGCGGTTCTCATCTATGCTGCTTCAGGTGGAGCAATTATGGCCTCAAATGAAGTTTATGTTGCATGCTCTTGGTTAGGATGGCTGAATAGCATCATCAACCCTATCATATACACTATTTTTAACAAGGATTTCAGGAAAGCTTTCAAATACATCTTAAAATGTCAGTGTGATAACTGGATCTCCATGCGTACATCAAGCTCGCGTTAAATTTATCACTGACTGTAAATCTCTCCTTCGGAGGGGATGGATATCTTCGCAGATTATGAGTTTTTGTCGATACTTCGGCAATGTGGGATCGTATTGACATTCACAAATTTGGCATTAAATATAGACGATAACGCCAAAACGATGAGATAATACATACATAGTGAATTTTAACGAACATTGGATTACGTTACACTACGAAGTGAAATAAATCATAATGTCATGAACTATCTAAAAGACAGTGGTGAATTTTGCATCGCAATTATCAGTTTATCCAAACGTCATTCCAAATTTGCGTTGCTCTTGTATATATAAATAGTTTATTCGAAGTAAAGAATCTCACACATGTTTTCAGGTACAATCCTGTGTCAATATATCTGGCTAGTTAGGCAATACTAAATAATGGTTTAATAAATAGATGTATTTCACTCCCCAAAATGCATTCACGATTGGTGAGTTGTAGTTCATACCCCAAGACATATTTTGATTGGTTAGTTGTAGGCCATATCCTCTATTCACATCTTGTTATAACACGCGTTTTTATTGGTTATCGGTTGTCCATACCATGTAACACGCATTTAGCTTGATTTGTAGCAGTAGTTTAGAGCACAAAAAATTTGATTAGATAATTGTAATTCATGCCCAAATTTATTCCAAATATTAGTGACTTTCACTGAAATGCCAGTAATTTAATAATTACTTAAGGCTGTGTTGACAATTTAGACATTGTGGCTTCAAAATATTTGATGAAATTCTTGAATTTCAATGTGATTTTACACAGTAATTGTTTTCTAGACTATCCAAACGTTTGCTGTAAATGGGTATTATGTGTTAATTTTGAGACAACCCACTAAACAACGGGGTGTTTCTTCTGAACTACATGTATATCATAAATACGCCCACTGCAGTTATACTTGGTTTATATTCGATTAAATATCTTCCTGCAGTGATAATTTACGTACTTTTTCTTAACAAATGCATTTTTCTTGTTTAGCCGATTACGGAACTTTACACCAACTTTTTTTAGAAAATTGATAGCCATAGGCTATACAGTTGTTGATCCAAACGAAAACAACAAATCGAATTTTACTCGTATCATTTAGCGATAATTATATTCCCAGTCTTAAATGTTTTACTACTGTCGTGGGTTTTTACTTTCTTTACCATTATGAAACAAAAACGATAACATCACAACATCATCCTAAAAACTGACAAGGTGACTGGCTATGAACCGATTCATTAGACATGCAGCACAGTTTACTTCTTTATCCATTTTAATTGGTCTTGTGTTTATCGGCCAACCGTCTAAATTCTTTGCATAAAACTTTTGAGTATTTGATTTGATTTGGATTTGATTTGGATTTGAAAAGGTATTTATTAAAAACCACATGGCAGCTCAACAGTTGAATTGAGTGGAATTTACATCGTAACAAAGCCAACTAAATGCAATACAAAGTAATTATGAACAATTGAAAAAGAAAAAAAATGTTATTGTATTAAGAAATTCTGACAATTCTGATAAAAAAAACAACAAAAATATAAAGATTGCTGGTGTATATATTATGTTACATGTATATAAGTATAAACAAATAATTCGCAATGTTTATATAATTTTTCTTTTAAATATACAGATTACATGGATTTCTTGAGATATTAAATAATGATTAAAATGTGTATATATTACTATCATGTACCGGGATTAATCGTATCACAAAATGTATTACCTTTTCTCTTATAATAAAGCTACTATCTTTCAATACAATGTTCTATTGTTTCCATTTTGGCGTTCTCTCTAAAATAATATATCGAATATACTACAGTATTTATCATTACGAGTTCGCTACTAAAGATGTCTGGTGGACTGCAGACAATGGGATCTAGAAATAGAACGAACAAGAGAAGATGATAGAAGAGCGAGCATGAGAAAGATAGAATGAGTGATACGTAGAGGGGAAAAGGCAATGATATTTCGATTGGCAACATCTTAACAGGTACTTAATGTTCCTCATTGAAATTTTCTACGTAATATTGTAGTTGCATCTCCTAATCTTTGTGTGAATTTCACAAAGATTGAAGCTAAACCTACTAATTTAAACATATTTTCATAATACATAGCCTTTTTCAAATGATACAAGATTAAATAGCGAAATCTCAAATTAACTTCATTTCTTGTTACAAAAGGGTGTAAATGTCATACAATTTATTGTTACTATTCAATGTCTTTAGTGTTTATTTATAGAGGCAAAGCGGCCATTTCAAATTAAATCGCAATAGATGGCAAAAAATACATGATATGTTAAGCAATGTTCTTGACATCTTCACCATAACATCAATATTTTATGTTTGTTGCTTAACTTCAAATGGATGTTTAAAGAGTAAAATTAGTAATACAGTTCTTATCATCTTTTAAAACAATGCTTGGTTGTTTCGTAGAGCATATATTGCTCATGTCAAAGTGATTGAAATATAAATGAGATGAAGTAGTAAGTAAGAGAGAGACAGAGAGAGTTGGAGAGAGAGAGAGAGAGAGGCAGAGAGAGAGAGAGAGTTAGGTGGAGAGAGAGAGAGAGAGAGAAGGTGCATAGCTATAGGGAGTGGGTAAGGCGGGCGGGTGTGTGTGTTTAGCAGTAGCGTAATGAGCAATACAAACTTGATGGGGCTGCGCCATTAATACCATTCAAATATGTTAGGTTCCAGGAAAGCAGGTTTATGGCCGTCTATCCATCAAGACCATTGGATTGGAACGAATATATATGTAGGTCACAACTCCAAATCATGGGAAAATATTTGATATTTCCTCTTTAGAATAGGTGTTTACACTGTAGGTTGGCCTACAGATTTTCTCACGTTTGAAAAAAAAATTGGAACGTTGCTCTTCCATTATTGGTTCTTAACTTCGGGGCAGTAACCCCCCCCCCCTAAAGGCTTATTCCGGGTTATATGAACTAGGTAACATCAAGAAATGGTGTGTGAAAATTATACTCAGATGATATATATAATTCACTTTTAAACTGAAAATTCTTAGATTATGAATAACGATAAAAAAAATCAACTATATTTCATCGCTTTTGACCAAACGTGTAGACAGAACACTACTTATGCGGAAACAGTTTTACTATGATACAGTGACGGAAATTTTCAAAATAAAACGATGTCAACACCAAATAAAAACTGTTTTTTTTAATTCCATGTAGAGAAAATGGTCTGATTTTGCAGTAATGTTTTACATGAATTCTTCCGCACTAGACATTACAGCCATCAACCCGAACCAGTGGCGGATCCAGGGGGGGGGGCCTCCCCTAGCAAAAAAAAACAGGTAAAAACACCCTTTTTGAAAAAAAGAAGATGGGCCCCCTCCCCTGGCGCCCAAGGGGGGGGGGAGGCGGTGGAGAAAAAAAATCACCCTTCCCGTACGGAAATTTTTTTTTCGGGTGCCATAAAAAAAATTGTGCTAACTACCCCCACTGAGCGAAAAATCGACCGGCACGATTTTCAAATTTTCGCACGAAGTGGGCCCCTTTTTAGGCACCCCTCCCTTGCTGCCGGCTGGATCCGCCCCTAACCCGAACCCTAACCATACGGTATCGGTTACACTGGGTACAGACCACGATACAGACAGTACACGAGACCAACAATGTTGGTTATACGGGCCTTCTGACAACTCTTATTTGGAGGTTGACTTGACCGACAGTCCACTTCATTTACATTTTCAATCTTCTCTTATAGTCTGCATCTAGAGCAAACTCTAAAGGAAAGCAGAAAAAAATCAGAGAAGTAGACTGCTTAAAGTTTGAATGAAAGCGGAAACAAGATGAGAAAGTTATGAACTTTAAAAAAAAATTGTATTAAATCACTATAAGGATGGGCTCTCCAAACGGGCTGAATCGGTCATGTCTCTGTGATGTAGTGGCGGACAACTTTCCCATTTTTTCCAACACACAAAATGACTAAAATGTCAATTTTATCAAAAATTTATGACTCAAGAGGGTCTTTTCTCTTTAGAGGACCCATGACAAAATGTTATCCATTATACATTTTAGAACTGCCCCAAGAGAGAGGGCACTTAGGAGAAAAACAGTAATTAATGTCATTTTTGTACACAACAAACGGGAGAGTTATCCGCGACTACGTCATAGTCCACTGACCAAACTGCCAATTTGAGAATCGCATAGAGTTAGTTATCATATATTTCACATATTCATAACTTTCTTACTATTAGTCCGATTTATTTCAAACTTTCGCCATTCTGTTAATCTTATATTTCTGCTTTCATACGAATGATCTAATTACAAGGTTTGGATTGCGTTTTACGCGCGACGTGTCATTTTGATTCCAATATCGCAAAGTTATATGCGCTTACTAAGCCTGTGAAGGCAATGAACCCGTCAAAATGAAATTCTTTCTTCATCTTGTATGCACTTTCCAGACGATATCACTGTCATGAGGCGTGTTAAAAACCGCGCCAATCGTCCGTAAAAAATTAATGACCTTTCGTGCGCAACGTGCATAACAATTAATCTGCCCCAATCCCGAGGTCGCCGACTCGGGCCTGTGCCCATACATTAGCGACGATTATCTCTTCAGCGACAAGGCCCAAGTTGTCTAGTCATGTAAACAATAGGCGTATCAGCTAAAGGGGGCACTGGAGATGTGTGTCGAAGTCTAGCAAGGGGGTGTTTCATCAACTAAAATTAATTTCGATTATAAAAAATAATTTTAAGGCAGAACCAGTTTTAGCTTAAAACTGATGCTTGTGAGCTGTTCCATCAAATCAATTTTAAGGTAAATTTGATTTTGGTTAATTTTATGATCAATTTGAAGACTTGATGAAACCCCCACCAGATATGTCACCGGACTGTGGACCACACGGTTCGCGGTTCGAGTCCCGCCGCGGTACTACACACTAAGAAATAAGAGAGCAATTGGGGTGCAGATTTGGATCCACGTACGCGTATTTGGCAGAGGGTGCTGCTAGTGTAGAAGAATTGCATCCTTATTTCCTAGTGTGTAATTTCCTTTGGCAAGACATTAATCAACATTTGCCACTCTCCACCAAGGAATTTTCTACAGACTATTATAATAGGGTAGCTCGGCTAATGACGGGGTAATAATAGTACAAAGCATAGAAGCTTTAGAATTAAGCGCTAAATGAATGTTATTTTCGCCGGAGGATGGGGGCAAAAATTCTCGATTCTCGACATTTTCATGATAAAATTAATTTTGGTATCAAAATACATTAGATTACCATACTACACAATCATATCATTTTGGTATCGGTGGCCCGGATCGTATTAAATAAAAATTCGGGGGCTGGAGCCTCCATCCACACTTCTTACGCCTATGATAACAGCGCAGATAACATCTACCAAGGTTTCCATATCATCACATGGCGCTATGATACAAAGTGTATAAAAAATAAAAACATTTGACACTTTTGACCTTTAATAACTTAAAAGTTTTAATGTTTATTGGATTTTGGTTTTACACTAACAAGTAGAGAATGTCAAAATTCAATTGGAGTAGGTCTTTATGATATTTTATGTCATGAATGCTATGGTTATAACAAAGTTCTAAATATTCAATGAGATTTTCACGTTTTTAATACACCAATGCCACGAAATATGTATCAATAATTAAAACACAACAACCGTTGTGCATTAATGCTGAAATTCCAGAGCATCTCTTTCAGCCAAACGTCATGAAACATTAATGACACTGGACAGCAAGAGGTTGGTTGAAATGACAGGTAAAAGAATAATCACATGTGCTGAATTTGATAACTGATATTGTGCCTTAAAGTTTTTCAAAAAGAAAAGTGAATATGTTATTTTATATTTTTCTTGTTTTATTGACCCTTCATTTCAAATTAAACACCACATAGTATCAACATAAATTATGATGGATCATATAATAAAATTCAAATGACGTGAAATTTCACGTGTCTAGCATACATAAAAAACAACAACAACAATCAAACGCCCAGTTGTCGATTGCTGGTATTGAGAGATTACATAAGCTTACAAGCTCATTCCTACTGATCCTTTATTATATTCAAAATGCTTGCCCAGTTGGCAGCTTGGATGACTAATTTGTTTTTCCTTTGTGCAATGTACTGTTCAACAGATTCGAACGCCGCACCGACACCTGGAAATATATTGTTTACCTAACAGCAGCCGAAAGTTCGAGAGATAGATATTTCTAGGCTTCCGAGGCTCATAAATACCCAAGAGAACATGCATTTCTATTAAAAAGGGTGATAAGGTCATTCCAGAATTTGTTAACGACTTGACAGAAAAGGAAAATGGTGACCTTTTACAAAGGGGTCACTCTGTATCTGGCACTTTGTGAATTTAGAAAAGCCAAACTTTGGTAGGGATCAAATCATTAAGGATTTCGAATTGCAAAGTTCGTAGCTTTGTATCTATGGTAATACAAAACGGAAGTGTTAAAAGTCTTTTATTTGTTTTTATTGTAGTCCGTTTTCATTTTCATTTAAACGAGCCAACAAATAAATAATATACTTTCGTTGAAATATCTGCTGCTTCTTTGGAAATGCCATCGATAATAATCTTTGGGTTTGATCCTCTTGGTTTAACAAGAAAGTTTGATGCAGAAAAAAAAATCCATACCGATGGCATTTTCTTGTAGCAATCAAGGAGTAATAAAGTATTCTACAAATGTTAATCCTTTTTCTTTGGCGTCTGTCCATCGTAGTAGTCTTCCATAATCATTTAAGATATGTGACACGTTACAAATCCCTTTTCTTTAATACTAGACTTAAACATTGATTTTCCGTCTTGTAATATACACTTATTATTCCAAATTATTTGGTCTTGTATTTTGATATTCTTCTGCATCACTGTACTCCAAGTAGTCAGAACTTCTCTATACAATAGGAGTGTCGTGGTCGGTAGGAGTGTCGTGGTCGAGTGGTTTAAGGCGCTTGACTGGAGAGGCGAAGGTCGAGGGTTCGAATCCCGACACGGCACTAATGTCCTTTGGCAAGATATTTACCTGCACTTGCTACTCTCCACCCAGGTGTTAAATGGGTACCCGGTAGGATGCGAAAGTTCATGTGGTTGGATAAGCAAGTGTGCGCTTGTAAAATGGCGACTGGCTGGAATGCTCCCCAGGGAGTGGGAAATGTGCATACATTGTGTGCGGGTAAGCCTGAATCCGATGACCGGGGTAATAATATATCTGTAAAGCGCTAAGGCACATCGTTGGATCGATGTATTGGGCGCTATATAAAAGCGGATTATTATTATTATTATTATTAACAAGATTTAGACTCCTAAGGTCATAATTACAACAACAAAAAAAGTCTTCTCCAACGTTTTCCAGCAAAGCGAGAAGAATTGCTTTCCATCCAATTGACTGAGATGTCAAAATCCTATTTATCCACTTCATTTTTTGGACTTGTTGGAGAGACTTTAAACATAGCATTTTAGTCTCCCATCTTTATACTGTATACCTATTACTTCCCGTTTAGTGCTGTCTGGGTCATTCCAAATGAACCCCAAAACTTACTTATTTCCTTAACGTACCACTCAGGTATTTTCAACATGCTTGCAAGGTATAATAATTGAGAGAAAGCAAATGTTTTAGACAATTTGTACTTTACCGATTAAAGATAGGTTTCGGAGTCTCAATAAATTCGGTTGCCCTTTCATTTTCGCAAGAATATTTTGTAATTGTAAGGAAATTAAAGGCATTAGGGGAGTAAGATAAAAAAATTGATGTCGACGTCGAGAATAGTCAGAGACTTTTCAAACTGGATATTTTCAAGTGGACGTTGATTATTTCTAGCAGCTCCTATCCACATTGCCTGTTAAAAGACCGGAGCACTTTTAATAAAAAAGGAGTGATCAAGCGAATCAAACGCCTTTTGAAAATCTAGACTTAAAAGAATACCCGGAATATGTTTAAAATTAGGAAAGAAAAGAACGTCTTTTACTATCCGGACAGCTTCTCCAATATATCTATCCTTCAAAAATGTTACTTAATCAGGGTGGATCAACTGGGTAAAACTTTCTTCAATCTTTCTGCCAGTGCTTCCGTACCAATGTTCAAGTCGACATTCACTAGAGTAATTGGTCGATAATTTTTATTCAACATTTTTTCTTTTACTTTCTTAGATATCAGTGTTATTTGACCTTGCCTTTGCGAACTTGAGAGTTGGCCTTTTACGAAACTATAATTAAGATTATCTACTAAAAGCTGACCAATCTGATTCCAGAATTTGCAGTAGAACTCAATTGTGATAGTACCATCATTTCCAGGTGACTTGTTTTTGGACATCGTAAATTAAGACTCCGTAAATTCTGCTAATGTCAAAGGCAAGTCACAATTTCTCCTAAAGTCTGAAGACAAGTTTGGAAAATGTTCTTGTTCGAGAAAATAATGAAGAGTTATGTGTGTGGCAAATGTTGGGCTTGTTATATAACTCTGTATAAAATAATTGGAATTTGGGATTTAATATCTTTTTCATTCGTATGAATATCATTCTCATGTTTCAACATAATAATTGATGATTACATTTTGTGATTTTTTTTATAAATTAAAAAAGAACTTTGTATTATTCTCGCCATGCTCCACCTAGTTTGCCTTTCACCTTACGATGTGACCTTCTGTTATGTAGTCTACATAAGGATCATATTGACTTTGAACTTTTTATGTTCCTCCGCATATTTTTCACCTTCAGACTTTAGTGGGCATTGCCATCTATTAGTTTTCTTTCCATATCTAATCGTCTTTCTCTATTTTTCCGTGCCTTTTTCCCATCCTATTCTTAAATCATCAAAATGTGAAATATCCTTATAAGTCAAGGTTTGTTGACATTTAAGATTAAAAAAAAGACTCGACATCACATAGGCTGTTATTGAACTTCCAATTCATAGCCTTACATCTTCTTTCTTTTGCACTGTAACTTCTAAATTAATAGCTAGGTGATCTGAACCTACCCCTGGTATCATATCAACATTACATATGTAGTCTTGCAAGATTTCGGAGACAAGCCAGATGTCAAGCCGGTTCTGAATTAGAGGGTGGAAGGGGCTACGGACGCGCCGTATGTCAATGACGTCTAAGTCATCTTTAATATTTTTGCAATTGGTTGATTACTACCGGTGAACATTTGAATTCATAATCACGTTAAAGTCGTCGCCTAATTTTATCGGGATCGTCGCTAGATCATCAAAAGAGGTTAGAGAACAAGATAGATTTTCAAAAAAAAAAGATTTTTGCTCAATTCTTTGATCTGCAGTTGGTGCATACACTTTGCAGATAAGGAGTTCATTTCCGTCTATAACAGTTCTCAAGATTTTATATCTGCCATTTCCTGAAAGTTTTTTGGAAACACTTGGAAACAGCTTCATAATTTAGTTTTGAATCTATAATTATCATCAAGGTTCTATTTTAGGTCCATTAGTTTTTATTGTATATATCAATGATTCTTACATGTCTTCAACAACCATGTCCTTCACTTTGTTTGCTGACGACTCTAACATTTTCATTTCTCATCAAAACCCAGACATTTTACTGAAAAAGATTTACTCTTTATTACGAGTAGTTGCTGAATGGATCAAGGCAAATAAATTGTCATTGAATTTAGAAAAATCTAATTGTATGCTCTTTAGTAATATTATTGATAAGGAAATATCGTACTTGATAACATACAGAAAGTCTCTTCTACGAAATTCCTGGGAATAATAAGTAAATAATAAACTTTCATGGAAGCTGCATGTTGATAATGTTTGTAAAATAATCTCTAAAAATGTATAAAGTTTAAAATATTCTTGTGCGAACCTACATCTAACAAGCATTGCTTTCAAGTGGGTTCGTTTTTCATTTCCCGTAACTAAATAATTTCGCATTACAAGGCTAAGAAAGATATTTAAATAAATATTTCTATGCTAATTTTCTGTTATATTATTACTTTTATCTAATTATTTCTATATCTTCAAAACTAAATGTTTATTGTAGGAAAACATTGTCATCTTCTTTTTCCTGCAACCATCCAAAAACCTTTGTCTCCGAGATCCTGATCTAAATCCTCTAACGTTTAGAGATTAAAAAATGTACGCGCTTATCTTTAAAAGCAATTATAATGCACTCTTTCCTGTGACTTTGTGTTTATGAAACAGAGAAAGTGGATCCAATTTATCCTCCTCGTCAACCGTCTGACTTTTGGTGACGTATTGAAAATATTCAGTACATACATATTAGCGAAGATTTTAGCATGAGCGTAGTAGTCCGGGAGCCAGAGGGGGTCAACCTAGCTGAAAAGGAAACCAATTTTCATGTGCACAGATGTAAAGATCGCATAGCTCCATATAACAAATCGACCGTGGTGGGTGTGGCCAGGGGGAGCCCCCTCCCCCAAAAAGCGGCCCTTTTGACGACAAATTAGTATTTTGTTAATAATATTGTAAGGAAACCTTGAACCACCATGAGTTTGGTGTCATATGAAAGAGAATTAAATTATCTACATTTTGATACATATTTCAACGAAATTGGGAGGGCCAAAAAAGAATAAAAGAGAGAGAGAGAGAGAAGGAAAAGAAAGGAAAGGGAAAGAGGAAAGGGAAAAAAAGAAGAGGAAGCAGAAAAGAAAAGGGGGAAAAGGGAGATCGGGGGGGGGGAGTCAAAAGGGCCTTGTCTCCCCGGTTGTTGACCCCCTCCCAGCAAAAAAAAAAAAGAGAGAGAGAAGGAAGGAAATGGAAAGAAAAAGGAAAAAGGGAGATAAAGGGAATGAAATAAAGAGGACGAAGAAAAGAAAAGAAAAAGTTGCGATTCTCCCGCCAACAAGTTGTGGATCGGGGATGGGACCTAAAGGCCCTTGCCTCTCCCCAAAAAAAAAAGGGGGAAGGGAAAGGGAAAGAGTAGAGATAAAAGGGAACACAAAAAGAGGAAGAAGAAAAGAAAAGGATAAAAACAAGGGGAGATCAGTTGCGATTAATTCGGCCAACAATGAGGCTGTTCACACCGGCAGAGATAGCGCGGTGTAGCGCGCGCTAGACCGCGCTATCTCTGCGGTGTGGAAGGTACAGCGTCGTTTCGGTCCGCCCAACAGCGAGCCACGGCGAGCCAAAACGGCGTGCCACTGGACCACCTCTTATAGTAAGTAATGTGGGACCTGACTTTACTAAACGTACTTTTTACGCTGTTTTTCGTGGGTTAGCAGATATGGTGTAGAATCTATAGGGGGGAAATTATCACCAGAAAGAATAACGAAGGGCTCGGTCCCATACATTGCAAAACATGTTTGATACAACCCGAGGGCCTCGATTTTTAATTTGAACATTTATCTGTCTGATTAAAATACAAGAGTCTATAGTTAAGTCAAAGAAATACATGCACAATGTAACTACAACGCCATGAAATAAACGTAGGCCGGCTAGCATATAGGTACAGCGATATCGCACTAAAGCAATAAAGCACCTTTTTGGCTCGAAATATATATTTCACACACTACATCACTCATTGAAATTGATATCAGGATGAAGGTATTTTAATTATCCATCTTTTGACACCAGATACATGGTGATAAGAGGTTTTAGTTAAAAGTTATCTTAAAAACTCGATGTAAACACACCAAATAGGTCCTTAATACACTAATGCACGTATATGCATACAGTTAATACACATGTGGGCAAAAATGTTGTTTTTGTGGAAATCAGATCAATAACTGCTATAACTTTTTATTGAAAAGATATATAAACCTCTCCCTCGCACAGGATATTGTCATTGTACATAAGCAAATTCCGGGAAAGTTATGAAAAAATGCACCTCTCCAGTTTTGATATATGGACAATAATCTTTTTTGATAGAATTCAATATTTCGAAAAAAATCACCAAAAATCATGTTTTTAACTTAAATTTGCTATGTAAATTAATCCCAATTTCGTTGAAATAGGTATCAAAATGTAGATAATTTAATTTTCTTTCATATGACACCAAACTCATGGTGGTTCAAGGTTTCCTTACAGTATTATTTACAAAATACTAATTTGTCGTCAAAAGGGCCGCTTTTTGGGAGGGGGCTCCCCCTGGCCACACCCACCACTTAGAACATGCCAGACGGTCGATTTGTTATATGGAGATATGCGATCTTTACATCTGTGCACATGATAATTGGTTTCCTTTCCAGCTAGGTTGACCCCCCTGGCTCCTGTACTATAGGTCCTATAGGGCAAATATTATAGATACGTTACGTCATCCTGCACCTGTGTAATGTATGAGAGTACACTCCCGCTGTCGGTATGAAAATTCCTGAAACCCATTCTTATAGAAGCTATTGGGCTCATGAAAAACATGAAGGCAGTAGCAATACAGAAACAACGTTGTAGTATTTGAATACATCATTTGTCGTATGAGGAATTTGTTTAACTTTCAGCTGGAACATGGGTTGCATAAAACCAAGTCGATCTATATATCTAACAACAGACTAAAACACTATGAACATGACGGACAAAGAAAGAGGACAAGATATACAATTCCTCATTCTACCCTCAACAATTGCTGTGGTAGACAAAGGAACATCCCTTCACTGCTATTATGTAAAAATGTGTAAAACAGGTGTCACATGCATATTCACCTGTTCTACTTATTTTACATAATAGCAGTGAAGGGATGTTCCTTTGTCTACCACAGCAATTGCTGAGGGTAGAATGAGGAATTGTATATTTTGTCCTCCGTCATGTTCATAGTGAAAGGGAACCTTACTGACATATTAAACGATAACATGAAAAAATAGACATTCAACAACAACGTTTTTGGTTCTCTGACTGTAAGCTAGACATTAAAACACATGTTAAGGACATGAAAAAATCACTACTCGATACAAAACCACCGACTCTGTATCCCAACATCATATTCGTCGGAGGTACTTCTTCATGAAAACATATATCATGCATCAAATAAGGCAAGCAAACTCAAAAACTTTAAATCGTATTCTTCTGGCACGATCACAAAGTCCTTAAGGGGAGTCAACTTTAGGTAACCCTAGTAGTAACCTTACAAACCTTTTTGTTGTTGTTAATTCAAGGGCAGAACAGTATGGTATGATGTAATGAGAACACAATTCCGATGGGCATTACAACTTCCCTTTAAAGGGCCCATGACATCGAAATACAAGTGTATTCCTGTTGGTGTGCAGTCCTGCATGCATCTCATATTTTTATATGTAAACTTCTGGTTTTGTTTCATAGATTTTTAAATATTTTTTGAAATATTTGTTTTTCAAACTTGCAAAGCTCCACCCTAAAAAACCTCCAGATCTCATTCCCCTTGTGACATTATCTGTCAGTCATCAATAAGCCAACTTGAGCAAGTGGTATGTATCTTTGCCGAAGTCGACCACCTGTTAAAATACGTAATACAATAGCAACATACAAGTTGCTATGTCAGACATGCTGTAGCATCACCAGGAAGACAAAGGCAATGATGATGTATTGTCCATATGTATGGAAGCATGCAATTCTATTATGAACGTGTGCTAAGCTGGGGGAAATTACATACCATTGTCTTTTCTAGAATATTAGTTTAGTCTGTCATGTCTGACATAGCAACTTATATGTTGCTATTGTTTGTGGTATTGTAACAGGTGGTCAACTTTGGCAAAGTTACATGCCACTTTCTCAAGTTAGCTCATTGATGACTGACAGATGATGTCACAGGGGAATGAGATCTGGATGTTTTTGGGGTGGAGCCTAGCAAGTTTGAAAAACAAATTTTTCAAAAAATATTTAAAAATCTATGAAACAAATTCAGAAGTTTACATATCAAAATATGAGATGTATGCAGGACTGCACATCAACAGGAATACACTTGTATTTCGATGTCATGGGCCCTTTAAGTTGCCCCCCGAAAGTCCCCACGATCATGTTGTCGTTTTTCGGTTTTTTTTTCAAGTTACATACTCAATTTTAACGAGAAGTAATTACATAACAGTTGGACATTAAAGCATACCATTGCCATTCTGTTCTCCTTACTAAATGGAGATTGTCTTCAAACATTTAACATACGAACCATGGTGAGCGCTAACAATGTACATGATTATTCTTTCAAAATTAATGTGTAAACCCCCAAAATAAACCTTCATTTTGAGAGGTATGAGGTATTTTGTGACAATCGTTTTCTAGTCTTTATATGTTTCGCATTTTGGTACCCTTTTCTCTGAAAAGAGGGACTACTTTTAAACCAACAACACTGGTCGACAAATTCTTGTCTTTCCTCAGCCGAAACGCCACTCTGGCAAGCTCGCTTATTATAAACTCAGAGCACTATTTCAAGAACAAGATAAAACAAATATCTATAAATCTATTAAAAGAAGAAGACATCCTTTAACTTTAAAAGTTGGATACCTAAACAAAAATGCAATCCTTAAAGATATATCCAATTTGCGAAAGAGTGTACAAGCATTGGACATAAAATAACCCACAATTCTTATCCCCCTCCCCAATCAATGCCTGTTTTAACAATCGTAGTTAGAACATTTTATACGACCAACTGCAAAACTTATCTATATTACAATGAAGCTAATATAGACCCCTGTTACACATACCTATGAAAGTGGACCGAAGCCGCCTCCGGAGGTGGCTCGACGTATGTGTAACATCATGGACCATGGTAACTTAACTTTTTTGAAAAGCCGGACTGAGGCCGGACTGAGACCGCCTCTATCCATACCACTTCTGGATGTGGTTTGAAGCCGGCCCGAGTCCGGACTTAGTCCCGCAGTCAGTAGGTGTAACACCAAAGTGGACTCGGCGCCGGCTTGTAAGCGGAAGTGACGTGACTCAACATTACATCGAGCGCTTTTCTATCTGGAGTGCGCCCTTACGTCAGCTCGTGAAAAGGCGACGTGAGGCCGGCCTATGTGTAGACACAAAATTGCGGGCCCGAGATATGTGTAACATGGGTTTGATGATCTCGATGCGGTTTCAAATTGCAGGTGTAACAAGGGCCTTAACATGCACCCATATGCATCCTGGCTCAACCGTCAAAAAAAAAAGAAAGAGGGGAAAAAATGAGCACGGGAAGAGGACGTCTGCCCACACAGGGTACTTTCTCTCGATTAGGCATACTTGAGATAGTAAACTCGACTTCACTAGTCGACCTCCTCCCCCCCCGAGTTTTCAGTGGTGAATTGGTCGAGATAAATACTCGTCGTTCTCAAGGACAATTACCTCGACCTTAACGAGTTCATCAAACTCTTAATAGACCGGTTTACTAACATATTCAAATGTATGGATGTTTCTTTCCTGGGGACCTAGTGATGAGTTATCCATTAACCTGTTATTAATGAATGAACTACAATACTTGGAAATGTGGATTAATGTCTTGCCAAAGGACCCCAACCATTGGATTGAGTGTCAAGTGAATGAACCACCATACCACTATTATAGATATTCTAGTATTCTGCTCTATAGTACCTTCCCATTAACAATATATTTTACGTGTTTTGAGAAGTAATAAACCAAATTGACCCGCTTGAATACTCCTCCACTGACTCGATATTTACAGGAGTTTGATTTCAATGAGTGTATACCCAGGGACGTGATAGAGAAGGACTGGAATCAAGCCGCTCTCCTTTGACCCCATGCTTCACGCCGCCGAAAAGTTATGCGCTTATCTGCAACTGTTGACCAGGTGGTAAGATAAAAGAGCGCATGAAATTTCAGGATTTTGAATTCCTACATCAGAAAATGGTATCGCAGCAACTGTTCGCTGTCCCTTTCAATGATTTCTCATCCATTGTTGAATGTGTAAAGAGTAGAACAAGCGAACACAAACTTGTGTAATTTCATCCTTTTTTAACTTCAAAATATAAAAACACGCGAAAACACGCATTAGCAAACTTAATGTTGTTAAAGATTGTAAATCATGGATTAAATAACGGGACATTAAAACATGCACAAATTAGCGCATTATCCTAAAATATTGAGTTTTTGTCAGGATGTAATTTTTCTTTACCAACTCTGGCACACAAATTATAGGAAGGACGGAGTACTAAATTTGAAAATTTGTTTGATGCACTTTTCCCAATACAATCCCCAAATAAAATTTTTGATTTACACTGAAATTTTGCCGGTAATTTAATATTTTGTAATAAATGTAAAACTGGTGCCTGGCTTCCGAAAGTCCCCGCAGTGGAAGCGCGGTTCGGAGCATGGAACTTCAAAGCCAAGTGGAATGTTACACATCCCATTGTTACGCTTTAGAACTCACGAATGAGTTTGAATAAATTACAAGAGTTTCACCTCCTTTCTTTCACCTCCCTGGTATACCATTGATGAAACGGGCTGGCATGGACAAGACAAACATGGCTTCTATTTGAATTTCATCCCATTCTCTTGAGACGAATCAGTTTCAGAGAAGGTAGGCCGTTTCCCCAACACTAAATGGTTTATCTTCAACGTCGCCTGCATCATCAGAGGTTTACCGCAGTCAACCTATACAGACCAAATAAGAAAAAATTAAGATTTATGGACGCTTCGTCCCCAAGGGCCTGGTGACGATCTATCGCATGCGCGCTTGGTATTCCAATGATCAGAATGCAATTTGCATTCATTAGTTCTATTTCGGGCATTCCCTTGACTGTATTTGTATCCATCGTTTTAGAGTATTGCATTGCATTTGAAAAGGGGTCTATTCTTACAAAATGTTTGAATAGAACGATCATCGTGTGTAATAAGAATTAAGAGAAATGAGCCATAATTTCAGTGCCTCGTTATGAATTATTCCATGCATCTGTCTTTCAAAGTCTGAATGCAAATTACACACAGAACGTGTTCTTATACAAGGACAAGCCTTAATGTTTGCTGTACCTAGCAACAACTAATTTATGCAATACACGTTCTAAATATTGAAATACAATTATTCTTTACGGTTCAATGAAATAATTCTTATCAAGGCACTTCACAAATACGTATGCATTAAATTTGTTTACATTACGAAAATGACATATTGTGAACTGGTCTATTTTTAGCAAATGTTAGACTTTATTGAGTCTGAATGCAAATTATCCGACCTTGCAACATCCACAGCACGCAATTTGCATTCTGATTAATGTAATGACTTGTCACTGGTTAAACAGGTTAATATGAATTGATGAACAGATTTTGAAAATGGCCCAATGTGAACCATTCCATTCTTAGCAAAAGATTGGAATGGAATAAACAGCCTCTTGTAAACAAACTTGTTAAATTAGTATCACATAAAATCCAGTGGTAGGTGTTAGGGATGTCTCAAATCCATTCAATCAAACATGAATCCTTCATTGTATCAGTGTATCATTTTCTGGCTACTTTACTGGCTGGTAATTATACCTTGTCACTAAAAACCAAGTTGATGAATGAGAAGGCTGTGTGACCGTAGGCTATACGGTGCAATAAACCTGACTCACAGCTTCATTCATAACACGATTCGTTCCTTGAAATATTTATGAAATAATAGATTCTGTCATCCACACCATAAAACGCGTGACATTCCTCATTGTGGGTAACCGTTCAGGGTGCAATATCTAATTTACAAATGAACTGATACAAACATAAGGTGCAGCGAAGGAATCATTATTCTTTTAAAAGGTGACAATTATTTTCATATAATGGTGAAAACCAAACGGTCACATGTCCTAATCAAGACAACAGATGCAAATTTCAAAATATAATGTCAGCATCCTTCCTTAAAGTGTTTGATTGTAAAAAAAGAATAATATGGAATTGCCTTGCACATGTAAATTATTAGAGAAAACGGAAAGTTCTGCATTACTAAAATTATTTTATGTCGAGTATAATGAGTGAAATACTGACCTTTCTAATTTTGGTCAGTATTAGTAGACTGATACCATAGATTTGTCAGAGAATATTAGTATCTTATGTTTGCGCATGAGTTGTCATAATATTGAACTTGTATATTTTTGAGGCAGTATAACTCTCATCCTGGTTAATTGAATGTGTGATATGAAATTATTTACTGAAAAAGAAAATCCGTAAAAGTGATTTCATTTAGATGGAAAAAAAATCTGAACATTATAACTTATATAACCACATCAGTTAATTTTCATGTCCATTTCTTAATTGAATACTATTTTAGAAACACCCGTCTATGATTAGTGTAGTGTCTTGACACTTGACCAACTCTAATGGTTACTGGCGGGCAGCCTGGCACCAACCCTAATCCTTTAATGGTCAGAGTGGGCAATACGTGTCATAATAGCCCTTAACATTGTTTGCATGTGTCTATACCTGTCATGTATATATCACTCTGAATGTTATATAGAGAGAGCCGCCTGTTTGTAAGGCAGTCTGGATTGAACCTCAGTAAAGTAAAGACATTCCTTTCACATCTCTCTCAAACTAGCATTACTTGTAAAGTGTGACTTGAATGCTGTCAAATGAGTGAGAATGCTACACGTGGCGACGAGGATTCAGATAAACTGTTCTGTAGAATTAATAGCAAGGAACTGTATAACTTCTATCCAGTTGTAAAGAAATAGCGTGCGGAAGGAAAAGATTTTTTCTGCAACAATTAATGTCAGTTTTTAGAGAGGTTGAGGTACAAGGAGTGGGTCAGTTCAGCCCACATGGAGATCCGGCTCTGTTTTCCCACCCATGGACTCGGTGGCTTCGATCTTTCGAACTCTACAGTACAGGTGTATGTAACAGGCAAATGGGAGGGAGGAAGCAGCAAGGCATGTTTCAGATGCGGACGAAAGGGGCACTTCGCAAAGGACTCCAAATGCCCAGCGAGGGACAAGACATGTGAGAAGTTTCACAAATACTTGTACGGGATTGACTTTGAACTTGTGACAGATCATAAGCCGCTAGAGGTGTGATATGGTACAAAATCGCAGCATAAAGCCAGAATTGAGCGCTGGGTACTCAAGATTGATGCCATACACTTTCAAAATAGTGTACTGCCCAGGGGAAAACAAACGTGCAGATGCTCTATCACGTCTCACTATAAAAAAGTAACAGAACAGTATATTCAATTTGTTTCAAAAGTAGCCACACCAGATGCGATGACAACCCAATAAGTTAAAAAGGCATCAGAGGAGGATATAGAATATTATTGATATAGGTTAGAAGATGCTTATAGGTGAAGGAGATTGGGGCCAGACAACTGCACATTACACAACAGTGCGAAATGAGTTAAGTAAACTAGGAAACTTAGACACAAGACTAGTTATTCCCAAGGAGTTGAGAGGGAAATGCATACAATTTGAGGTCATCAGAGCATAGTAGGAACAAAACAGACTACGGACAAATGTATGGTGGCCTAATATAGAAAAGGACGTAGACAAATATGTGCGATATGTCATAGTTGTCAAATAACAAGCTCCATGCTTAACCCATAACCTATAACATCTACACAAATGCCAACTGAACCATGAAAAGATCTGGCAATTGATTTGTTAGGGCCCCTTCCATCTGGACATGTCTGAGTTGTGATAGAATATCATAGTCGATACTATGAAGTTTAAATATTCAAGGACGCAACTAGTGAACGCATTAAAGATGCTTTGGAAAATATGTTCTGTAGATTTGGAATAGCAGTGTCAGTCACATCTGACAATGGCCTGAGGTGTTCAAGAAGTTATATGAATGAAAGCGGTGTACATCACCGTCGGACAACACCCCTGCATCTCGCAGCAAATGGGGAAGTAGAGCGGCAAAATAGTCCATTCATGAAACGCATTAGGATTGCATATGCTGAAGACAAAGATTGGAAGAAAGATGTGCGTTCCTACTTGTTCGCGTATCGCACAACTCCGCACAGTACTACTGGGGTAATGGAATAATGCCAAACGCTGATTATTTAAAATGATTTGTATGCATTGTTTTAAGTACTTATACAATTATGGGGATACAAGTTCTCACTATTTGTTCATGTACAGGATGATGAACAGATCGAGTATTGCCATGTGAACATGCACACATAAAAGTTGCATGTCGTTGTTAATATGTGAGGGTTTATAATAGAGTGCTTAATACCATGCAGACTTAATTAAACTGAAAGTACATTAAATAGTTGGAAATATAAACATTCATAATAGAGGACCGATACTATATACAGCATAATGTACCATTAGTTTGTTGAAAAGATATTCATTGCTTATACAAAAAAGGAGGATTAGAAGAGTTTACAATTTCAGTAAATGCCAACAGTAAGGTGAAAACAAACCTTTGAATAGAGTGTTGAAACTCAATATGAGTATGATTTTGTACATGTATAGTCGAGACCACTTATAATCAAGTCTTGTATCTTGAAAAAAATTACCAAGTGATTGTAAAGAGATATCTTACTGAATGTTTAATCTAAAGAGGGGAGAATATGTAGTGTCTAGACACTTGACCAACTCTAAACATTACTGACGGGCAGCCTGGCACCAACCCAGGGGCGGCGCCACAGGGGGGGCCGCCCTATCATTTTCAAGAAAAGGAAGACGAAGAGAAGGAGAAAAAGGAAAAGGAAAACAAAAAGGAAAGGAAGAGAAGGAGAAGGAAGGAAAAGGAAGGAAAAGGAAGGGGAAGAGATGGAGGAAGGCCAGGAGGAAGAGAACTATAAAATGTAAATATGTATGACGTAAGGGAGGGCTGGGGAGAGGGAAAAGAAAAATAAATAAAGATAGAGAAAATAAAGAAAAAGAGAGAAAAAGCAAGCCGAATCAGGCAATCAGCTTATTAGCAGTTATCACTGGGATATTGATGCCCCCCTCCAATAAAATTCAAACGTGGTTTATTTTTAATTCGATACCAGGGATTTACAAATGTTGCTGAAATGAAATGACAAACATTTTCAGGATTTTTCCTCACTTTTTAGTAGATTATACTTTTTATGCGTTTGTTGGAAAATGACAAATTCCCTACATGTCAGGGCCCGCGGAACGGCGGGGCTAGGGAGGCTCGGGCCCGCCTCCCCACTTTTTTGAAAAAGTATGATAAAGAGAAATAGAAAGAGAGAAAGAAAAAAACCTGCCAGTGTCACAAAATAATGAGGTTTCAAAATATGCTCATCTGACCGTGATTAAATGCCTAAAACCCCTAAGCTTCAGGGGGCTCTGGCCCCTGGATTCCACCTAGGGCCCTAAGGCGGGCCCCTGGATGCTCATCTGACGGTAATTTAATGCCTAAATCCCTTTAGCTTCTGGGGGCTACGCCCCCTGGACCCCACGCCAATTAGTGTCCTGCCAGTGTCACAAATAAGGTATTAAAATATGCTCATCTGACCGTAATTAAACGCCTAAAACCCCTGAGCTTCCGAGGGCTCAGCCCCCTGAACCCAACCAAGGGCCCTAATGCGGGCCCCTGGATGCTCATCTGACGGTAATTTAATGCCTAAATCCCTGTAGCTTCTGGGGGCTACGCCCCCTGGACCCCACGCCAATTGGTGTCCTGCCAGTGTCACAAATAAGGTATTAAAATATGCTCATCTGACCGTAATTAAACGCCTAAAACCCCTGAGCTTCCGAGGGCTCAGCCCCCTGAACCCAACCAAGGGCCCTAAGGCGGGCCCCTGGATGCTCATCTGACGGTAATTTAATACTTAAATCCCTTTAGCTTCTGGGGGCTACGCCCCCTGGACCCAACGCCAATCAGTGTCCTGCCAGTGTCACAAATAAGGTATTAAAATATGCTCATATGACCGTAATTAAACGCCTAAAACCCTGAGCTTCCGAGGGCTCAGCCCACTGGACCCAACCAAGGGTCCTAAGGCGGGCCCCTGGATGCTCATCTGACGGTAATTTAATGCCTAAAACCCTGAGCTTCCGGGGGGACCCCACGCCAATTAGTGACCTGCCAGTGTCACACATAAGGTATCAAAATATGCTCATCTAACCGTAATTAAAATGCCTAAAACCCCTGAGCTTCCGGAGGCTCTGCCCCCTGGACCCAACCTAGGGCCCTAAGGCGGGCTCCTCGATGCTCATCTGATGGTAATTTAATGGCTAAAATCCCTGAGCTTCTGGGGGCTCCGCCCCCTGGGCCCTACGCCAATTAGTGTCCTGCCAGTAAGGTATCAAAATATGCTCATCTGACCGTAATTAAATGCCTAAAACCACTGAGCTTCCGGGAGCTCCGTCCCCTCGACCCCACCAGGGGCCCTAAGGCCGGCCCCTGAATGCTTATCTGACCGTTATAAAATGCCTCAAATCTCCGATTTTCATGGGGATCAGCCCACTGGACCCCACGCCAATTAGTGACCTGCCAGTGTCATGAATAAGGTATCAAAATATGCTCATCTGACCTTAATTAAATGCCCATACCCCTCAGCTTCCGGGGGATCCGCCCTAAGCCCCGCCGGGGCTTTGCCCTAGACCCCACTGCGCCGATTTACGCTACGCTCTACCTGATCGTTAATACTTTAACCTCCCCCATGCACCCACTTTGAAAAACGTTCAGCGGTGCCTGCATGTATAAGAGTGGTGGTGATGCAGATTTTTGTTCTGCTCCCTCCCAAAAAGTGTTTGCTCATTAATACGCCTATAGGCCTACTGAGCTTGTTCTTGTTACTTGAACTTAAGACTGTTTTTCTTTTTAATTTGGCAAAAGTATGCACCAAATCGAGCCATTATGCATCAATTAAAAAAATCTTCAACTTCTGAGGGGCACATCCACTGCGTCGCGCAAGCGCGCGCCCATTCACCCCCTAACAAAATAACCTGGCGCCGCCCCTGCACTAACCCTAATCCTTTAATGGTCAGAATGGGCAATAATTGTCATAATAGCCCTTAACATTGTCTGCATGTGTCTACACCTGTCATA
This sequence comes from Mesocentrotus franciscanus, assembly GCA_037976565.1. Classification (NCBI taxonomy): domain Eukaryota; kingdom Metazoa; phylum Echinodermata; class Echinoidea; order Camarodonta; family Strongylocentrotidae; genus Mesocentrotus; species Mesocentrotus franciscanus. The sequence goes on along the minus strand of CP137684.1, from coordinate 20,308,401 downwards.
TATATATCACTCTCGATGTTATATATAGAGAGCAATCTGTTTCTACGGTAGTCTGGATTGAACCTCAAACTAGCAACAATATTACTTTATAAAGTGTGGCTTAATGCAAAAGGAAGAAAAGTAATAAGAAATTAATGGCCATACGTGTATGTGCCCCCAATCCATCGTAAAGTGCATAAGAAATAATGTTTTATGGAGTGTTTAAATGGAGATACCCATGTCGGGCTGAGAAACTTTTCAAGAAAATCTTGCTTTATACCTCTCTCATACATTATTTAATATATAATGATTCATAAATCTCTCAGAATAACTGAAGTTATTTCCTGGGTTAAGGTTTCTTTAAATATAACCTAGCATAGTCATGAAATACCTAGCAATGCCATTTGAAAAAGGTTGAGGGTGTACTGGGTTTTAGACTTGATTTACACGTTGAAATGGTCTTAAATTTCATCATCCGTATTTGTGGTTGTTGTTTGTTTGTGTGAGGTTTTTTTGGGGGGAGGTAGCTGTTGTTTTTGTTGTTGCATTTTTGGTGTTTTTGTTTAACAGTTGTCTTTTGGTTTGAAATATGGATAGGCTTCATGATGGAAGGTTTGCATGTATCGTATGTCAACAGGGATAGACCTGGGCCCCATTTCACAAAACTTGTCATCAGTGACAAATGACAGTTTTTGTTATAAGCTAGTGAAATCATTGCTTCTAATTGGTTATCAGCAGATTTGTCACTGATTTTTGTCATTTGTCATTGAAAAACGGCTTTGTGAAACGGGTCCCTGTTCTAACAATCATGTTGGTATCATATTGTTCACACAGCTCATTGTTGCCTGCCATGTCCTTCACCTTATTACCCCAGTGTTTAACATACCCAATACTTAACTATTCATGATGATTCTTCCAGATATTCTTTGTGAAACATGTTATATCGATAGAGGTAAAATTCGACTGAAAATATAGTCAGTTTTAACTCCGAGTTTTATCTTCAGGTACCGGTTTATGTTTTTATAATTTATATAATTTGTTTATATTGTATTGTATTATACTGTATTGGATATGCCTTGTATTGTATCATATTATATTGTGGTGTATTACATTGTATTTTATAGTATCGCATTGTATTTTATTGTATTGTATTGTATCATATTTCTTGTGGTAATTATCGCGTCATCCTTTTGGAAAGATTTTGAACAGACTGAATATTATTTATACTACTAGTATGTTGAAAATCTAATCTGGTAAGCTCATTTTCATTTTTTTTAATACAGGAAATGAGATCCATAAAAGCCGACGAGTTTACGGAAACACAGCACTTAGGAAAGTTTCAAATTTCAGTTAATCGATTTCATGTTCCCAAACTATAGCTATTTCATAACTTTAAAAAAATAAAAGAAGACAAAATACAAATTCACGTTACATTAATGTAGTATAAATTAAAGCCCACATCGGGAAAACAATGCCTTTTATGATATACAGAGCAGGGATCACGAGGGACAGGTATGCGTACATTGAACTTTTTAATAATGTGCAAAAACAAAAGATATAATCATCGTTTTTTTGTTCGGTACTATAAAACGTTTGAGTGATTAGAATAATTTTCACCCACTTCCATCCATTATGACATGGTAGTACTTATTGAATCAATGATTTTGTCATGCATAAAAGAAAAACCCTCATTCATTATTAAGAAAACATCGTCATGGCCATACCGTAGATAATATATGCATCGTTAAACTTTATCTTCAGTTTTTGATCTTCTAACAGGTAGTACTGATGAGTCATATAGATTAACTCTCTACTTGTCTATAAGGAAGAATGATGACGGAAAATTGTTCGTGTTTGTTCATTTTGACTTGTATTATGTATCATTAAGTGGATTTTTGAGAAAGCGGCTTTCATAAATATAAAATAAATTCAAAAGATCTCCATAACACTGTATTAACTATTGCTATTAGTTCAGGCATGTACGTAGTACCCTCAACAAGGTGATCTAGTAAAGACCCGGATGCTACAGCGTCGCTTCCGAAGTATATTCCGGAATTTGGTATAAAGATAACATAAACCAAAGTGATTACAAAAGATTCTTTGAAATGATATGGGTTATTGATTGATTATGGGAAGCGTGATATTTGGTTGCACTCTTAAGTTAACATTTGAGATTGAGTATAACAAATGGTTACTTGAGGGCATTTACACTGTCACCCAAACACGCCAAAAAATGCCAAACCGGAGCCTGACCGCGATGTTTCAGTGATGTTACCAAGGCAACTACGCTTTACCGGCAAAAATGCCAAGCCCGAAACATTCCAAACCGAAGTGTGATCTTGATTGGTTGTTTTCTTTTTGTTTTACCTGACTGCTAAGAAAGCACGTGCTTGTAAGTAAGCAACCAGGGGACCGACGGCTTTAAGTCCTCTCCGAGGGACTTGGTAATGAGGATTAATGCCTTACACCTTAGTAGAGGTGTCGTGGTCGAGTGGATACGTCGCCGGACTGTCTATCAAAAAGATCCGCGGTTCGAATCCCGCCGCGGCAATAATGTCCTTTGGCAAGACATTGATCTACATTTGCCACACTCCCAGGTGAAGTAAATGGGGACCTGGTAGGAATTTATTCCTTGAAACGTGACAGCACTCTGCTAAAGCCAGGGTAATTATGCTGCATAATTATAGAGCGCTTAGAGACTTCTCGTAAAGTAAGTGTAGGCGCTATACAAGCAAATATAATTATTACAAATGGGCACTAGCGCATCGACATGGTTTCAAACCCAAGACCCCGGTTATGAGACCACTGCCCTACCACTGAGCCATCACGCCTCCTATTTTAATTTGATGTTGATACAAGATGTGCCGTTTCCTCTCATATACATTCTTTGTAATATCTAATGTTTCAGAAGAATATGTAAAACACTCAAATTCATAATCTTTTTAGGACATGTATTCATTTCGTAAAAATAGGGCTACGGCTAATTAAAGAAAATCGTATATTTGTTTACGAATACAAGGTGTTATAAATATTCACTTGATTAATGACTGTAGTAGCTAATGCTATAATGATGATTGGTTATGATTGATTTAAACTTCAACAATGAAGAGATACGAATACTGGGGGCTTATCTTCTGTTAATTCCAAATGGACCAAAAGTGTACATTATTCTACATTACTAATCAACAGAAAATGAATTCATTTTAATGCACCTGTCCAAAGTTTTCAATCAAAACTGTCAACACGCAATTGAAACGTCGAGTGGCCCAAATTATAGATCGCTTACTTGGCTCGCTCGCAAATAGCTAATAATTTATTGCACATTGGTCCTGTTAATATTACGTTAACTATACCATATCGAAATGATAATAATAATAATTGACAAATTAATGAGAGATTGGACTGGACAAAGGAACAAAATGGCTTCATCAAGATTTAAAACGATCTTTTCAGTCTGATCAGTCTTACACTAACCAACCAGCAGAAAGTCATAGATAATTGAAGTGATAGTATAGTCCTATCTTGGAAACCATAACAATTAATGATTTAATGATGTAATCATCTAAGGATGGTTTACGTTCGTGTATTCTTAGAATGTAGCTGCGGCTGATCAACTATGCTCTAAACCATGGGATTGTCGAGAAATAGCGACACTAAATGTACATAGACCACTTCGGAAATAACAATGTATATACAAATCAACCCCAAATATCCTATCAAAACATAGCTCTGCCTGACATTAGATAATTACTCGATGTTATCAAATAAAAATAAATAAATGTATTCATAAGCTCGTATCAACTGGGTGAATTATCATATTGAAAAAAATTATATTAAAAGAACTGGAATAAAATTAAATCCTTCATAACATTTTATTGTCATTGGAGCCTTGAATGTACTGAGAAGGCGCATTAAAAGCAATAGCAGATATTTATGTTAAATATGAAATATCAGCTTATGATGCTTTTAAGAGGCTGATATTATATTTTAACCCTTTCGTTACTGCTTTGGAAATGTCTTTTTAAATTTTATTTTTAATTGCATATGATTTTACATGCTGTTCGATGATAGAGAAATTTGTATAACTGTTCCAATAGTCCCTTTAATATCGTCAGGGACTTTAATGTAGATTGACAGGGCTGATAGTATAATATGACACGCATGGAGAACATATATGACTTTTAGAAGTCATCGAAGAATAATAGAAATCAATTCATGAGGGAATAACATAATTCGATTGTTTCTTAAGTAAACACTCGCCTCGATTTTCAAAAGACTATGGTATAATTTCAACTTGATTCGATCTTTGTAACCTTTTCATCTAAATGTAATAAACAAAATATAACATATAATTAGGTTTGTATTATATACCCGAAGTGAATACCAATGTATAATGCCGACAAAATGTGGTGTTTGTTCGTTAGGGAGGGTATACATCGAACAAACTGAAGAAAAAGACGCAATACTTCCCGCAATGCCCCTTATGGCGTAGGCAATTACAAAATTGCGTTTTTCTTTCAATACCATTATCACAATGGCCAAGAAATGAAGAAATATCAAGGCTATAAAAGAGACTACCCATAGTTCATGGCAGCAATGCAGAGCTGCTGTGAATTTTGCCATAGAGGAAATGTATTTTCTTTTGGTCGGTCTGTTGTCGGTCTGTTATCTGTCTGGTGTCGGTCTGGTGTCGGTCTGTTGTCGGTCTGTTGTCGGTCTTCTGTCCGTCTGTTGTCGGTCTTGTTTGTATTACTGAAGTATAATTTCACATGCAATACACGAATGACCGAAAGTTTATGTCAATGACTTCTTACAAGATTCGATGGAAAGGGCATAGTAAGACAGTGTTAGGACCA
>CP137684.1:20276772-20303066 GCA_037976565.1 Mesocentrotus franciscanus | reverse complement strand
TTTGTTTTATGATACCAGAGCTATATTCTGATAAACATCAATCCATATTAATTAGTATTTAACGCCATGTTGAAAGAGAAGTTTCTATTGTGCTATGTTTAGACAGTTTTGTAGTTAGCCTATTTACAATGATAATATTACCAGTATACCGGGAAATTGGATTACTGGAAGCGAGTTATTCTTCGTATTCAAGAGAAAAACCTCCCCGAGTCATAAATGTGCCTCCTGAACATTCTGTGTTTCTCTTCTCAACAAGTTCCATCCAAACATCAAGAAATGAAATATCGATGCATATGATATAAGATATTTCGCTGGCTCTCTGAAACAAATCTCCAGCTTTTGATTCCTTTGATTTCGTAATTACATTTAGTTCATGTTGAGTACAAACTTTCTTCTAGTCTGTTCATGGCTTATGCACACTTAAATTTACCAACTGGCTTATTGTGCTACCTCTCTGATAGAAAGCCTCCTGATTGAAAGACGATTTTCAGTAAATAAACGAGACACTAAATATCACTATGCTCTGCTAAATTTCTGATTTCATATACATATTTTCCTACAGACAATTCTATTCCTGTTATATCATTGAAACTTTTACTATGTGTTTCTACTGTGATCAAAAGGCATCAGTTACCAGTGCAACTACCTTCCATTCTTTCCAGCTGTAGTTTGTCTAATCATGTTACTCTTCTGTGTAATATGCTCTTCTGTTTTTCGCAGTCAACGTACAAAAATAATTATACCCGTCTGTGGTATTCTACACTGAAAATGTGTTAGGTTTCACACGTTTCTTCCACAGATCATTATTCCTTCTTTTTTGGGTGAATTCTCTCAGCAATACATGGTAATTGTTTTGAATGAAAACCACGCTATTTATAATTATGTTCCGTATGTGACAAACACCATAAATATTAGTTCATCGACATTATTTTGAGGGTCTGACCAGGGACGTGAAAGAAAGTGGAATCAAGCCGGTTTCCTTTGACCCCATGCTCCAAGCCGCCGAAAAGTTATGCGCTAATCTGCAACTGTTGACCAGGTGGTGGGATAAAAGAGCGCATATGTCAGCATTTAGAATTCCTACATCAGAAAATGGTATCCCAGCAACTGTTCGCTGTCCCTTTCAATGATATCTCATCAATTGTTGTATGTGTATTGAGTAGAACAAGCGAACACAAACTTGTGTAATTTCATCCTTTTTCCAACTGCAAAATACAAAAAACACGCGAAACCACGCATTAGCAAACTTAAAGTTATCGAAGATTGTAAATCATGGATTAAATAACGGGACATTAAAACGTGCACAAATTAGCGCATTATCCTAAAATATTGAGTTTTTGTTAGGAACTAATTTTTCTTTTACCAACTCTGGCACACAAATTATAGGAAGGGCGGAGTAATAAACTTGAAAAATTGTTTGATGCACTATTCCCAAGACAATCCTCATATAAAGTTTATATTTTACACTGAAATTTTGCCGGTAATTTAATATTTTGTAATCAACTGGTGCCTGGCCTCCGAAATTCCCCGCAGTGGAAGAGCGGCTCGAGCATGGACCTATTACGGATGGACATTCGTCGCGTTTTCTTAACGAATTCATTGTGATTGTCTCCGTCAATGTCGTCTCAATAACATTCCGTACATGTTTCTTCACTTTGATCTCACGAGGTCCACCGCCAAAAAGCCGGGACAGAATCAAGATAGTGATTTCACACATGTTAATCTACATGCGCAGAAGATAATAAATCGTTTAAATCATGGAAAATCGATGTGCAGTTCTGGTTTATAATCGGAAATTGTTGTTCCGTGTACTGTATTTTATTTTAAAAAACACGTTTATATTTCCAGATAGAGGTTATATTTGGATTGGTTGTGATTTAAAATCCCGTTTCCCCAATTTCCTCATAATATTCCAAAGTTACAATGCACAGGGCTTATAAAGATCATGGTCTTCTAATTGTTTTATAAGGTCATGGGTGTGTGCGAAAGTGTGCGAATCGGTAATAATACATTTCATATCACCAAAATCGTCTGCTTTTCCACTTTGCTGCTCGCCATTGGGGATGTTTTTTTAAAAGACACACTCTTACAGAGCACACCATCCAAACAAAACCCAAAAGAGGGAAACTGCTCCCTTGTCAGTGACCGATAATGCTTGAGCAGTCGTTATTGTTAGAACAGCTGAATGTTCTCATTAAGATGCACATAATCAGAATGCGGTGGATCTCATTGGATCAAAGAAAGAATCACGTCGAATGTCCATCCGTAATAGGTCCATGCTCGGAGCATGGAACTTCAAAGCCAAGTGGAATGTTACACATCCCATTGTTACGCTTTAGAACTCACGTATGCGTTTGAATAAATTACAAGAGTTTAAACTCCTTTCTTTCACCTCCCTGGTCTGACTGTCAATATTGGCAAGTCTACAGAACTGTCTTTCTATTAACCTTTTGGCATACCAAGTCTATATCGTCCCTTCGAAGTTAATTTAAGGTAATATGCCTATTCAATTTTCTGACTAGTGTCTACACTTGTCAAGAGCCGCTGTTCTATCGATCATTCAGAGAAAAAACCAACCAACATAGATTCTTATCTTTATCAACTCACAGTAATCACCAATATTGGTGAAATTGTATGGCGTCATGGATAGACCAAAATGAAGGAATGAAGTTTGTTGATTTCACTGAGTAACTGTCTCAATGGTAACAATTTCCAGTGTTCTGATATTGTTTTTCTTAGGTTACGGGATACCAAAACTCTGCGTTTTATAACTTTCCGATGTTCAGTTTGTACCTCCTGTTTTTCAATCAATGTAGTAAATACAACATACCGGTAGATCTATCAAACATGCGAACGTTTTATACCGATATTTCAGGCGTCGACATCGACAAATTTGAGACATATTCAAGAATAACTATTTAATTATTTTGTCTTTTGTCAATGGCACCTATTCCTGGTCATGCTTGTGGCCGCGAATTCATGAATGGGAATTTTGTTTACTCAGTGTTAATAAACCTTAATCTCAGAATGGTGTCCAGACATATCGCTTAGAAGCACTATCGTCTAGAGATGGTGTCGCTTCCGTGCAATGTGCAATTTAAATTGATGCATGGTTCTTTTGGAGGTATAGTTTAAAGGTTTGTGAAGAGTTCAGGTTTTTGACGCCTGGCGGGAGACTGTTCCAGTCTCTTATTGTGTTTGGTATGAAGCTGTTCGGCATTGTAGTGGGACTAGACGATTGGTGTTCTCTCTCACAGATCTTGGTGCTTCATGAACATAATCAGGGATATCTACAGCGGCTTCCTGGTGGAGTGACTTGTAGAACAGCGTTAATCTGTTGTCTTTCCTTCGTTGTTGGAGAGGAGACCATTCCAGGGATTTGAGCAACTCAGAGACACTTGTAGTACGACGATAGTCATTGCAGACGAATCGTGCTGCCCTTCTTTGTACCATTTCCAGTTTGTCTATAAGGTAAGATTGGTGAGGGTCCCATACAGTTGCTGCATATTCAAGTTTGGGACGTACTAGTGCCTTGAATGCAGCAGCCTTCACTTGGGTATCACATCTTGACAGGTTTCTACGGATGAATCCCAGGATCTTACTTGAATCGTTTACAACATGGTTGATGTGGTTGTTCCAAGACATGTCGTTGGACAAGTGGACTCCCAAATAGGTGGTCTGTTTTACAGATGATAGGTGTACCCCATGCATACTATATGTGAAGGCCTTTGGTTGCCTACTCCTTGTCACTTGCATGTTTGGCATTTAGATGGGTTGAAACTCATTTGCCATGAAGTAGACCATTCCTTCAGGACATCAAGATCCTTTTGAAGTTTGGCTTGATCTTCGTTTCCACGGATGTGACGAAAGAGGATGCAATCATCAGCAAACAATTTGATCTTTGTTTCCGGACTTACTCGATCTCCGATGTCGTTGATGTATAGGAGAAACATGAGCGGGCCGAGTACAGTCCCCTGCGGCACTCCAGACGAAACAGGGATCGGTTGGGATATTTCGCCATCTACTAGTACTTGCTGACTACGTTTCCATGTGTTAATCCATTGAAGGGTCATATCTTGTATTCCGTAATGATTTATTTTACGCAAGAGTTTGGGGTGAGACACAGTGTCGAAGGCCTTACTGAAATCCAATATCTGCATGTCAACTTGACTACCAGGAGTTTTGTCGAGACAACGCATGATTTCTTCCACTGTATTTACTAGTTGGGTTTCGCAAGAGTGGGCTTTCAAGAATCCATGTTGATAGTGCTTTAGGATGTGGTGATCATCAATATGGGCCATGATGTGACGGAATATTATATGTTCAATTACTTTGCAGGACACAGATGTTAAGGATACTGGTCTGTAGTTTACAGGAAGTGATCGATCACCTTTCTTGTATACCGGGCAAACATTAGCTGTAAGCCAGTCAGCTGGTAGAGTTCCCTCCCTCAGTGATTGGTTGAATATCATTGTGAGGGCTGGAGTTAAGATTTCAGCGCATTCCTTCATAATATATGTAGGTATCTCATCAGGGCCGCGTGCTTTATGGGCATCTAGCCCCTTCAGAAGTTTAAGTACACTTGACTCATCAACTGTTAATGAAGACATGGGCGGATAGGGAGCAGAGTTGATGGTCCGATTGATCGAGGGATCATTCTCAGTGAATATAGATCCATAGTGAGCATTTAGGATTTCAGCCTTCTGGAGACCATTACATACAAGTCCGTTCGTTGATTGCAGAGGGGGGACTCCACTCCGATCTCGGCGTTTGTGGGCCACAAAGGACCAGAAGCGTTTTGGTGCTGAGCGAAGGTTCTCTGTGTTGAGGTTACCTCGGATGTATTCGGTTTGGGCTTCATCAATTCTCGTCTGATGCTGTTTCATAAGTTACGAAAGCCTTCCCAGTCCTTGGCCTTGTCTGTTTTTAGCCCGGTTAAACAATCGCTTACGTTTTCTGATTTTTCTCTTAATCTTAGTATTCATCCATGGTATGTCCTTTCCATTTTTCAGCTTTTTGTTGGGATATGTGATTCCATAGCCTTAAAAATGCCTTCTTTGAAGAGTAACCAGTTATCATCCAGTGACCTATCTCCAAAACCATCTATCAAACTGTTACAGGCATCATTGAGATCCTTTTTTTAAGATGATGGTATATTACCCTTTTTGAACAGATAGACTTGTCTGGGCTTCTTGTTATTTGTCTTAACTCCAAGGTGAATGTCTATAGTAACAGCCTCATGATCGCTCATTCCAGGTATTACTTCAGTATTAATAACACACGATGGATAGGTTGTCAGGAGAATATCGAGCGTATTATTAAGTCGTGTAGGTTCTTGGACATGTTGATTAAAGCAGAAGTTGTTCACAATGTTCATAAACTTCTGGTTTAGGCCTAAACCGTATTGTGGGCATGGTTTGACAGAGTTTGTTACCCAATCGATGTCCGGTAAGTTTACATCTCCCTAGTATAATCAATGGTAATGATTGGCCAGAGACCATCTTGGATAAATCATCTTCAAGGCTCTCCAACAATTGCATATTTGATGAGGGATTTCGATAGAGAGATCCTATGTAGACAGGTTTCTTGCCGTAGGTCAGTATTTTCCCCACGTGACATCATAGGGGCCGTTTTTCACAGGTGACACGAGAATATCTTCTTTGAATGCTAGGAGGGTACCTCCTGATCCCAAATAATTATCAGTCCTGTAGGCGCAGTACCCTGGTGGTAATCCAGAGTGGCTGGGAAAAGTATCATCAAGGTGGGTCTCGGAAGCAAGAACTATATACGGATCCTCAGAGTTTATTAGGGCCTGGAGTTCAGCTTGTTTTGTGATACTGCGTAGACTACGGCAGTTAACTAGCAGGATTTTCATTTTGGTCTTTCCACGGTTTGGCTTACTTGAGGTAAGGGGGCTCTGAGGTTTTGGGGGGACACTCCTTTCGTTCACTACTTCTGCTTGAGCTGGTTGTTCGGCCAGAGCAGAGAAGGAATTATTACTTGAAATGTGCCCTGGCGAATTTAAGAGAGAGTCAGAGAGATTAGGGAGTTCGCATGAGGAACAGATCCAGGTGACACTGGCACCATCCTTCTGTATTTTCTTATATTCCTTGAGGGGGACATTACAACATCGGGTGTGGTACCATCTATTACAGTGATCACAGCTTAAGCCTGGCTGTTTGTCTAGTACTAGCTGCTCACAGATGGAACATTCATTTAGATTCTTACAATCATCACAATACCAAGGTTCCTCCTCTGATTGGTTTTGGATTAGTTTGTACTGGTCTCCAGATAAGTTGGCACATTTAATATGATACCATTTGTTACATAGGTCACATAGCACCGCTCTATGGGTTTTGGCAACTGCTTTGTGGCATTCTCCACAGGGGTATTTGACTGGGCCTGGGTTAAGTTGGCAATCTCCAGACAGAATGATCATCAGGAGAATGACTGTATCTTCCTTCCTTCTCTTATACATCGGCTTTATTCTTGGGAGCCCCGCCCTACGGGATTGCCATGTAGAGTTCATCAAAAGAGAAGTGGGCCTAAATCTAAGACTAAGAAATGTGGGTGACTTGTTGGCAGGCACATTGACATATTTTGAATCTCCATCCTCTCCACATAAAACAACGATTAGTTGACCAAGAAAAAGCAGGATGAGTAGGATTGTACACTGTCTAGTTGCAAATACGAGGAAGGGAGTAGGCCTAGGTCTATCTGTTCCCATCGTGGTGAGTTACAGATTTTACTGTTCTTCTACGCCTAATTTTACAGGAGAAGATCAATCTCCAGAGTGCAGTGACTTCTAATAATTATGATGCAAGCTGAATTAATGATAGTCTATAGTATATATTTCGAAGAGGTATCAGCAAGGAACATACTCACATCACAGTAGACTTGACTTGTTGTTAACTTGTTACCAAATACAGTCATTGAAAACAGGAACAGCTCAGCCTCAACTCAAGGGCAAGGCTCAAGTCCAGCAGATTTATTTAAAAATGTAGACAGCAAAAGGTTTAAAGCATTAACTTTATTAATACGGAACACGATGAAGATTTCACAAGATGAAAATTAAAAATACTTAGATCGTAGGCGTCGAAGTAGATCTATCAAGTATCAGATTTTAAAAGTTTCTATTACATTCATAGTTCAAGTTCAAAAAACAAGATGGCGCGTGAAGACAATAGAAAGCAGAAGTTTCCCGCGTTTGTGACGTGGCGTGACATATAGCTCTCTGATCATCCCCGAGTATCGACAGGCGTTGAGATTGAAGCCCCCGAAGTTCTCCGTAGGTGATGAATGGGATACCGTTACGTAATTCAGCTGAAGTCAGGGTGGTATCGGGGAAAACTTGCAGGCTCAAAATTCATTAAAATACCGGTCAATAATGCTAAATTTTTCGTTTAAAAAGGCTCCTAGAATATCTGGTAATATTCCTTTGGCAAGACATTCAGAGTTTTATAGTTAAAAAACATCAAAAACAGTAAAATTTTAAGGCTAAAACAGGAGCTCCTAAATTGCACGTCAGCACGGAAGCAGCGCCATTATTAATGCCCCAAGAATTTCAGAAAGTGCTTGTTTACACCAATTCGAAGCCAGCTTTCTTCTATTTGCAATAATATATCGGTTCTTTAAAGCCATACTCTTATCTGATTAGTTTTAGAGTAACAGCAGGGGTGTCGATTTGTATCCGTGGTTGGGGGGGATGATAGGTGCCAAAATATTTTTGGCAATGGATCAAAGCAACCAAGAGGTAGAAGCGTGTTGCAGGTTGCACCCCCTCCCTTCCAAGTTATTAACTTTTTCAAGTCACCCTCAATAAAGATAACATTTCAGAGAATATAAGAGTGGTAATAAAATTAATAACATGCTAAATGTTAGTCCTGACTCTTGCCTGCAGTGTAGGCCTACCAGACTGATATCATCTATTTTTAAACGAAATTTAGACATTACCCAAAAAAATCCAATGGTGAGGGATATCAACTTGTGAAAGTATTATGTTACCAGTGGGCAAATGCATTAATAAGCAACCAGGAAAGGTTCATGTAGACAGAAAATTCTTTATTTCCTGGTGATAGAAACATACATTTTATGAATATTGATGTCTCCAAACAACATTCATCGTGAAAACCCATTCCAATATTCTGTGTAAGGAGATCTAAAAAAAAACATAGTTCTCATTAGTAAATGAAAAACATATTGCTTTTGGTTCTTCATTTGACTCTCTTCCTTCTTTAATTAAACCAACTGAATCCTCTCTGCGGGAAACTCAATTCAATGAAACAGAATATCACTGATGCAAAATTTGGTTCTCAAAATGACAGAAAATTTCCACTCCTGATCTCATACAAACTGTCTGTTTCTTAAAAACATAATATAAAACTTACGTTCCAACTACCAAACAACAAACTTCCATTATCTCCTTCTTCACCCAGATATACTTATCATACCAGATACGCTCTAAAATATAAGCATAATATTCCCTAAGGCCCTGACCAGAGCACTATTTTTTTCTCAAAAACTATAACCAGTCTTAGAAGGTGCATTATTATTGGAAGGGTGTTATAAACAAAACTTCAAACTTAATAACATTCTAACCTTAAATACAACTTAACTATCTTATGCCTGTTACGTTTGAATACAATACATAGGCCTACATCAGCTTTTCAATAAAACAAAAATAAGTTGTGACATAATAATCTTTCTCCAAAATATCGAACTGGAGTATATCGTTGTATTACTTGTTTTAGAACATGTTTGGCCTGTCTCACATTGCCTTCCATCATTCCATGGCAATTTTCCATGTTTCTTTCAGCTTATTTCTCTCTTCTTTTCCATCCACTCAACTAATTCCTGATCATGCATTAACCTCATACCTACCATCACCCATGCCTAAGCTTTTTAGGGAGGGGGATCCCGTAAAGTAATTTTGACATTGTAAGAAATAAACATGAGCAATATTTCATTGTAGGTTACTTTAAAGTCAACCTTTTTTTTCATCGCCCATTCACATCAGTTCCCTGAAGGAAATGCTGGAATATATATGTCACTATTTCTCTTGTCTTTCTTCCTTTTCTCTTCCCCCTTCCTTTTTTCTTCTGCCCGTTTCTTCCCCTTTTCCCTTTTTTCCAGGTAGCAAGCCCATATGGGGCCCATATGGGGATGATCTGGGTCACTTGTGCCATCTGGGCTATTAAATGGAACCCATATAATGTATCCCATATGGGGCCAATATTTAGTAACCCATATGGGATCTATCTGGGCCAGCCCTTATGGGTCCCAGATGGGAATGAGCTGGGCGTACACATATGGGTAGAATATGAATATGCCCATATGGGTAACACATGGGGAAAATCTGGGTTAACCCACATGGGATATATCTGGGTTAACCCACATGGAATATATCTGGGTTAACCAATATGGGTACCAGATGGGATTAAGCTGGGCATACCCATTTGGGCCCAGTTTGGTATGGGTCCCATCTGGGTCCCATCTGTCTTATATGGGTTTACCCATATGGGTCCCAGACTCCCATATGCTTCTTGGGTGCAGATGCCTTAGGGCCACAGATGGTTTCCATATGGGCCCCATGTTTCAGAAATGATGGGACCCATGTGGGTCCCACATGGGCTTGCTACCTGGGTTATTATCCTCTCTGTCTCTCATTATCTCTCTCTCCCACTCTCTTCTTCTTTTTTGCACTTTTGCGCTTAACATTATTTTAGCTCGTTGCTTTTTAACGCTGCGGCTTTGCATTTGGCGCACTGCATTTCTATGATGCTGTTGATTGAATAAATTGAATAAATTGATCAATTCCTGACGAAGCACTTGCACTATGATATATATTCAATTCAATTCAATTTTATTTGTGTTTCCAACAAAACATTACAAATCAATTACAATTTATAATCATATATATTGCATTAGCCTGTTTTTTTTAATATCTTTCTCATCGCGCCATGTCAAATTATCGACCGTCGATCTTCTTCATCGTATTTTGTACGGAACCTATTCTTTATGCAAGCTTTGCTTTTTTTATTAGGTTTCGTCATATTTCACTATCAAATAAATATATTCGTCTCCTTGTAAAAGCTGTTAAATAACTCGATCAATAACTACATTTGTAACATATAACTCTATGCCCCTTCATTAGAATTCCGAAATATGTTCCCAACTCGAGACCCCAGTACACGTATAATAATAATAATAATAATAATAATAATAATCCGCTTTGTTATATAGCGCCCAATACATCGATCCAACGATGTGCCTAAGCGCTTTACAGATATATTATTACCCCGGTCATCGGATTCAGGCTTACCCGCACACAATGTATGCACATTTTCCACTCCCTGGGGAGCATTCCAGCCAGTCGCCATTTTACAAGCGCACACTTGCTTATCCAACCGCATGAACTTTCGCATCCTACCGGGTACCCATTTAACACCTGGGTGGAGAGTAGCAAGACAGTGCAGGTAAATATCTTGCCAAAGGATTAGTGCCGTGTCGGGATTCGAACCCTCGACCTTCGCCTCCCTAGTCAAGCGCCTTAAACCACTCGACCACGACACTCCTTGGTATACTACCAGACAAAGCAACCACATCCCTCAAATTAAGCATATAGAACAAATAGATTAAAGAACAGCCCGATCCCATACTTAATTGAACTCCTGAATAATAATTGATAAAATATATTGCTATTTCCTCGAACCATAATGAATTCTCACCTGATAATTTCATTTTGTTCAAATTATGCTTGTTAGAAGAAATGCTAATTAGTTTGATATTTTGAATACTGAATGTTCGTGTTTCTTTAATTACTTCTTAGGGCAATATTATACACCAATGTTTTGGTGCAAGCTGATTTAATTATACATATTTTTTAAATCATTATTTAATGGTTGGATTTGATTTGTCTGTTTTTCAATTGCCTATATTAATTGAAATTGAGTCTGGCTTTCTTTAACAAATTTTGGTATAATAACCCATAAACAGGAAAATTGATAAGTTATAATAATTTGCTGCCTATATAGTGCAATATTTTATATTTATATCAAATACTGGTTTTAAAAATTTGGATTAAGGTATTATGGATTTGTTTTTTAAAATTTGTTTGGATATTTGTAAAACTTTTATTACACGTGTTTTCCTGTGTATAATAAGTTACTGTACATGTAAAACAATGGTGCTTCTATATGCTCTTTTAGACTAATAGTTGTGTATTGGAACCAAATTTTGACATAAAAGTCTATTTAGAAGAAAGTATATAAATAAATAACAGATGAAAAGATATGCAATATCTTTTAAGTTAGGAAAACTGATTGTTGTAATAATTTGCTGCCTATTAGTGCAATATTTTGTATTTATCAAATACTGGTTTTAAGAATTTGGATGAAGTATTTTAAAATTTGATTGAATATTCGGAATTTTTTTGATTAGTTTTTTGATGATATGTTTTGATTACCTTTGACATGAATGGATGAGGTAGAAAATGGCTACTCTCTACCTTCTTCTCCCTCCTTCTTCTCCCCCTCTCTCTCTCTCTCTCACTCTCTTGCATTCTCCTCACTTCAATAATTCTTTCTCTGATTAGGATCTCTATGATTAATTAATCTATTTCCTTTCTCACCACTCTAGCTTCTGAACACTAGTCGATTCCTTTGATTATAACCATCCCTCCCTACTATTACTTACCTATTCTTCCTCCTCCTCCTCCTCCTCCTCTTTTTCTTTTTCTTCTTCTAAATCTTCCTTTTCTAGTTATTATTAGAATGTTGTTACTATTATTATCATCATTTTTATTTTCAATAAGTTTGTTCTTAGCTGTCTGTAAATAATACGATTTTAACTTATTAATTTTGTACAGTATGTCGGGGACCCCACTGGAAATAAGCTCTCGAGCTTTCGTGGGTTATCCTGTTCAAGCTGACTTAATTTTGATCTGTTATTCTTTTATATTGTTGTATGTTAATTGGAGGCTTGCTGGCGATCGAATAAAATCAATCAATCAATCAATCTACTACATCACTAACACTCCTTTCACTCTCTCTTTCCCGGCCTCTCTCTCATGCAGTCTCGGTACTAGGCTACATGTTTGTCATGTTCTTTTGTCTGTAATTCTGGCAGTATAAATTATATATTCCATATTTTTATCATGATGTTTTACCATAAGTTTTGACTTTGTGGCTTGTAGGCCTAATAGTCATGCAGTTGTAATTTTTTACAATTTGTTATACTGCGCGCCGCATGCTCATCAATTCAGCCTTGAACGGCTGCCATTGAAGTTTTTATCTAATAAACCATTATGAATGAATGAATGAATATTTCTTTTGTGTGATTATATTTTACAAAGTATTGTTTTATATTGTAATATTTGTATCATGTGAAATATGGAAACAATATGAACTGAAACTGAAATTGAAACTGAAACTTGTTTGCCACTAAGAATGAAGAAATTAAACAATCTAATTTTCATGCAATTGGTAGGCCTACTAAAAGTCGGATGGCATGAATCGCTGGTGTTTCTTTTTTCTCTCTTCCAGGAATCACATGCAACAAAAAAAGCATTCTCTTTCCAAACATTACCAATCACGCAATTTGATTAAATATGTTTTGTGAGAAATTATTGAAAGACAGTTGTTTGTGCATGGCAACATATATTTTTACACCTCGAGAAATGCATTAATGTGTTCATTCCATGTTAATTTCTCATCAATGATAACTCCTAGGAACTTAGAACTCTTCTTTTATTTAATGGAAACAGCATGCAGAAGCGGAATAACAACCACAAAGCTGTGGTTCAATAAAAACTTATAAAACATGATTATTATTATTATTACGCTGCATCCATAAGGGATTGATGCATGCATGCAGTGCGCGCAAAGCTAAAATACTGCCGATTTTATAATACGAATGTGACCAGCGAACAACGTGCCCTTTTCACTAAACATTAACAGCGCGCGGTATGTAGTGTGTGCGTGCATGCACATCTTTTCTTCAGTCCTGGTCCCGCTCATTCGATTCTGAGCTGTGTTGTTGGTAGCTGCGAACGAGCTCAGGCCGCTTTTAAGTTTTATGATCTTCTCTCATGTCTTTTTGTGGCGGATTTACAATAGTATACTAGTATTCTTCCACTGTTGAGGCATAAAAGGGGAGATGGCGTACAACTATGTGGTTACGGCGCACAAACCAACAGCTGTCAATGGCTGTGTCACAGGTGAGAATGACTGATTGAATGAGTGAGAAAGATTGAAATATTTGAATAGTATTATTAGTAATTCTAAAAATTCTTTAAAAAGTAAGCTACACTAGAGTAGTACAATTACGAATAATGTAGAAAGTATACCAGTATTAAAGGCAGTAAAGACTAGTGGTCGATACACTTTGATTTAGACTACTCCTACAGTGATAATAGCCTAGTAATATTGGGTTCTTTTATATTATTAAGTCTAGCGCTCGTAAAGTCGTATCTGTCGGACTTGACACTCGAGGCGCTCCCGATTATTAGTTTATATTACCCTGGCTTTAGCACGGCTGCCATTACGGCGCTCTAGGCTCTAGCATTTCAAGGAATTAATTCCAGCCAGGTACCCATTTACATCACCTGGGTTGAGTGTGGCAAATATAGATCAATGTCTTGCCAAAGGGCAAGGTATATTAGGTCTAACCGTAGTTCGTAAACGGTATCGACCTCATCATACATCTAGACAGAAATAACTGTCTGGTATGGGTCATTCTTTAATAAAACTGACATTTGTTGACATTCCCCATACACAGACGGTACCCCGTACGCCTCGCACCATGGGGAGAGATTGAGCCGATTGTGACCCACTTTTTACCCCAAAACTTTCTCCCACGATTTTCTTTATTTAGATCTAATTTTCTGATTTATAAATCAGATATAAAAATACTATGTATTTTTGTTCTCCTATGTACAGTTCTCAAAGTTTTATTACCTTTTTCCAAATGCGAAATTTATATTAAACGTATATGAGTTATCCATTTTTTATCTCAGAACCAAGGAAACGGTACGTTCATGCATTCGAACTGGTAATCTATGACATGACCCGCCCGATATATTTCCGGGTCAACCAACCAAAACAAGCCCAATGGCCAATCAGAGCACGTGTTTGATATTGGGCTTATGAATATTCAAACATCACCGGCTCAAGCCGGGCTGACTCATACGTAGCTATTGGACGTTCGAAAAGAAAAAATGAATATTCATCAACTCAAACCAAGAAGGCTGACAACAAATCTTGTTGACTACAAGACTTTCTCGGATTAATCATTAATATAGGATCTAAATGAGCAAGTTTTGGTAAGTCAAAGTATATATTTCCGGGTTATTTCTTATGGCTATTTAGATTCAGTGTAATATTGCAGCCAAAGTGAATGTGTGAAGACGTAAAGAGTGAAAAATCTCGATGCATATCGCATTCATCTCGGTCCGGCTAAACCGAACCATTCGTTCCGCACACTACCGCAGTCTATGTATAGAGGCGGTCAGAGGAGCCGGATGCAATCTCAGCGTAACGACCGTCGATATCAGAGACTGAAGCTTTCGGTCTACATACATCATGCATCAGTCATCATAATACTAGATCTAGATCTACTCCATTACTATTACTAGTATTAGGGCTTTAGCCTTTAGGCTTTACTCCTTTAGCGCTAAAATGTACAAGACAAGTGGGAGAAAAATGAAAATAATTGTTGTTGAAACACAGATTTTTAAATATGATATCGATATCACCTATTATCACCTAGCCTTAATTGGCAACCATTCCCCTGCGCGCTGCGTGATCCGTGAAGAGGCATGTAAACAAAACCTAAAAAGTAAAATGTGTCCGAAATCACCCATATTTCCGACGAAAATTGCACATGGGCTTCGGCGCGGTGTTCGCTATTGGACTCTTCTTTCTTCTCATACAAGTGCACAAAATAAACATCTTCATGATGATATGTCTTACGGGACATCTATGGACATGTCCCTATAAGTATAACTGACCTATCATTTACCATTACCTTTACCACAAATACTGGAAGAATGCTGAGACAGCAGTCGAGCTTCCAGGGCTATCTTCTTGTAGTCATTCTCTTAATCATTCTCATTATTATATACAAGACAGGGAGACAGAGGGGCAAGAGGTAGCATCTTGACTGCACAATGTACAATGTACAATGTCCCAGGAGCAAGGAAATCATAGTGTTTCTTTTTGAATGAACACAATCTAACAAAACAACAATAGAATATTAAGAGGTTGAAACTTCCATGATATAGGACAAGTATGGCAATATGTATTGAAATATATTGTACAGTCTACAGGACAAAATGTGTTGTACAGGCCACTAGCACTTCAATGCATTCAATCATACATTTAAAAGTGTGTGTCTTTGCTGATCTACTGGTAAAAAGACTTTGAGACCTCATTCTCCTTGTTTGATGACTTTACAGGAGCTAGTCCTGGTTACAGACTTAAAAATCCACTTTCCTGAGAGAATACTTTATAATTAAAATATGGCTGAAGCAATAATTGTATTATGGGTCATATCCTGTACAACATGAAATACCTTGTATGCCGTACTGGACAAAGTTGATGATGTTATTGATAAAAGTGGAATCAAGTAACTCGCGCCACCTTCATATCATTGTACTATTTGTATGGCAAATTGAGAGAATCTACAGCTACAAAATCGTAGAACTACAAATGGAAGCCTAGTACAAACTTTTCCACCTCGATATGTACCTCATATACCTCTATATTTATGCAAATGAGATTTTCTTTTCAAAATGGATGTGCTCTAGATGATGGCCCAGACCATTGATTCATAGTATTTGGACATTTGGATAACACTATGCTTAGTAATTTAATGTGCAACAACATGTATTTTGTGAGAAAGGACAAATGTATCAAAAATATCAAATTTCCACTATTTCCTCCTAAAGTAATAAATCTAGTTGGTATTTTCTGTTGTTAAATTTTTGGGTATCCACCTGAAATTTAGTCAGGTACCCGACTTTTGAAATTACCAAAAATCTGCCCTACTTTTCATCCACTCATATTAAAGTTTTGTTTGCAATTACCATAATATGTCATATTTCATAATATGTTTGTTTATGCTATTGAACCAGACAACGTTTGCATATGTTCAAATGTACCAGACTTGATTACCATTTTTGCTATTTTGTGGTTCCTTTTATCCTTTTTATGTTATTGTATATAACCTTTTCATACATTTTGCTATGTGTTTATTAGTGGATAATAAATTTCATTTTCAGTTGAAATGCTGATAGATTAGAATCAAGTTTATGGTTGTTATTCTGCAGGTAACTTTACTTGTGCTGATGACCTGAACCTGATCATTGCTAAGAACACCCGGCTAGAGATCTATGTAGTTACTCCTGAAGGACTCAGACCAATCAAAGAAATTGGCATGTACGGACGCATTGAGGTCATGAAGCTATACAAACCACCAGTAAGTATCATCATAGCTTCTTTAGACTATACAAATATAAAAATATACTGTTTTAATATAGGAAATTTATATGAAACTTGTATAAAGAAACGTCATATAATAAAAACTAGTTTTGAAGAGGTTGATGACATGACAGCTGGCCAATCATCAATGTGCATTCATGGTAAGCCCCATTGGGTCAAAGGTCAAAGCTCATAGGGTTTTTGTTCTCATGGTAATGTATTTCAAGAATAATTCAAGCCATGATCTTAATTGAATTTAGATGAAAGCATATTGAAGAAGCAGTTGGCTGTTGCATTTGTCTTGTTTCATCTTTTACATTGTTACACTGTACATAATATTAAGAAGGGGAAGTTCTTGAATCATGTGAATAAGAGATGAGAATGTATGTGTTTGTCTGTACAGGGGCAGCCTAAAGCCTTGCTGTTTGTGCTGACAGCCAAGTATAATGCCTGTATCTTAGAGTGTGTGAACGAGAATGGAACAGAAGAAATCATCACCAAAGCACAAGGAAATGTTCAGGTAAGTCTCAAACTTTCTTTCTTCTAGGGAATGTCATACAGATGCAAGCTGGATATGAACCAAGAAGAATTCAAATGGTCTGAAAGTAAGAATAGGGGCAAGCAAACGCTAGAGCACATTTTATTTAGTTTTGCCTGACTATGTGAAATATATTTATATATATATATATATAAATATAAATATATAAATGAACAAAATTAGGTTTGTCCCTTGATTAAAGTTGGGATGTGTCGATGAGGCGCTCAGTGGTGAAGCAGTGATATTGTAACCAGGAGGTCCTGGGTTCGAAACCAAATCTATGCACTAGTGCCCTCTTTGGTAAGGCATTAATCCTCATCACCAAGTCCCTCAGAGAGGACTTACAGCTGTTGGTCCCCAGGTAAAACAAGCAAACAAACAAACAGCATTGTGATTGAAAACAGGGCAATGTATGATGTTTTCCCAGTTGGGCATCAACCAGTTCAACATGGTTGAACATAAATACTGATAGGGTTATCAAGTTGCCTTTTCTTTTATCAGAAGTTTAAATGAACAACAAATTGATTGAAATCACTGTTTCGACTTTTGATGTTCAAAATACCCCCAATCCATCTCCCCTGCTTATCCCATGTTAGACTAATGTAAAGTCAATTTACTTTGGCTTATTTTCTTATGCACAATGATAGCCATCTTCATGAGTTTGTTTTCTTTATTTTGTAACAGCTAACTGATAATTTTTTTTTACCTTAAAATAACTTGTTTACAAGTAGTATTTTGTATGTTTTTTTTTTGTAGGACCGGATTGGGAGACCATCAGAGACTGGACCGATAGGAATCATTGATCCAGAATGCCGTATGATTGGATTGAGACTCTATGATGGACTCTTCAAAATCATCCCTCTAGACAGAGATAACAAGGAACTCAAAGCATTCAACATTAGGTTTGTAATACATAGGAAGCAAATGCATTCAATATAAGATTTGTGTGCGTGTATGTGTGTGTTTAGGGTTTTTACAGACGTGTACCAATCAGATATGATTATTTACGTCTGGGGACCGAACTTTAAACGTCACCATCCAAAAGACGTGACTCAGTTTCGAACCTGCGTCCTCGGCTGAATCAGTTTTTAACTTCCATTGTTAGCTGGATTACAGGCGCACGCCACAACGCCGAGATGTAAAAATAATTGCCACTTATATAGCATCATGCAGCCATTGTGCAGTGAAGCTCATGGCACTTAGACATTTATTACCTTGGTTATAGCAGAGCTGCCAAAGAAACTAGTGCTCAAGCATATCAGGTACCCATTTTGCACCTGGGTGGAGAGTGTCAAATGTAGATTAATGTGTTGCCAAAGGAGGTTAGAGTGGGGCTGGGTTTTGAACGCAGTACCTTGTGATCTACTGTCTGGTGACTTGACCACTAGACCACAACACCTCTACATAATGCATTGAAAACAAATGCATTCAACATTAGGTTTGTAATACAGAGAAAACAAATGCTTTTAACATTAGGTTTGTAATACAGAGAAAACAAATGCTTTTAACATTAGGTTTGTAATACATTGAAAACAAAAGCGTTCAACATTAGGTTTGTAAGACATTGAAAACAAATGCATTCGGCATTAGGTTTGTAATACAGAGAAAACAAATGCATTCAACATTAGGTTTGTAATACAAAGAAACTATCGAACGACACTCGTGTTATGAGACGTACACCAGTTCAGATGCATACTGCAAAAGTCTAGCTGAAAACCATAGTAATAGTTGAAAATCATTCTGGTACACAATTTTAAATGGTCATTGTTATTGAAAATAATATCGCTAGTGATATTCGTTTGTCTCGCAATGTGGTCAATAAGGAATCTAAAAGATCTCGACGTTTCGTGCGCCGCTGCAACACTTCGTCAGGTGATAAAAACTAATGTAAGCAAGGGTGTTTTATACTCTACGAGAGGACCGGCGCGACGGTCCATAATTCGATCGATAATCGGAACAATAACGCACAAGGCCTATTGGCCGACGCACGGTGCTCGACCAATCAGCAGGCCGCTGGTTCGCTAATTATGCAAATGGCCTAATGGTCGACGCACACGGTGCTCGACCAATCAGCAGGACGCTGGTTCGGCTCGCCTGCTGGGCGGAAGCAATAGCGAGCTCAACCAATCAACGGGCCGCTGGATCGGCCTGTCTGCTGATTAAAATCGACCGGTGTTGGCCAGCTGGACGGGGAGTGTCATGGCGGCGTATCGTACGCATCCAAAATTCGGGGATATCGATCCCGTTGTCTCTGTTGAAATTATTGGGCTTGAGACGGATATTGATAGCTTCTTTTACCCTCCGTGTGTACCAATGCCGTTCCTGGGAAAGGCACTGAACCCCATCCCAGTCTGGTTGATGCTGGTTATCCCAAGCATGTTCGGCTACGGCTGAGTCATTGTTATTGAAACACCCTTGTTGACAAGTAATGTTATTGATGTTTGTCTGTGTTTGGTTTTATACAGGCTTGAAGAGCTGAATGTTATTGATGTTCAGTTTCTGTATGGATGCCATCAACCAACGATCGTCTTCTTGCATCAGGTAAAGTGCTGTCATCAAGTTTGCTTTTATATTTGTTCTCATTTATTCACTCTTTGGGATTTCTCTCTACCGTATACAAATGCAGTAAGCCTGACTTATCTTGTGTTACTTATTGTTTGTACAGTGTAAAGCTCATAAATTTCCACTGTTACACAGGCCTGATAATTACCCGATTTAAATCGGTTTCCCGATTTTTTAAATTTTTTCCTGATTTTTTCCTGATTTTTTTTTTTCCGATTTAAAAAAAAAAAAATCAGATTTTTTTCTGATATCTTTTTTCTTCCGATTTTTTCTTCTGAATTGTCCCGATTTTACCCCTATTTTCTCGATTGTTCCTGATTTTTCACAATTTTCCCCAATTTAAAAAGGGGGGAATGTTGTTAGATGCCATTTTTTTTCCCCGAATGCTTTTTTTTTTTTTTAGTGAAGAGGGTGGGTGGTTGGGAAAAGAACAAAAAACCTATTTTTTTTTCAGTGCTCACTATCACCCCTGGTTACATAACATAATGAATTTACCATACAGATTATTATCCCCTCGCTGACGAAGTCGGAGGGGATATAGAAATGCTGCTGTCCGTCCGTCCTTCCTTCCGTGCTTCCGTTCTTCCTTCCGTTCGTAACAAATTTAATTTCTGATCGATAACTTTAGTAATGTTTGACGGATTTTCATGAAATTTGATATGAAGGTACATGGTATCAAAACACAGCCTAAGTTCAATTTCCGAGTATGTAGGTCAAAGGTCATAGCTCATTAAATATGAGAATCTGGTTTCCGATCGATAACTTTAGTAATGTTTGACGAATTTTAATGAAATTTAATATGAAGGTACATGGTATCAAAATACAGCCTAAGTTTGATTTCCGAGTAAGTAGGTGAAAGGTCATAGCTCATTAAATATGCAAAAACACCTAATTATTAATGTGAAAATGTGGTTAACTTCCTTGCCTAGTAATATAATAGTATAGTCTAATGGAGGTAACTTGTTCCGACAAATATAGGCCATTTGTACTCTGCGACGGGATGCTAACGCTTTGCGTTGACTTGTTTTCATTTTGACTTGAGGTAGTAGATAAAAGGTGTATAAAGATGTATTCCACAACCTGTCTAGATCTTGATACAGACAAGAGAACATGACATTTAACTGGTCAACCCTTTCTGTGCCAGTGCCAATATATCCTCCGTGATTTTAGGAATTGAATTATTTTCTTTTTACAAGTTGATGATTATGTTTTTTATGCATAATTATGCAGGCCTTTCCTTTTACTATTAAGTCAATTGCTGTGCTTAATAGTTGTGACGATAATACCACTATGATGCCTAGAAATGTAATATAAGAAGAGTATAAAATATTTATTATGACTGCTATAGTGATGAGTAAATATGTATCGCTGTCACTACAGGATCCACACGGTAGACATGTGAAGACCTACGAGGTGAACCTGAGAGAGAAAGAGTTCAACAGAGGTCCATGGAAGCAAGATAATGTCGAAACGGAAGCAACCATGGTGATTGCTGTACCACAACCCTATGGGGGCGCTCTCATTATCGGTCAAGAATCCATCACATATCACAAAGGAGACAACTATGTAGCTATTGCACCACCCACTATTAAGGTTTGCATTCATTTTGAAATAGTTATCAAATCTTATTCTTTTGTATGACAGCTGGTCCCGTCTTATGAAGAGTAGTGATTGATCCAAATCAATCGCAAGTTTGCAATCTCCTATCTCTTATGTACATATTTGGAATTGATATCAATCCCAAATAAGTTGTGATTAATATCAACTGTTTATAAGACATGGCCCTGATGTGGCAAACCAAAGTTGGAGAGCCACACAAGGGCGGGCTGCATCTGACAAAAGATTGTGTTCCTTGATCTTACAAAGTTCTCAAATATGCAAGTTTTTATTTCATATGAAAATACTGTGTTCAGAACATATATGTATTCACTTTGTACTTTGCACTAAATAAATCTTTTGGTTTGGTTTCTCTTTTACAGAATAGCACACTTGTTTGTTATGGTCGCCTTGACAACAATGGATCTCGTTACCTTCTAGGAGACCTGACTGGTCGTCTGTTCTTACTATTACTTGACAAGGAAGAAAGCATGGATGGAGCAGCTACTGTTAAAGATCTCAAACTCGAGTTCTTGGGAGAGGTAAGAACAATTATCAAAACCTCGGAGGAAAAATGAGAACTCAGAGGTTCTTAGGAGAGATCCAATATATCTCAAATTATAGTTCCCAGGAGTCAAGAGAATATTCTTAATCAGGGCTCTGTTCTTGGTTGCCAGTCTGACAACCTAGTCAGCTTTTGAAAGTGCCAAATGGCGGTTTTTGATGGTCATCATAAATCAAGTTACAGCAACATTCATAATTTCTACAGACCTGTTACTGTTTTGTTACCTTGCTTTGATGCTGGAGTAATTGCAATGACATCTACAACTGAACAGATATTATTTGTTGGGTACACAAAGCACAAAAATAACAATGAATCAACAAAACTATTAACATCAAGGCCATGGCAGAAAATATGAGGTGAGCGAGCTGGCACGACTGAATTTCTAAATTTTGGAACACAGCTTTTGGTATACTATGACTACTCTGTTCGTAATTTGACTACATGTGTATTATAAACAGATCATAATAAACCCCTAGAAAAGGTTTGGAAACTCAAGTATGATTGATTATATCTTTCTTGTCATAGCGCAATCATCGCTATCATTAGAAAGTGGGTTTATTCCTTTTTAAAACGATACCCCATTTGTTGTGATTTTCCAGTCATGGAATGTGCAGTCGATCAAAATAAGGGGCAAGGTCAAAAGTGAAAATTTGCAAATAAATTGCCCGGGCCTTTTCAACAGTTGTTAGGCGTGGTGATTCACAAAAGTTTATGACCAAACGGGCGCGATGGCAAAAAATGAAAGCATTAACATGTGACTTGAATACAGGTTTACTATTGGCTACATTCTTGAACCTGTCTTATAAATAATGTTTACATACTGTATCTTACAGACATCTATAGCTGAATGCCTGACATACCTTGATAATGGAGTGGTGTTCATTGGATCTCGTCTTGGTGATTCACAGCTGGTCCGGGTAAGATCCTCATCTTCAGAAGATTAACCAACAATAGAATGTTAAAGGGAGTGGGTCATCAGTTTCATGTGCAAAAGGCCATAATTCGCTGACACCAGACTTGGTGGAAATACCATACATGTGTGTACAAGAGTCTGCACACAGCAAACCCCTTAGTCTCTTGGAGTGTCTTCGGGTGAGAGAAAAGTACAAATATGATTTTACCATTTGGGGGAATGAATGGGGAAATGCATAAAATTGAAGGCTAATCCTGGTGATTGAACGGTGACAAATTCCCCATAAGCGCCCACTCCTATGTGTCTTGAAGATGAACACTAATTGTGAACATGGAGTTACATAATCAATTCAGTTTAGCCAGTACAAGATTAAGCAGTATATGAATTTTAACAAGAGCTTTTGGGGGGCCTTGTTAGTGTGAATAGAAATCTCCTCATGGATTTATGTCTAATCCACGATTCCTTGCATTTTCAAAGCTCTTTACAATTTGCTGCACAAGTAGAAGTTACTATATCTGCTTGTGCATACTTTCTAGAATTCTTATTCGTCTTTCTCAGGCTGTATTGTTCACCACTCCTGTGTATTTGCTTTTTAGGTTTAAATTATTGTTACTTTCTTCAAATGCTTACTACTCTTAAGAATTTGCTACCCTAGTTTTATGATGTATGCTTTTGAATGATTTTACCATTGCTAATTACAAGGCTACCATTTGGCCATTATTAGGGAATATTCCAAGTTGAATCAACTTTCAGCGCATCGCAGGTCTTCGTCTTTTTACTGGTACAGAGTGCAGTTATATGTACTGATCTGCATAGGATGGTTACCGGTATTCTCGCTACTGCATATAACAATATACATTCCCATAATACATTGTAGACACACTAACTTCCGGTGATTCTAAAACATGTATTCTGCTGTACTACAATATGCTAATAATTCATTATCTGCAATTCTTAATCTTGCTCAATAGCTTCAGATTTTGCAAAATACACAAGCAGTCAGTATATTTATTAATTAAAAGTAATATACCAGCATTGTCAACTGCCAGCGTTTGGAGAAATTCTCTCAGAAAAACTTGGCAATCTGCAATACAAGTGGCTATTTTTCCCAAGCCTTGAATGTGCACTACTGTCAGTAATTTTTAAGAATTTCCCGTAATAAACAGCAGGTTCACATATTTGAAGATACAGAAGGTCTGGATATTAAATAAATTTACATCATTAGAGATTTAGGCAAAGCTACATTTTCTCATTCTTAGTTTTATTGACAGTGAAGTGTAATTCCAATAATGTATGGCCCGTTTTTACTGGAAGTTCATGTGACTACATAATCTCAGCAAATTCACTACTAAAAATAGAGCGCCACTTACGTTGGCTTTTTTAAAGCTTTATATGGTAGGGAAAATTTAAGCTGGTACATTCAAATGCAGAGTCTATACATACATCTACTAGACCATATTATCTAGTCAGTAAACAGAAGCATGCCCACTTAACAAGTTTGGAGTGTTTATCAATCATTAAAATCTTTTTGTCTTGCAGTTGAACACAGAATCAGATGATAATGGATCCTATGTGACTATGATGGAGACTTTCACCAATCTAGGACCTATCGTAGACATGGCTGTCGTAGACCTAGATAGACAAGGCCAGGGCCAGGTAACATGACCTCTAGTAGACATGGCTTTAGTAGACCTATATAGATGAGACCAGCGCCAGGTAAGTAGACATGGCTGTAGTAGACCTAAATAGACAAGACCAGGGCCAGGTAAGATGGCCTCTAGTACACATGGCTGTAGTAGACCTAGATAGACAAGACCAGGGCCAGGTAAGATGACCAGATTCAGACAATTGGAACACCATCAAAATCTGATTTCTAGCACCAAGCCCATTTTTGCCACTTTTATTATTGAATATTGAAGTGACCCATTAGAGCGGCACACCCCGTATGCAGAGATGTCAACTAGTACGGATTTCCCGTAATTTCTACGGGAAATCGGCCGATTACGGGCGGTACGATTTTCATACCATAAATCCCGGATTTTGCAGATTTTGCAGATTTTCAAAATTAGCACTTGAAGTAAAAATGCGCCTGTTGTTACTATAGGCTAGCGCACGTACGTACGTTCATGCACGCGATCGCTAGATATATAATAGCTAGATGGTGCTGTGGCGCACGCACGTACGTACGTACAAATGTTTCGAAGGATCAAGAAAACAAATCGTCAAATGGAGAAATAAACAAGCATTCAAATAGTCTTTAGAGATCTGTCAAGGTTTGTTTGTAGGTCTAGTTTATTATTTCATCTCAAATAGAATTTAGAATTCTCTTATTGACAAGTTATAAACACCTACGATGTTCTCGATCGTAGTTACTTTCATTTTGCCAGCAGCCGACCTAGCGTTGTTTTGGCAAAAGCTAGCCGCCAGCTTCCCACCGCGAAGCATTCGAGTCGGTAACACTAACAGACCGTTCATGTTCTGCCGAGAGTGTGGCGGAAGGTTTGTGTGTGAGGTGCGATTTCGATTTGGGAGTAGAGTTGCCAAGTCCTTTTGACTTTCGATGTTCGTGAAATTGACGATTTATTTATTCATTTGCTCATCACTAATTTTAGTTACTTTAAAATACTGTTTAATGTGCAAGTTGATGTTCTTAATCAATCTTTCCTGTTGATCACATTAACTTAGTCTAGATTTAAAAAGTTATTAAATTGATCGTAGATCTATTCGCATTAAAGCCATTATGAAATTAACATTGTATCTTTGAACTTATTTAACTTATTTAATTGGTTGTCATTATGATTATCTGTTTTTGGAAAATTGCCCCTTGTTCTTGAGAAATTGCCCCTTGCTCTGGTAAATCCCCTGAGCAAGGGGCAACTTTAAAATAAATTGCCCCTTGCTCCTGGCTGCTTAATCTAAGGCTTGCTTTCAACAGAACACTTTCAATATGGAGTTGACACCAACTTATGAACTTACATGTGCAAGGACGCTGCAAAAGACTATAGTTACATATCAAGACATTTTGTCACGAGTTCATCCAGTCTTTCAGTAGAATACTTTCAATATGGAGTTACATGCACATGTAACACCAACTAATGAACAGGTATGTTACTTTTATTTAACTTGTTGTGCTATCGCGCTTGCCTGTGGGAGCTGCGCTTGCCAGCGTGCAGAAAAATTTGCGTCGCGCAGAAAATTACTGATTTTGTCTCCAAATTACTGATTTTTAGCCTTATGATTACTGATTTGTGCTCTGAAAGGTTGGCATCCCTGCGTATGTCTTAATATGTGAGTACCACCCCGGGTGATATTCTAAAGCTAAACTCATAAGATGAGAAGAATGTTGTAAATGTGTTCGTTATTTCAATCTCAAATTTAAGAAAATTCTATTTTGATTTGTTTTCTGCTGTTCATTATCTTTAGTTGGTAACCTGTTCAGGAGCATACAAAGAGGGCTCACTTCGCATCATTAGAAATGGAATTGGAATCCATGAGCATGCCAGCATTGATCTACCGGGTATCAAAGGTACAGTATGTCTCTCTTTCTCCTTATCTTTCTGTATTTCTTTCTCTTTCAGCTCTTTATGCCCTGAGAGCATTCTCTTTCTTCATTTCCAACTGTTTATTATATCCAGAAAAGTT
>CP137684.1:20108664-20276272 GCA_037976565.1 Mesocentrotus franciscanus | reverse complement strand
AATTTATTGCCTGAAACCCTGAGCTTCTTGGTGCTTCGCCCCTGGACCCCACACCTATTAGTAAACTGCCTGTGTCACAAATAAGGTATCACAAATATGCTCATCTGACCGTAATTAAATGCCTAAACCCTTGAGATTCCGGGCTCTGCCCCTGACCCCATCAGGGGCCCTAAGGCCAGCCATCTAACCATAATTTCTGCCTAGAGCCCTGAGCTTATGGGGCTCCGCCCTGACTCCACGCCTATTAGTAAACTGCCTGTGTCACAAATAAGTTATCACAATATGCTCATCTGACCGTAATTAAATGCCTAAAACCTTGAGATTCCGGGGCTCTGCCCTGACCCCATCAGGGGCCCTAAGGCCAGCCCCTGGATGCTCATCTAACCGTGATTTCTTGCCTAAAGCCCCTGAGTTGGGGGCTCCGCCCCTGACCCCACGCCTGTTAGTAACCTGCATGTGTCACAAATAAGTTATCACAGTATGCTCATCTGACCGTAATTAAATGCCTAAAACCCTGAGCTTCCGGGCTCGGCCCCTGATCCCATCAGGGGCGCTACGGCCGGCCCCTGAATGCTCATCTGACCGCGTAATTTATTCCTCAAACCCTGAGCTTCTGGGGTTCCGCCCCTGTACCCCAAGCCAATTAGTAACCTGCAGGTGTCACAAACTAATAAGGTATCAAAATATGCTCATCTGACCGTAATTGAATGCGTAAGACCCTGAGCTTCAGGCGCGTAGCCAGGGGACGGTGGGGCAGTCGCCACCCCCCAAAAAAAAGGCCAAAAAGAGAGAGAGAGAGAGAGAGAAGAGAAAAATAAGAGGACGTAGGAAGAAAAAGGGAAAAGGAGTCGAGAACGGTACAACGAATCGTCTCCTTTCTCTAATAATTTAATGAAACGTCAAAGCTTGGGTGAAACTGAATTCAGACCAGGATTAAGAGTCGAGAACGGTACAACGAATTGTTCTCTCTAATAATTTAATGAAACGTCAAAGCTTCGCGCTTCGCGCGGGGAACTGAATCGAGAACGGTACAACGAATCGTCTTCTTTCTCTAATAATTTAATGAAACGTCAAAGCTTCCCGCTTCGCGCGGGAGGGGAAAATTTAATTCAGACAAGGATTAAGAGTCGAGAACGGTACAACGGATCGTCTTTTTCTAATAATTTAATGAAACGTCAAAGCTTGGGTGAAACTGAATTCAGACCAGGATTTAGAGTCGAGAACGGTACAACGAATCGTTCCTCTCTAATAATTTAATGAAACGTCAAAGCTTCCTTCGCGCGGGGAACTGAATCGAGAACGGTACAACGAATCGTCTTCTTCTCTAATAATTTAATAAAAGTCAAAGCTTGCGCTTCGCGCGAGGGGTAAAATTTAATTCAGACAAGGATTAAGAGTCGAGAACGGTACAACGGATCGTCTTTCTCTAATAATTTAATGAAACGTCAAAGCTTCCGGGGGCAGAGGCGGCGCTCCGGGGCAGGGGGCACAGTGCCCTCCCACTTTTTCAAGAACCCCAAAAGTGCCCCTTTACATAGGAGAAATGTCCCTTTAACTTTGTAAAAGTGCCCTTTACATAGGAAAAGTGCCCTTTACTTTGACAAGTGCCCCTATTAATTTTTAAAAGTGCCCCTTCCCTTTCCACCTCTGATAAGTGCCCTTTATGTTGACACTTACCCCTTTTCCTTCAACAAGTTCCCATTTTCCTTTGCAATATTCTCATAAGTGCCCTTTTAATCTCTAGTAAGTGCCCCTTTTCAGGTACGAGAAGCGCCCTTTTCACTTTTGATAAGCGCCCCTTCACCTCTGATAACTGTCCTATTCAAATCTGAGAGGTGCCCTTTTGCTTTGACAGGTGCCCCTTTCCTTTGTAAGAAGTGCCCTTCCTCTTTTAATAACTACCCCTTTTAACTCGGATAAACGCATCTTATCTTTTCACATGTGCCCCTTTCCTTTCTAATAAGTGCCTCTTTTCCTTATGATAAGTGCCCCATTAAAAGAGCCCTTCTCATAAATGCCCCTTTACCTATGAAAATAGTTCCTTTTCATTCTCATAATAAGTGCCCTTTTTCATCTCTTGTAAATGACCCTATTCAATTCTGAGAGATACTGTTTTACTTTGACAAGTGCACCTTCCCTCCTGATAAGTGCTCTTTCATCTCTAATAAATGCCACTTTTATTTTGACACGTCCCCTTTTCCTTCCTAATAAAAGCTCTTTTTCCTTCTTATAAGTGCCCCTTCCCTTCTCATGATTACCTCTTTTCATCTCTGATAAGTGCCTCGTTTATTTTAGCATGTGCCTTTTTCTTTTTAATAAGAGCCACTTCCTCTTCTAATAAAAGCCCCCTTTCACCTCCGATAAATGCACCTATTAAAATCTGATCGGTGCCCCTTTTTTCAACAAATGCACATTTTATTATTAGTGCCCATTTTTCATTCTCATAAGTGCCTCTTTCATATATGGTCAGTGCCCTTTTCAGATGCGATAAGTGCTCCTTTTCACCTCTGATAATTACCAGTTTAACAATGATACGTGCCCCCTTTTCTTTCTAATAAGGAACCTATCCCTTTTTCATAAATGCCCCTTTTCACTTCTTATAAAAGCCCCTATCAAAATCTGATGGGTGCCTCTTTTCCGTCGACAAATGCCCATTTTCCATTCTCATAAGTGCCTCTTTGTTTAGGTGTAAGAAGTGCTCCATTTTCACCTCTGGTAATTAGCCTTTGTACTTTGACACGTGCTGCTTTTCTTTTCTAATCCTTTTATCCCTTTGGTAAGTGTCCCCTTTTCCTCTCATTATTAAACGTGCCCCTAATTTCCAGCGACTAAGAGCAATTTCAAAGCTGCTCGCTACGCTCGCATCATAGATGTTATAATTATGTTACTTATCAAAGGCCTTTTCAGTCTTCCGTTATGAGAATGTGTTTATAATCCCATCAGGATTGGGGTTTTCCTCTTTATAAGATGTACCGGTAATTTTCGCGCTGCGACCTCACAAATCTTTAAATTTTCCCGCCGCTTTGCTCGCTCGCAAGTGAATTTTCAGACCATAGCATCCAACTGCAAAGTATGATGCTTAACCAATATCTTATATGATGTATAAAGAGAAACAAATATTAAAATCACCCTGATAATGTAATCACAATATAGGGTATATACCAATGTTTAAAAACTTGTATCTTTTCGCTTTGAGATTTCCCTTGAAGGTGCCCTTTTTTCCAGAAAGTGCCCTTTTTTGTTGGTGCCCCCCCACTTTGGAAGTCGCTCCGCCGCCTCTGTCCGGGGGAAAGTGAATCGAGAACGGTACAACGAATCGTCTTCTTTCTCTAATAATTTAATGAAACGTCAAAGCTTCCGCTTCGCGCGGGAGGGGTTGAAACTGAATTCAGACAAGAAATAAGAGTCGAGAACGGTACAACGCATCGTCCTCTTTCTCTAATATTTAATGAAACCTCAAAGCTTTCGCGCTTCGCGCGGAAGGGGGGACTGAATTCAGACAAGGATTAAGAGTCGAGAACGGTACAACGAAAGATCGTTCCTTTCTAATAATTTAATGAAACGTCAAAGCTTCTGCGCTTCGCGCGGGAGGGGGAAATTTAATTCAGACAAGGATTAAGAGTCGAGAACGGTACAACGAATCGTCTTCTTTGCTTCCAGGGGGAAGTGAATCGAGAACGGTACAACGAATCGTCTTCTTTCTCTAATAATTTAATGAAACGTCAAAGCTTCGCCGCGCGAGAGGGGGAAACTCAATTCAGACAAGGATTAAGAGTCGAGAACGGTACAACGAATCGTCTTCTTTCTCTAATAATTTAACGAAACGTCTCAAACCAATACGGTCCTATCACGCGAATGAGAACTTCTATCGTTTTTGTGATTATTATTATCCTTGTGATATCATCCTCATCTACATGCCCCCAATAAAAAAATACGGCCCTTTCACGCGAATGACATCTTCTATCGTTTTGTGATTATTATCCTTGCCATACATTATCATCCTCATTTACATGAACCACAACCAAAAAAGGGATAATCATCAGAATATTCATGATGGATTCCGATTTATCAAATTGTCTCCGATGTATTTCAGCGTTATATTGCGAAGAAGAACAAGAATGTATGTCAATACATCCAGTAGCGGGCCCCCTCCCCTAGCAAAAAAAAAAACGGGTAAAAACACCCTTTTAGAAGAAAAAAAGAAGATGGGCCCCCTCCCCTGGCGCCCAAGGGGTGGGGTGGTGGAAAAAAATCACCCTTCCCGTAGGAAATTTTTAGGGATGCCCAAAAAAAAAAATTGTGCTCACTACCCTGGCGCCCAAGGGGTGGTGGCGGTGGAAAAATAACTCTTCCCGGATGGAAAACCTTTTTTCGGGTGCCAAAAAAATTGTGCTCACAACCCCCCACTGAGCAAAAAATCGACCGGCACGATTTTCAAATTTTTCGCACGAAGTGGGCGCCTTTAGGCCCTCCCTTGCCGCCGGCTGGATCCGCCCCTGAATACATCTACATTACTTTATCTTTTCACTTGACAGTGGACAGTGCCATTCTCTCAGTTTGAGAAATGGGTAAGAAGGTCCAATGTCAACTTGAAGATTATCAGTCTGGACAGCAAAACAAATGCTTTTCAATATGCGTTTAGTGGGCATACCATAATGGCATTAAAAATAGTGTGAATTGTTCTACTCACCAGGCCGCATAATAGGCCTATCAAATTTGAAAGTTAGATTATTTCGAGCTTCACAATAATATGCAGTTGTTGTTTTTATTTTTTATTGTATTTGTGTGCATCCAATTCACTTAGGGCTTAGGCCCAATCTCAATTCCAGAAAGAGAGAGAAAGAAAGTTGGAGATAAAGAAAGATGAATGAGTAATAATTGAGAGAGATAGGTCGAGAGAGAGAGGGAAAGAGAGAGAGAGCGGGAAAGAGAGAGAGAGAGAGGGAGAGAGAGAGGGGGTGAGAGAGGGAGAGAGAGAGTAACAGGATAGTGAGGGATCAATAGAGAGAGAGAGAGAAGGGATAGTCAGGAGAGAGAGTGAGAGAGAAAAGGGATAGAGAGAGAGAGAGAGAGAGAGTGCAAGCATGTGGAGATCGAATTCGAGAGGGAAAAGGTGAAAGGGGTACAGAAAGAAGAGAGAGAGAGAGAGAGAGAGAAATAGTGAGAGAAAGAAAGAGGAAGGGGATGAGTGATAAATTAAAGAGAGAAGCGATGAGAGAGAGAGAGAGAGAGAGACAGAAATATACATCGAAAGAGAAATAAATAGAGAAAGAGTAGAATGGTATGGGGTAGAGAAATAAAGAGAGAGGGAGAGGGAGAGAGAAGGGATAGAGAAGAGAGAGAGAGAGAAGGGATAGAGAGAGAGAGACAGAGAGAGAGAGGAGAGAAGAGAGAGGAGAGAAGGGATATCAAGAGAGAAAGAGAGAGAGAGGAGGGGGAGATGAGAGGGATATAGAAGCGAAAGAGAGAGAGAGAGAGAATATCAAGTGAGAGTAACATAGGTCCACGGCTATAGAAAGAGAGACTCTCTATAGCCGTATAGTATACATTATATACGGAAAGGGAGATATTAGTCCAAAACACGTGTAGCAATTCACGAATCACTGACCTCTCTGACCTCTACCCGAGGTCCGAGTGGCAGAACAACATTCCTCAATAAGGGATGATCTCAAAATAAGAATGTGCAGTACATGATTGACTGTTGGGGAAAACGTCAAGTCGACCTAATTATTGATTATTAAATCTTTGTTTGTATGATTAAACGTATCTTCTTCTTTTTAAATAAAGAAATAAAAATAAATAATGTTACGTTCTGTCTATAAATGATTACCCAAAACTGTCCCTGTACAACGACTTTGCGGGTATTTTGAGATCATCCCGAAATACATGTGCTCAGAAAATGCAAGCCTGGGATGCGTCTTCGGGCCAAGCCAACGCACATACTATACTACACTGCACTGGGCCTGGGATCAATGCCAGCGTGTCAATGCACAATCACTCCCACAACATACAGACACGGCCCGTTCGTTCACAGAGCTGGCGAAACAGCATAGCCGAGTCATAACAAATGCATTTCAATTTGAAAACACAGAAACGATTAAGAGATGGAAATGGAAAAATAAGTTAAAGAGAACAACACTGAATATTCCGGCAGGACCGAGCAGGAAATGCATAGATTTACGTACTGAATTAAGTACAGTAATTGCAATAAATGGCGGACTGATCGATTATAAAATTATATATTACGATTACAGTGTACAGACAAGTATTTTCTTTTTAATTAACGAGACAGAATAAAAATCATACACTAAGGCAACTTGACTTTAAAAAATTATCTTCATGATTATATATATTTGATTAGTCTGGTAATATGATTTGGTGTCAAAACATGTTAATTATTACACTTTGACAATAGTGTTATATATGTGTTATGCTCTTCAGA
The DNA here is from genome assembly GCA_037976565.1 of Mesocentrotus franciscanus. NCBI lineage: Eukaryota > Metazoa > Echinodermata > Echinoidea > Camarodonta > Strongylocentrotidae > Mesocentrotus > Mesocentrotus franciscanus. The sequence goes on along the minus strand of CP137684.1, from coordinate 20,269,830 downwards.
TGACATGTAAATTTTCGAACTGAGAGGAGCTATACCAAATTTACCGGGAGCACCGGTAAATTTTTATTTTAAAATTTTTTCTCCAAATCAAAAGTGTTTTAGAGCCCAATTTTGTTAGAGTTGAGTGTTCTAACACTAGGCTTCACAATGATAATGAAAATTTTAAATTTCATGATCCACAAAAATTGAAATATTCCCAAAACTTTGTATTACCTTTAAAAAGTTTATCAGATAACTTTATTTGTAAATTACTGACAAGCATTGAAACATTTATAGTCTTACCCATACACTAAATCTCATTATATTGTATTCTTATGATACAGTAAATAATTATTCTGATGATTCATAATCAATATTCACTTCAAAATGCTTATTATATTCAGAGGATTTCATTTTCGGGGGTCTGCAAATGGGCCACCCTGCCTATAAAAATAATGTCCCAACCTCAATTTTTCATCATATCGAATTGCGTAATGCCGAATTGCGTAATGCAGGCGAGACCGCCGAGAGCGTTTCACTTGTTTGTTATATCCAGAAAACCAAGTTTTTGTCTCGCCAGCGTAGCAAAAAGCGAGACATGGCGCCACTTTTCCGGTGGCGGCGGCGGCGTCAACATCAAAAACTTAACCAAGGTTAAGTTTTTGAATGTTTAATATAATTTTGAAAGTATAAATTCTTATTCAATGAAACTTGGACTAAAGGGTTATCAAGTATCCCCAATCATGTGAGGAGAATTTCAGGTCACAAAGTCAAGGTCAAAGGTCATTTCACGTCAACAAACTTAGACTATGTTGTGGCATCATCTTTAAAAACTTAACCTGAGGTTAAGTTTTTGAATTTTTAATGTAATTTTGAATGTATAAGTTATTATTCAATGAAACTTAGACTAAAGGGTTATCAAGTATCACCAATCATGTGATTAGTCTTTTTGGTGACAAAGTCAAGGTCATATGTATTTGTTCATATTTCATGAAAGTTATCAATCTTGGTACAAATAATAGTGAATAATTCTTCTAATGATTCTTAGTCAATATTCACTTCAAAATGCTGGTTATATTCAGAGAGTTTCATTTTGGGGGGCCTGCTGATGGGCCACCCTGCCTATAAATAATGTCCCAACCTCAATTTTTCATTATATTGAATTGTGTAATGCAGGCGAGACCGCCAAGAGCGTTTCACTTGTATTCAATTTAAACCTGCTCCCAGTGCACACAAACCATAAAATATCAATCTAAACCCTCTGTGGCACAAAGTTAGTGTGGAGTCCTTACAGTAGGGAGTTGGTACAGAAAATTGGTTTACTGTCGCTGAGCTCCAATTTCATGTTATTGTCCTTTTTCTGGAACTGGTGAGAACATTGCGCATATGGTCATTACAGAACTTCAAAAACATGATGACTCATGTCGGAACTTTTCTGAGATTTATTTTATTTGTGTGTTTGAGAGGGGGCTGATCCTGGACCCCTGCCACAAGGGCTTTGTACTTTGCGTGGCAAGCTTGTAATTGCCACATTACCCTCATTACTAATTGAAAATTTCAAATGTTGGCAGCTGTGTTTAAATAGTCTTGTTTTAGAACATCTTTTCACAAGTTAAATTGTCAGTTTTTGGTGTTATTTCACACTTTGTTTTGACGGACAATCAACCCGGGACACTGGGGGATTATTTACTGACATCAAGCATGATATTCAATGGACACATTAAAAGTTGATTGCTGAATTGACCTTCCTTGTTCTTTTATCTTCTATGCCTGTTTGCCAAAATGTCTCCCCAAAACACATAATTATAGAGAAAATGCTGATGACAACATGTATGTACGAATCTCATCTTTTTGTGCCTCCGCTACAAAGTAGCCGGAGGCATTATGTTTTTGGGTTGTCTGTATGCCCGGTACGTACGTACGTACGTCTGTACGTCCCATTCTTGTAATCGCGTTATCTCAAGAACTGATTCATGGATTACCGCCAAACTTGAATCATCTATGTATCCTGCAGAGCTAATGAACTGATTAGATTTTGGGGTCACGAGGTCAAAGGTCAAATGTCAGGGCTTATTATGTATGCAAAAATAGCATGTGATCGCGTTATCTCAAGAACCAATTGATGGATTCCTGCCAAACTTGGGTCATGTATGTATCTTGCAAAGCCAATGAACTGATTAGATTTTGGGGTCACAAGGTCAAAGGTCAAATGTCAGGGCTTATTATGTATGCAAAAATAGCATGTGATCGCGTTATCTCAAGAACTGATTGATGGATTAGCGCCAAACTTGAGGCATGTATGAAGCTTGCAGAGCCGATGAACTGATTAGATTTTGGGGTCACGAGGTTAAAGGTCAAAGGTCACAGGTCTCATTATGTATGCAAAAACAGCTCGCGATCACACTATCATAAGAATTTATCATAATAATTTGTGTTGTGATTCCCATTGTTCCATAGTTTTACATACTTTTTCAAAAATTCATAACTTTCTTATTAGTTATCCGATTTTGCTCAAACTTTTTTTGATTGGTTTGTCTGATTTTTCTGGTGCTATTGAAAGTAAGTTATTTTTGGAGTGGACTTGGGCTTTAATATTCGCGATAGGCTGCATAGCCCTTTGAAATTGTGTCTGGATTAGCATGTGTGCCCTTGCTTGAATGCTCCCTAGGGAATGGAGAATGTGCAGAATTGTAATTTAATCCAGTGACCAGGGTTATAATGATACTGTAAGTACTTTGGTCAGTTAATGGTAAAGTGCTTTAGTAGAAACAGATGTTGTTATTATTATCATTATTATTATTATTATTATTATCATGCTTTTTTGTTTTCTTTTCTGGGTTAGTATTTAGCTTTCCATACATGTGGATATATATTTTACCATTGTAGACTTTCAAGAATTCAGATTTGATTTGGAACCATTTGTTTTAACTGATAACTATTTGTTTGATTACAGGTATCTGGCCATTGAAGGTGGATATGAACTCTCAGTTTGATGATACATTGGTACTCTCTTTTGTTGGTCAGACGAGGTGAGTTTGATATATTCTTTTTGTCACAACAAGGTGACATTAATTAGATTATACAATCATATCTTCCTGTACTTCACAACACAACATTAGCAACAGTATAAAAAATACCTGTGACAAACACAGTCGTAGGTTTCAATCAAAATCACCCCTTCTGCTCATGCGCATAATTAACATACATGAATATTAAAACCAACTTTATCGGGGTTGACTTCCCCTCTAACTTTATTGAAACTAGAGCGACCAAAGAAATGTTTTTCGTGTAAAATTTCAAGACCATTTGAAAGAAAGAAAAAAAATGACTTCATAAGTAATACAGTAATAAAATAAGTGGGATTATGATTTTACCCACTTCACCTATTCAAACTTTTGAGTGAATTATTATTCAATCATGTTCAAATTTTTACATTACATTGAAATCCTGCTAGCACATGAGCAGTCATCAGAAGTGGATGTCTAGCTGTAATAGCTACTGCAGCATTTTACTGCTGCAAGTAACAAACTCTTGCAAAGCGAAATCTAAACTTACTGTTCAGCTAAAGAGTATCATTTTTCGTGATATCTCTTACCGCACTTCAGATCAAGGAGAGATTGTTTTAAGATATACTGGAATGCTCGTTTGATTGTATGAGATTTTAAAGTAAAAATTTATGAATTATTTACAAAATATTTTGTCTTCGCCGATAACGGTGCTGACAGCATTGCAGTATTTAGCTTTCGATTCGTTGTGTTCAGATATTAGTATCGGATCTTTAATTTGAACAGCGATTTTGGAGTACGACTTTAATAGAATGACTTTGATATAATTTTTTGTCTCCAAACACCAACACTAAACACTATAGAGTACCGAAGCTGTGACGTCATAAAAATCTATTTTTTTCAATTTTTCTTCATTTTCGAAGAGCACCAAAATAAAGTCAAATGTCGAAAACCAATTGAATATGTTAGTATTTGCCGAGATATTACCATCTGAATAAAGATTGCCTATGGGAACTCAGTGTTATATTGCTCTGGCTCATAACATTAGGAGCCAGAGCAATATAACACTGAGTTCCCATAGGCAATCTTTATTCAGATGGTCATATCTCAGCCAATACTTAACATATTAAATTGGTTTTCGACATTTGGACATTATTTTTGGTGGTCTTTCGGAAAATGAAGAAAAAATTGAGAAATTCCAAAAATAGATTTTTGATGACGTCACACTTCACCACTCTATTAGACTGAGCATGACATCACCCATTGTATTTGGTGTTTAATCATTATATTATATACTATGTTGAATCAGTTGTTTTTGTTTGGTGTTTAATCATTATATTGTATGCTGCTTTGAATGATCAGTTGATTGTGTTTGGTGTTTAATCTTTAGAATATGTTTGGTGTCTGGTCACTACTTTGTATTTGTGTTTAATCTTTCAATCCTGTTTACTTTATGCAGGGTTCTAATGCTGAATGGCGAGGAAGTAGAAGAAACAGAATTACAGGGTTTTGATGGCGATCGTCAATCATTCTACTGTGGTAATGTCTCACACAATCAAATCATTCAGGTTAGTTACTCTATCTTTAGGTTGCTATCTTTATCCTGTCTAATAGTATACAAATGATCCATGCTCATGGGTTCATTATGGCTCTGGGTTTTTCAACATATATGTTACCCAAGAGGGTAAAAAATGAAATTATGTTTACGTACTTCAAACATGTATCTTTAGGATCAGGACTATTCATATCTTTGAGAAATGCAAAATTTGGAGCTTAATCTTTCTCTTTATTTATTCATCAGATAAAAATACTATGAGCCTTTACAGTTTTATTGTGAACTATAGCATATAAAATACGATCTATTCGCAGTTGAGGATAGATGCATATACAGCCTCAATGAGCGAATGTAGACATGCATCATTTGTTTTATACAACGAAACTCCTCGACCCTCGTTTGATAAAATACAGAGTCATTTTAAGCTGGCCCATGTCATATTGATGTCACATAAATCCCAGATTTAGTAGGCTTACCGTAGCACGCTTAAAGAGTACAAGTGCACTCACCTCTATATGCTTTCAATTCGCACGCATTGCTATTCTTATATTAGTCTACACACTGTATAACTACACTTAAATAGCTTTATACACACTGCTGCGTATGATGTACTTAAAATTGGATACAAAACTTGCATGCTTTTTAATGAATTTTTTTTTCTTTGAATTGACAAGTACTGTGACATGACCATAAAATAATATTAGTGATACCAGTAGTCATATCAAAAGACTTTCATTTTCAAATAAAATAAATGGATAAATGTCATATTTTGTATGAGACATATTGCCCTTTAGGTCATATCCAAGGAACTAGAAAAACCCAAAGGCATTAGTACATGGACTTGGTTTCAAACTGGAGCATTGCAGTCAGTATGTATTACTGTACATTCACAATCTTTGTATGTTTATTATAAACGAACTGTTTATATATCTTTGTAGATCACTGGTGCGTCTGTGCGTCTGGTGAGTACACCTACCAAGCGGATGGTGAGTGAATGGCGCCCTCAATCAGGCAAGAACATCAGTGTAGCATCATGTAACAGCAAACAGGTGGTGTGTGCTGCAGGCTCGGATATCTTCTATCTTGAGATCTTTGAAGGAGAAGTAAGACAAGTTAGGTGAGTCATATCTTCTATCTTGAGATCTTTGAAGGAGAAGTAAGACAAGGTGGGTGAGTCATATCTTCTATCTTGAGATCTTTGAAGGAGAAGTAAGACAAGTTAGGTGAGTCATATCTTCTATCTTGAGATCTTTGAAGGAGAAGTAAGACAAGTTAGGTGAGTCATATCTTCTATCTTGAGATCTTTGAAGGAGAAGTAAGACAAGTTGTGTGAGTCATATCTTCTATCTTGAGATCTTTGAAGGAGAAGTAAGACAAGTTAGGTGAGTGATATCTTCTATCTTGAGATCTTTGAAGGAGAAGTAAGACAAGTTAGGTGAGTCATATCTCTATCTCGAGATCTTTGAAGGAGAAGTAAGACAAGTTAGGTGAGTCATATCTTTGACCTCTGGTGAGTAGCGAAGAACTGAAATTCATGTTTATGAAAGATACGAAAAGATAGGGAGCGAGGGTCTATTTCGGTTTCTGTGACCTGGATTTCTTTTTTCGATTTTCATGAAAATAGGTAGGGTTGTTGATTTGCATCGCCCTCATTTTTACGAGCCGTACCATTTGTTTAAGATCTTTTTAATCATTACAGTTTGATCTGGAAATCAGACACAAGTTGGAGTTGTTGCATAAGCTGTTTTAGGCTGTTATGTAATGCATTTTAGCCAGTCCATGTGTGGTGTCACTGCTCAAACGATTTCAAACATAAATGTATGCTGTACACCAATATTTGGACCATGCTATCACCTAAGGTTGTATCTTTGAATTTTAGTACCGTGACCATGGAGCATGAGGTAGCGTGTTTAGACATCACACCCTTGACAGGTGACTTCACTGATCTGTGTGCTGTAGGTCTATGGACAGACATCTCTGCACGTATCCTCAAAATACCCACCATGGAATCGATGCATGTGGAGCTACTAGGAGGAGGTGAGATATTGTACTATCCTGGATGGAGGTCTGAGCATTTTTTCATGAAGCCATCATGAGAACAAATTTGCTGACATCACATTGTGTGTGTGCGTATTTGGGGTTTTACAGACATTTATGTCTAGGGACTGACCTTTAACGAAAGACGTGACTCAATCTCAAACCGGGTTCTGCTGAGTCAGTTTGTAGGCAAAGACAGAGGGCTGACCGTTCTATGGACATTACCGCTAGACCAACTCACATCTCCCTAGAAAAAATATGTTAATTTTTATACACCATTCAACAGGGAACTTCAGACGTTTTTCGTCATAATTAAATGATACCCTGTTGAATTCTTTAATTTAGCCTTCCTTTTGTAGTTGTGTTATTAGTTGCATCTCCTGACTCGACTTAGGGGATCCTGAGGACCCCCTAAGATCCCACTTGTAACATCATGCATAGACCTGGAGAATTTCAAATGGTCATCTTCCCCCCTCCCGAGACCCCCCACAAAATCCATGACTGCTCGGCAACATGCTTTTTCAGTACATTACACTGATGCTTGTCAGGCTAAAATTGAAATAAAATAAACTTTTTCCATACATTTGTATACAAACCACTGCTTTTCCCCAAAGTGCTCCAAAACACAGCCTCTTGTGCCCTCTTAGCCTTTGTTTGATCTTGCATGTTTTTTTAATTCATCAAGACATAGTCATGAAACAACAGAAATTATCAATACAAATCGGAAACAAATTCTAAAATACAAAGTTTGAGAGGTAACCAAAGTTGTATGCAATAATGCGTTACATCTACAGATATATGACTATAATACTTTAGTCATAATACTTTAGTCACAAATTTCAGAGCCATTAATTTCAACGATCTTTCATACATTTGTTAAGAGTAATATTCTATTTTGTGTTTCTCCAGAAATCATCCCTAGGTCTATCTTATTGACGACCTTTGAAGGTCAGAACTACATCCTATGTGCACTCGGTGATGGATCACTCTTCTACTTTCAGCTTAATGCAGAGACAGGTATGCATCTTCAACCTTTCCTAATCCAACACAATTCAGAGAATTAGAGATTTATTAGGTCTTATTTTGTATAGAGTTTGTTAAGTAAGTTTTGCATTGCAGGTTATACAAAAAGCTGATGAGAAAGAAAAAAATTGTCTAGGTAATGGATAACCAGTGGAACTATTGTCTGTCGGATAAAAGGTTCCATCTCAGATAACCAGTGGAACTATTGTCTGTTGGATAAAAGGTTCCATCTCAGATAACCAGTGGAACTATTGTCTGTCAGATAAAAGATTCCATCTCAGATTTTATCTTAGATAAAAATGAATCTCAGAATACCGCCCCTGGTTCTATTGTAGGTTGTATAACAGATAGAAAGGACTGACATTCCTGGTGAGGTTAAATGTCAGATAGAACAGACTAACAGATTTTATTATTTTACAGGTTATATGACGGATAGAAAGGACTGACATTCCCGGTGAGGTTAAATGTCAGATAGAACAGACTAACAGCCTTTATTATTTTACAGGTTATATGACGGATAGAAAGGACTGACATTCCCGGTGAGGTTAAATGTCAGATAGAACAGACTAACAGATTTTATTATTTTACAGGTTATATGACGGATAGAAAGGACTGACATTCCCGGTGAGGTCAAATGTCAGATAGAACAGACTAACAGATTTTATTATTTTACAGGTTATATGACGGATAGAAAGGACTGACATTCCCGGTGAGGTTAAATGTCAGATAGAAAAGACTAACAGATTTTATTATTTTACAGGTTATATGACGGATAGAAAGAAAGTGATTCTTGGCACCCAGCCAACAGTCTTGAAGACGTTTAAATCTCTCTCAACGGTGAACGTGTTTGCCTGTTCAGACAGACCAACGGTGATCTACTCCAGCAATCACAAACTGGTCTTCTCTAATGTCAATCTCAAGGAGGTCAGCTACATGTGTCCTCTTAATTCAGATGGATACCCAGACAGGTATGATACCTCAATGGACCATTTTCGTAATGTGAACCGTCTTTATGCATATATGCCTTTGTGAAGTGCCTCGATACAAATTATTTCATTCACCTGTTACAAATGAGTTTATCTCAGTAGTCAGAATTTAAATTGCATACATCAGTTGTTGCTAGGTAGGACAAACATTATGGCTTTCCCTACCCAACAACATATAATATATGCAATTTGCATTTTGACTATTGAAATACAATTAATCGTAACGGGTGAATGAAATAATTCATATTGAGGCACTTAGTATAAATTTTGGTTACATTACGAATGGCCTATTAGTGCTGTATTAATATCATAACAAATTCAGAGTTTTCTTTCCGATAGTGTATTCTTCTTAGTATCATTGAAGCTTCCCATCACAAATAGTATTTGTGGAATATATAGTCTTAAACAGACTTTTTGAAAGCACTGGAAAAATGCACTTATACTCTTATTCTGAAACTATTTCTCCCTATTATACAGGGCTGTATGGATTTCTTGTTTCTTCCATTTTTCTTTTCTTTTGTTGAGGCAGACAAGTGTGAATTATTTTTATTGCTTTTCTTATTTTGATATCTAGCTAAATCAATCGAACTGATAATCAATATTAGCCCCACATGTATTTTAAAAAATATTCAGCTATTGTATTGTGGTATGATGTGTTGTTTATTTTACAGTTTGGCTCTATGCAACGACACGACCCTGATGATCGGGAGCATTGATGAGATTCAGAAGCTTCATATTCGCACCGTACCTCTGGGGGAGACACCGCTGCGTATCACATATCAAGAAGCTTCACAGACCTTTGGGATCATCTCAACAAGGACCGATGTCGTGGATTCTTCAGGTACAACGGCTTCCATGGGACAGACCAGACAGAGCGCTAGCACCAGTGCACTCAACATAACAAAGAGTGGAGGAAACAAAGGGATGGCAGGCCAAGCTGGAGGCAGTGGGGAAGGCTCCTCATTTGGAGATGAAGTTGAAGTCCACTCACTGCTCGTCATAGACCAACATACTTTTGAAGGTATGGGACTGATCATTTTAGAAATACAAGGCTAACATACTTTTGAAAGTATGGGACTGGTCATTGTCCAAGTATAGACTAGTTTGGTCACTGATAATGATGTTTTACACTATAAAAGAGTTCATTGTAACTCTCTGATTCTGACATTGATGCTTATTTGTAAATTCCAATTTATCAGCACTTAAAATGAAGGCCACCCTGGTAGTAAGTTGGATTGATAGGTGCAAAAAACACAAATTGACAACTCTAAAGAAAACTTTCAACTGAACATATACCTTAGCTGTTATCATTGCAAATATATTTTACACAACCATATTTCAAATAAATCAATTCCTTCATCAAGTAATAACAAAAAAAGAAAATATGTGATATTTTCTTAACAGAGCAAATGGAAGAGGACCTTGCAAGGAATATCACAACATTGCCAATTTCTGTTTGATTGATTACAACTTTAAAAATAAATGATTTTCATATTTGCCTTCAGATTTAGGTCAAATTTTCATAAAAGTTTCATTGATCTGTTTCTCTCATTTTGTCTGTTCATATTAAAACCAGCTAAATGTCAGAGCGGACTATTTCAAACATTTATGTGCTGTTACTGCTGTATGAAGTATACTCTGATGTGTTTTTTAAACAATCCTGTTGTCTGTCTCTTTAATTCCTTATATGCTGAATAACTCCAGGCTTGTGTATGTGAAATTGATCTGTATGTGCATTTAATGACTTGGGAACTTAACCTGTTGAATATAGAGATACATGTATATCAGGCTGCAGTCAACGGAAAATGTGTGTTGTAATAAAATTAATCATATCCAATATGGTCATGTCCAAAACACTCAACCAGCCATGTTTGCCTGTAGTTTTGGAATCTTAATGGTTTGGGATTGTACTTAAAAGTGGCATGCAAGATAGACAATAGACCTGTTTACTATTTGTGTGCATGCTTCTTGAACAAAAGTTTCTCTTGACAACTCACAAGCTTGCCAGACATAGCAACAGTTAACGTATGCAAAGTGGATTCCATCTATGGAGATGCCATTATGCATAGCAGGTCAATTTATTATTTAGTAATCAGGGGTTGTGGAGAGTAACATGCATACAGTAGTCTACAGGTCTATTTATTATTTAGTAATCAGGGGTTGTGGAGAGTAACATGCATATGGTAGTCTACAGGTCTATTTATTATTTAGTAATCAGGAGTTCTGGAGAGTAACATGCATACAGTAGTCTACAGGTCAATTTATTATTTAGTAATCAGGGGTTGTGGAGAGTAACATGCATACAGTAGTCTACAGGTCAATTTATTATTTAGTAATCAGGAGTTCTGGAGAGTAACATGCATACAGTAGTCTACAGGTCAATTTATTATTTAGTAATCAGGGGTTGTGGAGAGTAACATGCATACGGTAGTCTATAGGTCTATTTAATATTTAGTAATCAGGGGTTCTGGAGAGTAAGATGCATACAGTAGTCTACAGGTCTATTTGGCACAAGAACTTTCTGCTGTGTGGCACATGTTATTATAATAAGAATGAATTTCTGTTTATTGTTTGCAGTGCTCCACGCTCATCACTTTGGTTCATCTGAATATGCAACAAGTCTGATCTCGTGTAAGCTGTGTAATGATCCTAACTGGTACTACATCGTTGGTCTCGCTAACGTTCATCCGGATGAAGCTGAGCCTAAGAGTGGAAGGATTGTCGTCTTCCAGTACATTGATGGTAGGATGAATAATGATAATAATAATTATTATAATAATAATTATATTAGTAACGATATCAGTGATGATAATAATAATAAAAGCAACAATAAAAATAATAGTATTAATAATAATAATAATAATAATAATAATAATAATATCGATATTGATAATAATAATAGTAATACAAAATAATAATGATAATAATGGTAGTAGTAGTAGAAGTAACCTCAAACTTTGAGATTTACAAAATCTAAGTCGGAGATGGCTTATGTCATTGAGTAAAGTTGAAGTGCAGATGCCATGACTCGAGAGTTCCTTAGGGCAGCATGTGGGAGAAGCCACTCCCACTGGTGGATCCCCGATGCCTGTATACACATAAGTTTTGCTGCTATCTTGAGCCCTAGGGTCCCCCACCGTGGCATTCACAGCATATGGTAGAGGTTCCGTTGTTCTGCCGTGTTTGTGTGGAGTCAACATGTTTTTAATTATTTCTTTCTTCAAATCTTGGAGCTTAAACCCCAAACGTAATGGGTGCACCTTAGAGCTCATGTTCCGTCCAGCCTCGCTCTCAGAGGAAGATTTTTCCCTTTCAAATGTTGGCAGGTATGCATTTTAAGGGAAACGATTTTGAATTTTGTTAATTTGAAATGTTTTGTAGAATTGTGTATGATACCAATCTATGTGGTTTTTCTTATGCAGGTAAACTGCAAGAGATTGCAGAGAAGGAGATCAAAGGTGCGCCCTACTCACTGGTAGAGTTCAATGGTAAACTCCTTGCTTCAGTCAACAGTGTGGTAAGTTCAAGATAAAGTTGAGTTCTGGGCCCTGTTTCATTAAACTTGTTATCAATAACAAACGCTCAATTTCTAAGACAAATCTGCTCTCAGCCAATCAAATGCCACAATATCAGTAGCTTGTAACAGTTGTTGTAACTTGTTATTGATAACAAGTTTTATGAAACAGGGCCCTGGTCATGCTGTTGCATTGTGGAAGAAACTGTCTTGAAGCAATGGGGAAAGGTTGATCATGTAGCAGATAAGTATTGGTGTATACTATGAGCTTTTGGAATCCTCACACTGATAGGAAATTGACCCAGTCTTGCTAATAGTTTTATGCACTGTACACCAAAGTATTTATATGGGACTCATTGGTTGGGAATGTTGATGAATTGATATACATTTAGGCGGAGGCATATTTGAGATGCAATCTTCTTGTTTTTGTTTGAAACCCAGCATGTTTCTTCAAACTTCCCACAGAGCACCTTACGTTAACAATTTTGCCGCTCAATTTGGTTTTAGAATACGGGTAGAAAGGGGAGTTGAATGCCACATGTTCCAGGGACAATTGCTCTATGGTCTAAATTCTACATAAATCAAATTCTTTACTTCAACCCTTGACCAAACACTATACCTAATGCTAATGCTAACGCTATGAAACCTTACCTAAAATCAAAGTGCAACCATAAGCTTAACCCCAAATCTTTGACCAAAAAAGAGCCTGAAAAACTTGTCAGTGGAGCATAGTAACTGTACGTGTCAGAGCACCGGGACTGAAAATAATCTAATTAAGATCCTTGTCAGTGATATTACATGACGATTTATGGACCAATCACACCTATGCATCTGTAAGAGCTATCTAATATTCATCATCAATATTTTGAGGTTATTTTTGACCATGTACAAAGCATAGATTGGACTGTACCCATGTTGACATTTCTGCTTTGATCTTATTCTATTTTCAGGTTCGTTTGTTTGAGTGGACCCCTGAGCATTCACTAAGGGTAGAATGCAGTCATTACAACAATGTACTAGCTCTGTATCTGAAGACTAAGGGCGATTTCATAGTTGTTGGTGATTTGATGCGTTCTATTACATTACTTGCTTACAAACCCATGGAAGGATGCCTAGAAGAGGTTAGCCACTTCCTCTTCATTTCATTTTCATTCATTTATTTCCACGTCAAGATAAAAAACAACAGTATTATATAATCTTAAAAATACATATCTTCAATATACATATGTGTATAATGAGATATCTGGAGTAGGAGGATCAATGAAAGCACATGAATGGCTTGTTAAAAATGATCCTCACAAAATTTACAAAATAACAATGAGGCCAAAAAAAAAAAATCATTTGGTTGTCCTCGATTGCTTTTCAGGAGTAGGGGCGGGCGGGCGTATTTTTTTCTTTTTTTTTTCATTTCATTTTTTCTCTCTTCATTTGGACTCTTTACTTCCTATTTCTCTGAGCACATATGTGTACATTGACTAGTTTTACTCACAAGCTGCTTTATGTTCATGACGAGTGTATTTCAATTTAAATTCTCATAATAGAAGTAATATTTGTAGCTCGTATTTTGAATATAGTATAAAGACATGGAACTGCTAACATAGAGGCCAAGGGTCTTTTAGTGATTGGTACACTTCAACCCTGAAAAGGCCGGGTTATTTTGGTGCTCTCTTAGCCAAGAATTCATATGGGGAAATGTTTGATTTGTGATGCTGCGCGGTACCTGTTGGTCAAAATTTTATAAATTTGGTATCAAAAGACGCGGAAGACTCTAGGTGATAAATTTAAGAAAGCTTACGGCACAAAATAATACATATCGTAGTGCGCATCGAGGGGAGGTGGTTTTCGCCCCCCCCCCGGCCCTTTTAGGGTTAAAGGTGCTGAAGATGCATACATGAATTCCATAGACATAGTAATGTGAATTATTTCTTGTCACATGATGTATAATGGACTAATCAATTGCAGTTTCCTTTAACCCTATGTTAACTTGGGAGGGGTCAATTTGACCCCTCCCCCCTGTAGTAATTTAGCGACGACTCCGGAACCGCAGATATAAATTTTTTCCTTTCATGTCTTTTTTCTTTCGAGTCTTACGCATCTTTTAAAACAATTTTTTGAAAATCGGACGTATAGTTACAAAGTCACGTGACCTTTTGTCTTTGCATGTCAGCCCGAAAATCGCTCATTTTTGTGATTTGTGTACAAAACATATGGAAATATCATTTTTCCTAAAAAGAGATAAAACATTGGTTATTTGGTCTTGTTCAAAGTTTAGGTATTTGTTTTGGGGTCAAAACAGATGAATTGTAGTTAGGAATGAAATAAAACAATAAAATACATAAGTTAAAAAAACAATGAAATACATAAGAAATTATCAAAACAAGAGTTAACATAAGGAATAACCTGGCTCTTCCAATTTTTTTTGTCGTATTATTATTCCAAGTGGTCTAACGAATATATGTAGTGAAAAAGAATGCTTAAATATGAATAATATATGATTTATGGGTAAAAATGTGAATGTTATGACCTTATTTGCATAAATTACCATAAATATGCAAATGAGTGAATTTTTCAAAAAATTGAAATTACCATAGTATTCTATACACTTCACTTGACATGCATGCAAATTTCGCGGCGATCGGCTTTGAAACGGCTGAGATCTTGGGGGTCAAATTGACCCCCCCTCAGTAAAAACCTGGTCTGAAATAGCCCAGTTAGAATAGGGTTAATGACCGAGATAAAAGATGATAACAATATTAATTCAATAAAAGAAATTTGATTCCACTAATAAACACTACATACCTGAAAAAAAACAATGATTGCAGTTAATATTGAAAAGCATATTAGCATACATAATGGTGCTCATTTACCTAATTGAATTAAAATCTAGTTGATAAATGTTCCCCTTTGATCATGTTACCACTTAGATTGCTAGAGATTATAGCCCTAATTGGATGTCAGCGGTAGAGATCTTGTATTGAAATGAAATCTAGTTGATAAATGTTCCCCTTTGATCATGTTACCACTTAGATTGCTAGAGATTATAGCCCAAATTGGATGTCAGCTGTAGAGATCTTGGACGATGATACATTCTTAGGAGCAGAAAATTCTTCAAACCTCTTCACATGTCAGAAAGACAGGTCTGTATTTGTAGAAACAGCAGTGAATACAACCTTAATTTGCATTTAAGGCCATTATTCTCCAACATAACCTCCCTCACCACCTTTTCTCTCTGTCCTATAGAAATATATTTGAAAAATAAGTTTGTTGTAAGTCATGAAGGTGAGAAATTGCAGATTGAGGAAATGCTAATTGGGAGTTTTTCTGTTGTTGTTGTGTTGTGTTTGTTTTTTAAATATTTTTGTTTACATTGACATTTATCACTTTCAGTGGTGAATATTGATATTGCAAATTAAAGAAAGTCGCCCTTGTGATGGATCTTTCTATTTTCTACTTTGATTTTAAATATTTAACTGTACAAAATTTATAGGCCATTCACATTAGCATTTATAGCCTCGACCCTAAATAGGCTGGACTTGTTAAAAGCCTCATAAGGACAAGAGCACCCTCCCCTTCTCTTATCAAGACTGGAGAAAGCAATGGTAAAAAAATTCCTCCTGCCTTTTTTCAAGTTGCCAGAATGAGTCCAAAGCTCTGGGTGTTTAGTTAATCTTTATTAAAACATTTATTTGCAGTGCGGCAACAACAGATGAAGAAAGACGACACTTACAGGAGGTTGGTCTGTTTCATCTTGGGGAGTTTGTCAACGTGTTCCGCCATGGATCTCTAGTGATGCAGAACATCGGAGAGAGTACAATACCTACAACCGGCAGTGTACTCTTTGGTACCGTCAGCGGCTCAGTAGGTAGGTTCCCTGTTTAATACCTACAACTGTTGGTGTACTCTTTGGTACCGTCAGTGGGTCAGTTGGTAGGTTCATGTTTAATATCTACAACAAGCATTGTACTCTTTGTTACCTTCAGTGGGTCAGTAGGTAGGTTACTGTTTAATACCAACAACCGGTAATGTACTTTCTAGTACCGTCAGTGGCTCAGTAGGTACCTGTAGGTTCCCTGTTTAATACCTGTTTAAGTCTTTCATCTAGGCAGTGTGTGTATTCTAGTGTGGTTCTCTTCTTGTTAGGCTGTTTATTCATTTACCTATTGTACCATTCTATGCTTTTACTCAGGACTGTCATTGTGTGGGTTATTGACCTATCAGTTCTATGTCACTGTCATTCAGTACTGGAACCTCCACTGAATAGTGATACATAAACAAACGTTTCAGAGAATTCAAGGTAAAAGAGGGCAAAGAAAGAAAAAGATCATAGTAATTCAATGTTGGTGTAAATAAAAATTGCTTGTTTGCGCTGTGCCTTGTCTTTTCCATACATTGGTAATCAAGGCTCTCCATCTACAGATACTGTTATCTACCTGCATAAATTGTTCATGAAATATGAATATTACATTAAATATTCCAGTATTGTTTTTGTATTTTGAATTTGTTTTTTGTTTTTTTTTGTTTTTTGTGTGTGTGGTCTAGTTCTTATTTGCAAAATTGATATTAAATATATGATGAAATTGGAATTTTTGCACATTTAAGATAAATCATGTTAATTCATGACTATGGTATCTAAAAAGTGAATGTCCTACATGCATTATTTCAGTGAGAACTGGTGTAGGGCAGCATTGTACAGAACTGAAAAAATTCCATTATATTTGTTTGTATACAGGTCTAGTGACTCAGCTGAATGAGGAGTTTTACAGATTTCTTCTTGAAGTACAGAACAAACTCACCAAGGTCATCAAGAGCGTGGGAAAGATCAAACACAGCTTATATCCTTTACTATACATTAGGCCTGGGATTAATATTGGAACTATTGATTAGCTTAATGCCGATCGGCACTCAAATACTACTACTACTACTAATAATAATAATAGTGGAGTCTTGTATAGCGCTCATGTCTGGCAGAATGCCACTCCTGACGCTCCGCAATTACAACCCTGGATTTAGCATGTCTGCCATTACAGCGCTCAGGCACTTTAAGGAATTCATTCCTGCCTGGTACCCATGTACCTCATGTATATAGGTAGAGTGTGACAATTATAGATTAATGTCTTGCCAAAGGACAAGAGTGTTTCGACAGGTAATCGAGCCTCGCACCTTGTGGTTCAGAGTCCAGAGACTTATCCACTATACCATAACACATCTACACCTCTAAGTCTACTATTTTTTCCACTATCCAAAATTTGCTGACGGCATTGGTATTTAAAACATCAAAAGGTACTACAAAATGAACACTAACTAGACAAAAGTACCGTAAAGTGATACCTTATATGCGAAAATAATGAAAGGGTTCCAAAATGTTCCACGATTTCACGGTACTAAAAGAGTCTCTGGCGGTATCACTCACTACCATCTACTGTACTGCCTGTGGCCTCGGGGGACTATAAGCTAAGCGAGCTCGCAAGCTCTGTGGATGAGTGCTGTGAATTGTCTCTGTCACTTGTGTTTGTGCACATGCAGATTGTGGCTTGCCCGTTGCTATCCAAAAATTGGGGTATTAATGAAGATAATTCTGGTATTTTTATGCCTCTGCTACAAAGTAGCCTGAGGCATTATGTTTTCAGGTTGTCCTTCCGTCCGTACGTCCCGTTCTTGTGATCGCATTATCTCAAGAACCAATTGATGGATTCCCGCCAAACTTGGGTCATGTATGTATTTTACAGAGCCAATGAAGTCATTAGATTTTGGGGTCAAAGGTCACAGGGCTCATTATGTATGCAAATATAGCTCGTGATCCCATTATCTAAGAACCGATTGATGGATTACCGCCAAACTTGGCTCATGTTTCGGGTTGTTCGTCCGTCGTACAGTACGTCCGTTCATACTTCCGTCCGTCCATACGTCCCGTTCTTGTGATCGCATTATCTCAAGAACCAATTGATGGATTCCCGCCAAACTTGGGTCATGTATGCATCTTACAGAGCCAATGAACTGATTAGATTTTGGGGTCAAAGGTCACAGGGCTCATTATGTATGCAAATATAGCTCGTGATCGCGTTATCTAAGAACCAATTGATGGATTACCGCCAAACTTGGCTCATTTTTCGGGTTGTCCGTCCGTGGTACAGTACGTCCGTCCGTCCCGTTCTCGTGATCGCATTATATCAAGAACCAATTGATGGATTACCGCCAAACTTGGCTCATGTATGTATCTTGCAGAGCCAATGAACTGATTAGATTTTGGGGTTATTTATGAGGTCAAAGATCAAAGGGTCATACATGTGTATGAAAAATAGCTTGTAATCACGATATTCTGAAAACATGTTAATGGATTACAATCATACTTCAATTTTAAAAATTGCTTCTGTTTTGGTTTGTTAAATCGCTCTATGGCGGAGGCATCATTTTCTACTGTGCGCAGTGGAAGATCCATCTAGTTAACTTCGTTTAACAATTTTATTGACTCTTGAGAATCCTGTTCAATAATTGTCCCTATTTTTTATTCAATGAAATATCATTAATGATGTCAAAATATTATCAAATTTATTGGCTGCAGCAGAATGCAAGAATGGGCTTTGCGCATAAGCATTTTACTCTCAATGACACTGTTGCCAGTGATACATAGCTTTATATTGGTTTGAATGTTGAATTCCTTGACTACAATGTTTACCTGGAGATCATTCTACTCCGAGAGGAAGACAGAGCCAATGGATAACTTCATCGATGGTGATCTCTTAGAAAGTTTCTTAGATCTCAGTAAAGACACAATGGATGAAGTAGCCCAGGGATTGCAGGTAGGTCCTTATATACTTATCTTCTAATTTGCTTTTAAAGGTTGGTGAAAAGTATAAACGAAACCAGATAAACAGTGAGAAAGTTTGAATGAATGTGAGTGAGTACATTATACAATCTATCCATACTGGAACTGAAGCTATATGCAGCTACTATACGAAGCCATTGGGCCGAGTACAAAGGTGCAAACAGCCTCAACGAGAGCAGGATAGTTCAAAGGAAAGTTCTAAATTGTGAAAGATGAACATCTCCATTCTATTTTATCCTGCTATATTAGGCTTACACAATTAAAATCTAGTAGATAATTATTTCCTGAATGCTTTGTTTAAACAACTTTTTCAAAGATATGGGTAGTGTTCAAAAAATTATGTCATATTATGTTTGTGAAATGTATGGTAAATTGTTGTCATAATGAAATTAAATTACACAGAACAGTTATTATTAGTGCTTAACTCGGAGCTGCCAACTAGTACGGATTTCCCGTAATTGGTACGGAAGTTAACGATCATTACGGCAGTACAGAATGTTGTCTAAAATTACGGATTACTGATTTTCTGTTCTGGAGGTTGGCAGCTCATGTTAACTGCATACATACCCGTCTCTCTAGGTACACACATATACCAACAGCTACATATATGTGCAGACATTATCAAATCACAAGTCCAAACAAAAGATAACCGTTTTCAGAATACGGTACCACTCCAGGCCTTTGTTATCAAAATCCATCCTTATTGTTATCTTTGTTAGATTGATGATGGAGGGATGAAGAGAGACTGCACAGCTAATGATCTCATCAAGATTGTTGAAGAACTTACTAGGATTCACTGAGCTCATGCAGAACTAGTACTACCTGCACAACCACCAGTAGATACAACGGGTATTCACATGGATCGACTTGGACATCATGAATTACTTAGCCTGTGGGAACTAATGAGAATAGAAGAATATCTCATGTTACTGACAAGATGTGAAGACTTGTGTTCACATACACCAATCATCATGTCAATAGGTGTTCACATACATTGATCACCATGTGCTCACATACACTGATCACCATGTCAACATGTGTTCACATACACCGATCACCACGTCAAAATGTGTTCACATACATTGATCACCATGTAAACTTGTGTTCGCATACATTGATCACCATGTCAACATGTGTTCACATACACCGATCACCATTTCAAAATGTGTTCACATACATTGATCACCATGTAAACTTGTGTTCGCATACATTGATCACCATGTCAACATGTGTTCACATACACCGATCACCATTTCAAAATGTGTTCACATACATTGATCACCATGTAAACTTGTGTTCACATACATTGATCACCATGTCAACTTGTGTTCACATACACCGATCACCATTTCAAAATGTGTTCACATACATTGATCACCATGTAAACTTGTGTTCACATACATTGATCACCATGTCAACTTGTGTTCACATACACCGATCACCATTTCAAAATGTGTTCACATACATTGATCACCATGTAAACTTGTGTTCACATACATTGATCACCATGTAAACTTGTGTTCGCATACATTGATCACCACGTCAAAATGTGTTCACATACACTGATCACCATGTTAACATGTGTTCACATACACTGATCACCACATAAACTGGCGTCCGCATACACTGATCACCATGTGGTTATGCATTAACATACACTGATCATTGTGTAAACATGTGTTCACAAACACCGATTACCAGATTTATTTTTCATGAAAAATCCTGTATATAAGTTGTAGTCTCATTCAGAACCAAGTGGCTCGTTATTGAATGCTTTCACATAGATCCATTGGACACCATTCAATGATACACAGTGTTTTAGAGAGGTAAACGCTTGACCCTTTTTGTCATTTTTAATGTGTAAAGTTGACAATTCACTTTAAAATTACAGTGTGATAGTACTTCTCTTTAAAAAAGAATCCAATTTACAATGTTGGTGGTCAAGTCTGTAAACATTTATCACCTGTAGGATAATATTGAATGTATCTCACCACAAACAATCCCATCCAAATTATTTTTAAGCAGAATTATTAAGGAAATGAACATCAAGGGGAAAAAATTATCTTCCGAAAAATTGAAAACTTGCAGGAAATCATAGCATTCTATTCTGTAAGTGCATTGTAGAAAAGGATGTAATATGAAAGATGCATATTTTCTTTTAAAATTACCAACATTTGTCTTCACAAGTTTGCAGTGATGTTAAAGCAGCAATGTTAAAGCACCGAGCCTTCTCTTCAACTACAAGTACAACTGTTCTATTAAGGATTCTTTCTTTAACATTATATTTGATGGCATGAATTATTTCATACCCATCTTACATATGAGAGTTTGAAACCTGAATATTGTTGTTCATAGATTTATTTGTAACATAACATTTGTAATCATTTAAGCATGGTATGAATTCCCTTGTGTATATATCCTGCATGGCATCTAAATGGAGTGCCATTGTAAAAACAAAAAAATTGTTTCGGAGGGTAACAAGATGAACCCGTTCTGAACAATTCTGATATGTTGATCATGGACTAGATGAGAAGTCTTTTGTATAGTTTTCATACATTATAAATAGGACAAAAACTAGCCATTGTTTTTAAGTTATGTCATATATTGGTAAAACTATTTGGCTTTAAACGAAACTGTTTTCCACATGGTAGCTAACAGTGCTGAAGGAAAAATAAGGAAGAAAAGCTCATGTACAAGATTTGTGACTGTAGGTACATTCAAACCTGCTTTAGCAACCACCTGTATAGAAAGACCACCTGTCTATAAAGACTACTTTTTTGGTTTCCCTTGAATATGGATTCTCTTTGAAACCTGTACTAAAAGGAACATGAACATAAAGTCAGACCACCTGCCCAGAAAGACCACTTTATTGTCTCTCTTGAGCGGTCTTTATATACAGGTTTCACTTTACAATCATCCAAGTACTCCTTGATGGAGGAATCCTGTACTTGGCTTGTTATGCTTAAGAGAAATGCATTGATCTTGTAGAATAAATTAAAATTTAATTTTGTTATGAAAGGTTTGACATTAAATGCAAGTTGTTCAACGAAGTAATCACGAATGTTAGATCATTATTTGTTGTCTAATGCATGGGTTCATTATTTGAAGAAAATTAAGATGGATTATTTTGAATAGAGAAATGATTTGAAAGGTCTACCGGTATTCCAACCACTAAATAACAAGACAAATCCACCTGTGTCTCCATTATGCCTCCTCCTAAATTCAGTTAAAATCATGGCTTGAATTATTTTTGGAATATCATGAGAAAAAAACCTATACTTATATGTTAATTGATCTATACGACCTTTGATCTTTGATCCAACAATTCCAGAATGTGATCACTCCTATCACTCCTACAGTGATGCATACTACATTTCAGGTTTCCCGGTCCATTTTTTTACACTTTTTTTTTCATTCAATTTTAAATATATATATATAAAACATGGCTAAAATCTGCAATGTCAGATATTGACCTCTGGCTTTTAACCTACTTATCCCAAAATATAATTAGATCGTCTTGCTATGGAGATGCATACTATCACCATGTTTGAAGCCCTTACCCCTATCAAAGGTCAGCAAGTCAATTTACATGAAATTAAAGGTTTTTAAGGCCAAATCAATGACTATGAAAACTATAAACCTGTAACTAGCATGCATCACTCGTGATATCATTGTGGGATTCAAAGGTCGAAGGTGAAGATCAATTGACATGTATCTATGACTTTATTTAGTTTAGAGAATCTACAAATGCAGCTTTTCATCACTTCGCAACCAAGATATTTTACCCCCAGCTGTGAGGTCAATCTCTAATGTATGATTTATAAGATTATGCAGATATACAGTGCCAAAAGGAGATGTAATTTTGAAATGTTTCCCTTAAAAAAAACAATATATCTTTTCAAAATGAACAAATCTTTGTTCATTATAATAACGTGTACAAAGGGTAGTGAACTTTATCTTGACCATTATACAAATGAAAATAATGCAGAACAGACGTGAAATTTGATTTCACACTTTTTTACCAAAACAATGAACAAAAATGTGTTCATTTTGAAAAGATATGTTTCAATAGGAATATGTCTTACAAGGAGATGAAAAATATCACTCTTGAGAATGAAAGCCATAAAGATGAGATGAGATGCACAAGATTCAGCACAGATCCACTTAACGTTGCTTACAAGTCAAAATCACATGTATCCGTCTCCATAGGAAGACTACAGAACTTCTTTTGTAGAGGTTGATTAAGGAGATGACTAGCTGGTTGGAACTGTTGGGAATGGGTAGAGCCTCTTCTTCTTCCTCTACCTCTACTACCAAAGGCAAGCTATCCTTGCTTACAAGTCAAAATCACATGTATCCGTCTCCATAGGAAGGCCACAGAATTTCTTTTGTAGAGGTTGATTAAGGAGATGACTAGCTGGTTGGAACTGTTGGGGACGGGTAGAGCCTCTTCTTCTTCCTCTACCTCTACTACAAAGGCAAGCTATCCTTGCTTACAAGTCAAAATCACATGTATCCGTCTCCATAGGAAGGCCACAGAATTTCTTTTGTAGAGGTTGATTAAGGAGATGACTAGCTGGTTGGAACTGTTGGGGACGGGTAGAGCCTCTTCTTCTTCCTCTACCTCTACTACCAAAGGCAAGCTATCCTTGCTTACAAGTCAAAATCACATGTATCCGTCTCCATAGGAAGGCCACAGAATTTCTTTTGTAGAGGTTGATTAAGGAGATGACTGGTTGGTTGGAACTGTTGGGGACGGGTAGAGCCTCTTCTTCTTCCTCTACCTCTACTACCAAAGGCAAGCTATCTTTGCTTACAAGTCAAAATCACATGTATCCGTCTCCATAGGAAGGCCACAGAATTTCTTTTGTAGAGGTTGATTAAGGAGATGACTAGCTGGTTGGAACTGTTGGGGACGGGTAGAGCCTCTTCTTCTTCCTCTACCTCTACTACCAAAGGCAGGCTGTTAACAAACAAACAGGCAGGACTTGTTATAACAACAAAATCTAATTTCTTGTTAAGAGATGGGATCTATGGAGAATAATTGTTATACCAAAATCAAGTGATATTCAACAAGTTAAATCAACTACATTTATAGTACAATGGAAACTTGTTATAAAGAGCTCTGATATATCAAGCCACCTGATATAACAAAGTAATCTCCATGGTCCCAATATACTCATTAGGAGATTCGACTAAAGTGATAAGAGTTCTGAGGCTTACTTCGAATCATCGAACCTTTCGTGAAACAAAAATGGAAGATGACGCAACCTTGTGTAGATTTGCCAAAGGGGTTTTCACAAAGTGTCGGGTGAATTGGACCAGACCATTTGTAGATGAGTGGGGTTTATTTCACAAACATTACCCCCAACATTTTGTGAATAAAGGGGCATTTTTTCACAAAAGCTCTGGCAACGCAACCACCGACCCGATTAATGACCCGATGATTCAAAGTAAGCCAAGTTCTGACCTGTACTGAGACAGTGGCTGGTTGTTTGGTCTTCCTAGGTTGTCTAGTTGATGTCTTGTTCATTAATCCAACCAGACTTGAAGTTAGATTGCAATGGTTCATCAGTGGGCTGTAAGCATCAAGAACTTCCAGCTGAAGAAACAAATTAAATGTTTGATATGTAAAACGTAATAGCCCATTACTTATGGATAGACACAAGTACAGAATACTTTTAAATAACAGATTTGTTTAAAACATCCAGATTAGCCAACAGCTACGTCCTTTGGCAAGACGTTAATCCACATTTGTCACTCTCTACGAAGGTGGAAATGGGTACCTGGCAATTGCTGGGTGATAATTATTGAAAGGCCCTCAGGAAGAACAGCAGCAGCAGCAGTAGTAGTAGTAGTAGTAGTAGAAGTGATGGTGGTGGTGGTGAATAAGAAGTGTTGGTATTTGTGGAACTACTTACTTGGTCTAGATACTGTGCGACTATTTGAAGACTATCTGAGACTGGTTTCTCAGCAGGTATTTGATAGTCCCCTGGTAGCATGAGTTCATTAACTGCTATTGGTTTGATGAGAAGAGACATTGATGGTGAGGGTAGTATGATGAAATGACCTCTTGGTTTAGGCACTGTAGAACTGCTTGGATACACAGTTGACTCACTAGGCTCCAGTCTTGTTACAAGACACATCTCCTGTTAAAAACAAAATTGTTATTTAGATAACAAACACATCTCAGCATAACAATCGTACATCTAAATAAACCAATTTTCAGACAAAAATATTGAAATTACAAATTTCCCACAAGTAAATGCTGCGATCGATTACCTATTTGATTTCATAAAGGATTTACTATAATATAGTAAAGCTGAAAAAGCGATATGAATGGAAATGATTGTTAAATAATTAAACTGTCTACAAACACACTTGCATAGCACCTTTGATTTTTATTTAATGCATTGATACAGCATTGTATGCATCAATCTGGAGTAGCACTGATGAATGGATGGAATGAAAGGACAGAATGTCATTGATCCCCCATGTCACATTGGAACTGTAAATTAACCGCAGACATCACTTTCTGAAAATCATGCTTTTCAGAAAGTGATGTACGCGGTTGATTTACCGTTTAATGTACCCTAAACGAGAATTGAAGTTTTAATACTCTATACAGGGAAACCTGTCTAACATCTATTTTATATCCTGCATGGTATTTTACACCCTATTCGAGGATTGCTTCTTCCTACTAGACTTTTATTGTTCTTTTCATCATATATTTCCACCTGGTAATGAAAAAAACTAACTTTTCACGCGATTTCGTCAATGAGACATCCCCCTCCTCCCAGGCATCGACCCTTTCAAACTAATGCTTTGCTACCTTTATTTCTTATACTGTACTACCAGGTTAATTAATCTATAGTGTGACATACATACCCTATGATGTAGATGATGACACAGAGCATGGAAGTTCTGTTGATTAGAGTCTAGTTCTTCCCAGTCTAGTTTCCAGCATGCTGTGGGTCTCACAATCATAGGATGACCAAACATCTATACACAAAACAAAACACGTAAAAATGCATTTTACTTACATTTATTCAATGACCAAACATCACACAGAAAGCACATCAAGATGCATTTTATTTACTGAACTCAATTGATACATATTGAATTTAAGTTAAAATGGACATTTATACCCATTATTTAGTTTCACTAAATCTTCTTCAATGGTGTAAATGTTTCAAACGTTAGAGATAACATTCTGTAAGGGTTTTCAAGTATGATGCCTTTTTTCATTAACTGCTCATCTTGATACAAATCTTGTTTGAAGGTCAACTTGTAGGTCAAAACTTATCACGTACATGTATTCCTGTTTTTTCAGGTTCCAGTCCTAGTCCAGGTACCGGAAGAAAGAAAAAAATGCAAATTTTCTAGTCACATTCCGGTCCAGACTTTTCTCTCTCACAGATGTATATTCTGTGTTTTCACTGACTCACCAGGGAATCACAAATTCCTTGAAGTTTAACCATCTGCATGACTCTGAGTTTGATGACAGGAGTAGCCTGGATTACTGTAGACTGACTGGATGTAGCTGGTTTGCTAGGTGTACCACACATCTGAATTAAAGAACAAACCCAACATCATTGCTAAAGCAACAAAGTAGATATCATAGCATCTCTTCCCTGCCACCCACACACACACAAACACACACAGACACCTGTTGATTCTTGTCGGGTGCACATATTTGAATGCAATTGTAATCAGAAAAATACATAGTTCTAACATACCTTAATTTACGGTCGGTCCCCTGGTTGCTTACTTGCAAGCATACACACATGCTTTCTTAGCAGTCAGATAAAACAAACCATCAAACCATCACAATGTGCATTCATTCATGTACTTACAAACTGTGTGTTGAATGGCAGCAATGATGGATCAAGGAATCGCTCCTGTAAGTCACACTTGAGCACCAGCTTGTCCGAGGACATCACTAAATATAGACAAGATCAATTACAGCAGAGAAAATAGCTTGAAATTGAAAACAAAACAATTTCAGTATTTGATAGGCTCTTTCCAATTCAAGGTGTGACAAGCACAATCAAGCATCGATCTACATATCATATATTTCACCAAATCCTATGGCATGTCACTAATTTTTTAATCTGTGCTGTTGATTCAAGAACTACACTGCCTTTATATTATTGCTTTTTAACGAAATAGCTTGTGTTTCTACAAAAAATAAAGATTTGTGTAAATTGAAAAAAGGGGGGTGAAATATTACTCAATATGTAATGCAATTTTTAATCAGACCAACTTCCAGCCCAGTTCAGATAGTATTCTGACAGAAAATTACCTCAATGTTCATTGAAAAAACATTACCAAAGTTTGTATAAAAATACATGCTCAAAGTAGGTTATATAGACACCCATTTTGGGCATGTCTTTTTTTAAAGAATCATGATTCCTAAATGATATCAGATACCAAACCTCTGAATTGAATATTTGAAGATACCGTAGTATTATTCCATTTGAAAATAAAGAGATAGAGTTGTTGGTAGGACAAATTGTTCATTAGGACAAATTGTTCATTAGAAAAAATATAAGAGAGGGAGAGAGAGATATATTTATTATGGAATACCTTCATTAGAGAATGACAGATAGTTATTTAGGTATACCTCTGTTCTGAGAAAAAGAGACGTAGTTAATTTAAAGACATATCTCATTTGAGAGTGAGGTACATACCTCCATTTGGAAATAAGAGATGCAGTTGTTCTCTGTCAGTGCTGCAGTCATGAAACCATCCACTGAAAAAAGACTGGAAACTTAGCTCCCCTGAAGAAAAAAATGAGACACCTCCGGAATGAGATAGGTATGTGGATGAACAATTAAATAGAAAATGGAATGAGAGCTAGGCAATTAACCTAAAATGTCTCATGAACGATTGATAATCATGTAGCATGCCCATTGTCCATTGACATGTATACAGAATTGTTTTTAATGTAATATTGTGAAATGATATATAAGATGTATATTGTTCTCAGAGGGCCCTACAATCATATTATTACCCCTGCATGGATATAAAAGAGCTACTGTAAGACAGTTCAGTATTCAAGGATACTGGTACCCATGTACTCTACCATGGTGGAGATTGGCATTATATAAGCCCGGCGCACACTACACGATCCGACTATGAAGCAATGTGGGAGAATTTGCGTTAGCAATTTATTTGAACATTTAAACATGTACTGACCGAGGATATGAATAGTCTCATGATTAATAAAATCTAAATTTCAAGGGATTTCATGCCCACTTGAAGAGGGAACAGGTAAATCTGCTCAGAATCATAGTGACGTCAGACCAGTAGTGCGACGGTCTACGGATTGTCTACGGCTTTTATTCTGACTAGGAGAGTTAAATGCACTAAAATACCAGTTGTTATAATCCTTATATTATTTAGAACCTAATTCAGGAGGATAGTAGTTGTTCAATTTTCCATATCTAATATTACCGCCCTTTCCACAAAAATTGGATCGCAGCGGAATCGTGTAGTGTGCGCCGGGCTTTAGTGCTGTAGCAGGGATTTAAACCCTGTACCTTTTGCTTCATAGTCCACAGACCACAATACCGTGCAAAAGAACATCACACACACTGATCCAAACTTGGAATGATCTATGGTTCTATGGTAATCTCAGTGAAAAAAAAATCTTATATCGACATTTGTTGGGAGACCATACTGATTGCATTTTTAAATAATAAAACAATTCTTATCTCCATGTTGTTGGGGATTTTCCTAATGGTAGTACAAACCAGGTTCTATTGTAGTAACATCAAGTATACCAGTCAGGTTCTCAGATGATGTATTAGAGCTCACTGGACTGTCACAAGCACTGGCAAGACTCACTACAAGAATCTTCTACACAGTGAAAACAAAAACAAAACAAACCACACTGGACAACCAAAGATGGAAAATTTTAACAAGATACTAATAGTATTATTTTGTTCAATTAGAACTAATGTACTATTTGGTGTGTATTCTCTTCTGGTAGGAACTATATACTGTTACACTTCTGTATTTTGTAAAAAGTATATTAGCATTGAATAATGAAAAATGGCTTTAGATTGGTTCCTTCTTCTTCTTGGATAGGGACAGGGATGATAGGTGTGTATATGAAAGGTCCTGACCCCAAGAACCTGAATTCAATGTGAAACTGCGAAAAGATATCCCTAGCTATAGCCTATAAAACAGCTATTTACATTTAGGATACGTAATGGACAGAGACATAAAGAGAGAATGTTAGTGACAAAACTCTTTCATTGATAGTTTTGAGATCTGTCTCTGTTTTTCACTTGTTTAATGCTACAGATCCAGAAAGACGAAAGAGAGAGATATATTCATACCCCTTGTAAATTTGTTTGTGGTGTTTCTCGTAACTCAAGAAGAAAGGTGGATTGGTTGAATTATTGCCTTTGTTGAATACTTTTAGATGTAAGCTTTTTATATGTCACATTCTCAAGAAACATACATCGGGACAAATCAAGTTTTCACATACTTGCATCATTATTGTAAAGCGCTTTGATATAAATCTTTTATGAAAAGTGCTATATAATAGAATAATAGAAGTTATTATTATTATTATTATTGAAATATTACAAAACTCTGTAAGGGTATGAATGGATACACACCCTAAGGCTTTCAAGGTCCATCTGGGTGAGTATTTGATCAAGTTGTTTCGAGACCATTCCTCCTTGCCTGCACGTTATAATGATCACCTCTAATTGACAGCTGAAACTTGTTGTCTGAAACAGGGAAAATGATCTGGAGATGAAATCATTGGTTAAGTATCTATTTCCTCCCTATACAGTAAGTCTTTCTTTAGGTAGAATTGCCATTTGGTCTACAATAATTCCGTCTACTACCCAATTAGTCTATTCCCATCTGGTCTACACCCAGCCCGTCTACTATCCTCATGGTCTAATAATCATTTTGTTCATTTAGAAAAATGACTATTAGCCTAAATGGTCATTAGACCAAATGAACAAAATGATTATTAGACCATGTGGATGGTAGCCTCAGGCTGGGTGTAGACCAAACAGCAATAAACCTTTCTTTACTTGTTCCTGAGATAATCAACAATGGTGGTTTCATACTGTTAGAGATGCATTTTTATCAAAATAGTTTACCAACTTGTTGTTAGGTAAGTACATTCATTCAATTAAATTCACTTTATTTGATTCCATCTTTGTATTTAAAAAGAATTGTAAAAATACGTAAATTAAAAACATATAGGATTTCAGGATTTATTCATTTGATTTATCTTCATGTAACATTATTCATCACATCATTGTCTAGTTTGATTATTCTGCAATCAATGTGAAATATTAATGAGACAGTATATATTTGTCACACAAGAAACCATCTGGGGTGGTATTTTAAAAGCTCCTTTAGCACTCAATTAGCAAATTGGTATTCTGAAAGGTCACTTAAGTGCCTATGTTCCAGTTGGCAGGAGGTGCGATGCGCGTATGCTTTGATGCACGGCTGTGGTGGGTGCTGTAGTTAAATGAGGAGTTAAAAGAGTTTTGGTATTCTGAAAACTCAAAAGACAAAGTAGATCTCTCAAGTCCTCTGTTTTTTTTTAAGACACAGCACTCTTTAAATGTATTTTTCATGTTACATATTGGACATTCAATTGCAAGAATGATATTTATTATTACCGCGGTAAATGAGAATTACCTTATTCATTCCATTACGACAGAGCGGTAAGTTTTAAACAATTGGTGGATTTTCTTAAGTCAAGAAAGTTAGATATCGTCAATGGCTCTCACAGGCTGTGGTTCACTACACAGTTTCTTATGTTTAAGTTGGAGCGTGTATCCATAATTTTTCTTTGTTACAGCGTATCTGCTTGGTGAAAATTGGCTAAAAAGAGGAGGGGCATATTTGAATGCTGCAGGAGTTAATTCAGTGACTGCTAAGTGAGCTTCCAGGTTTTGAGTGCTCAATTAACTTGATGACTAATTAAAAGCAAAGCTAAATAGGAAAGTCAAGTGAGCTATCAGCCCCTTTTCAAAGCCAGAAGGGTATTATACTCTGTGCTAAAGAGTGTGTTATGAGTTAATGCTCTTCTTGCTTCAAAATGATCAAACAATTGTTTTTTTTTTCTTAAATTTTACATACCTGCCAACCTTTCACAGCAAAAATTAGGAATCTCTTCAGGCAAAATTGAAATACAGTCTATTTTGTATATTTTTCAAACAGAATATTTCATAAAAAGAGAGGATTCAAACAATAGCTTGAAGGCCAAAAACAGGATTCATTCCTCCAAAATAGGAATGGTTGGCAGCTATGATATTCAGTGCGAGTTCTGTATGGGCTAACAATTTGAGAGTTTACCTGTCTGAGTGTTTGAGACTGTCGTTTGAACTGCAGGACTGCATCCTGTAATGCTTGTGGGAGATTGGTGTGTTGCGAGATGGCGAATGTTTTCAACTCATGAAGTGCATTCTGAAGTCTGGAGAAGTTTCCTCGAACATGCTGCAGTGGAAACAGATTCTGTTGAGAGATGAAGAAAGAGAGAGAGATAGAGAGACTTAGTCCCTTGGAGAGGACTTAAAGCCATTGGTCCCCTGGTTGCCTTCCTACAAGCATACACATGCTTTCTTAGCAATCGGGTAAAACAAACTATCGACTGATTAATAAAAAATGCAAACCTTTGTTTTGTTAATACATGTAACATACCTCTGAATGAACACCAAGTGCAAAAAGTCCAAAGAATGGGATCCTTGCTGGCCCAGTCATGTTACAGGCCACTGCTAGTGTATGTTCCAAGGCTTGATGTAGGTCATAGCAGATCTCAGCAGAAAATGGCAGTGAGAAATCAACCAGCAGAATCCGCGCTGTTCATAAAAAGGAGAACACATCTTAAAAATTTAGCCAATATACAACTTCTGAATATTCATTTCAAGTGTGATACTGCTGATAGTTCCGTGCTAAGGCAAGGCAGGTGTGAAAACAGGCAACGTTTTAAAGCCTGGGCTAGATGTTTACCAGGGTTAATTTACCAGGTGTGAAAACATAATTTCTTAGCCCGGGCTATGGATATATAGCCCGGGTTATCTGAACCAGGTGTGAAAAGGGTACAAGATCTACATCGACTTCACCGACGCATGTCCCAGATCACCTTGGATGTGGCCCACTTCTCCCTGTTCAAGAACTCTTTTTAATAATAAGTCCACATCTAAGTTAGATATGAGCATACTGATGTAGACTTCATTACCAGAGCAAATGGAAACAAGAAATTGAACTTGAAATATATTAGAAGATGTGAATTTGTGATTATTCTCATTTCCATTCATACAAGTTGTGTTTGATGACATCTTGGCTAGTTTTGCAGCTATCATATTCTATATCAGGTCAAAATTAGGTCTAGGTCTAGATCTACTAGATATATCTTATCTAGAATCTAGTTTGGAATGATTCGAATTTGATTCTGCAGCCTGCAGGAATTTTTGGAAAAATCCTAAGACTTAGTATGAGAGCAACAGTGAACACCTTCCTCAAAGTCAAACTGCTCTAGACTCCAGAGTCCTATTAATTATTATTAATGTGAACACGATTAATATAGACAAAACTGCATGCAGCATCACTAGATCTATCATCTAGACTAGTCTAACTCTCTGTCACTCTGTGACTGTGTAGATCTAGACCTAGATCTAGTTAGTAGTTGCTAGACCGCCTCTTTCTCTTTCAGTCTTTGCATATTTTTTATTAAAGAATTCCCCATGGCATGCATGTCAATTTACAATTATCAGATGATTATTTCTGTCTAACTGCGTTTAGGACTGTGCGCTGTGTTAGACATCTAGATCTATTATACCGCCGATCTCCGGAGCCAACGGAGGAATTAGGACAAGAAGAGAAGAAGTGTAGTTACTGTAGTCTGTACTGTACTACTTACTCACTTAGTTTAATCAATTGGATTATCTTTTTTGGAGTATTTTTCCTAAAAACGAAGACTTATAATATACACTTTCTCACGGGATTCACGGCAAACTGCCCTACTGTTAGTCTTAACGTTATAATATCTATGAAATTAAATTCCTGACCTGGTTGTCTAGCGAATGCAACTCTTGACATTTGACTTTGTTTCTCCATGATCGACGCCCATCAACACTGGCGGAGCTTATGAAGCAGTGCAGGCTACCATATAGCTCCCGCTTGTTGTACATGTAGTTGCGATCGAGTTGTGGCGAGTTGACTCAAAATTACCACTCGTTATCGTGGGGAGTACTCTCTCGATGTGGTTGAATCAGGAAGCTAGCTAGATCAACTCCGGAAAAGTCGGGGTGACTATATTATTCTCTGTCACAAGGTCGAGTCGCGAGAGGTTTCCACATAACAATTTTGACCAACTCGGTGCAACTCGTGCCCAACTCGTTTCAAATCCCCAAATCGTCATAAAATTATGCTTGCAATGGTCGCAGGGCTAGCGCGCTCGTGAGGAACTCTTCCAATACCCAACTATTTTAACTCGAAGTAACTCGAAGTAACTCGCAACTTAAGAGTCAACTCGAGAATTGTACGAGATTCCAAGAGCGCAGATCAATTACCCCCTGCCCTGCATGGACAATCCGCGGCCTGGGACAATTACCCCCTTAGGAATGAATTACTCCGGCCCTCAAGACAATTACCCCCGGCCCCGGCCAGAACAATCACCCTCGGAAAATTGACTCTTACTTTTCTAAGGACAACTACTAGTACTCCCTTAGGCAGAGGCGGCGCTCCGGGGGGCACAGTCGCTCCCCCACTCAAGTTTTTCAAGTACCCCAAAGTGCCCCTTTAACTTTGTAAGAAGTGCCCCTTTTACTTTGAAAAGTGCCCCTTCCCCTTTTCACCTCTGATGAGTGCCCCTTTATTTTGACACGTGCCCCTTTTCCTTCGACAAGTTCCACTTTGCAATAAGTGTCCATTTTCCATTCTCAAAAATGCCCTTTTTAATCTCTACCGGTAGTAAGTGCATTCCCTATTCAAATCTGAGAGGTGCCCCTTTTACTTTGACAAGTGCCCCTTTTCCTTATGATAAGTGCTCACTATTTAAAAAAAAGCCCCTTCCTATTATCATAAATGCCCCTTTTCACCTATGAAAAGTGTCCTTTTTCATTCTCATAAGTGCCCCTTTTCATCTCGGGTAACTACCCTTTTCAGGTACGAGAAGTACGTTACTCCTTTTCACTTGAGATAAGTGCCCCCTTCACCTCTAATAACTGCCCCTTTTATTTTGACACGTGCCCGGCTTTTCCTTTCTAATACATGCTCTTTTTCCTTCTTTATAAGTGCCCCTTCGCCTTCTCATAATTACCTCTTTTCATCTCTGATAAGTGCCCGTATATTCTAACATGTGCCTCTTTTTCTTTTTGATACTAAGAGCCACTTCCCCCTTTTCATAAAAGCCCCCTTTCACCTCCTTTTTCTTTC
The DNA here is from genome assembly GCA_037976565.1 of Mesocentrotus franciscanus. NCBI lineage: Eukaryota > Metazoa > Echinodermata > Echinoidea > Camarodonta > Strongylocentrotidae > Mesocentrotus > Mesocentrotus franciscanus. The sequence goes on along the minus strand of CP137684.1, from coordinate 20,235,482 downwards.
AACAAATGTACATTTTCATTTATTATAAGTGCCCCTTTTCAGGTGCGATAAGTGCCCTTTTTCACCTTTGATACTAATGCCCCTATCAAAATCTGATGGGTGCCCCTTTTCCGTCGACAAATGCCCATTTCCCATTCTCATATGTGCCATTTTTCATCCCTGGTGAGTGCTCTTTTCAGGTGTAAGAAGTGCCCCATTTTCACATCTTTTTCTAAAAAGTGTCTTATCCCTTTCGATTAGTGTCCCCTTTTCCTCTAATTTAAAGCGACTAAGAGCAATTTCCCCCAAAGTATAGATGATATAATTATGTTAATTATCAAAGGTCTTTTCAGTCTTCCGTTATGAGAATGTGCTTATATAAGATTAGGTTTTCTCCTCTTTATAACATGTAATTTTTTTGCATTGCGACCACACAAATCACAAATCATGCCACTGGTTGCTCTCACCATTATTATCTTTAGATAATATTTTTTCCTTCAATAATGAATTATCAAAAAATGTAAATTCTGTAGATTTGTGGCCATGATTATTTTGTACATCTCTTGAGAGACCAATGCCAGGAAAAGGTGAGAGCAAACAGTGGCATGAACGGCCTGCCATAGTTAAGTCAAACTTAAAGTCGATCTTAGTCTTTGTGAAACACTCCCCCATTACACTTAACTGCAAAGTATGATACTTAAGCAATATCTTGTATGATGTATAAAGAGAAACAAATATTGAAATCATCCCTGATAATGTAATCACAATGTAGGGGTATATACCAATGTCTACAAAATTGTATATTATTCGCCTTGAAATTTCCCTTTGTAGGTGCCCTTTTTTGTTGATGCCCCCCACTTTGGAAGTCACTTCGCCGCCCCTGCCCTTAGGACAATTAACCCCCAGGAAAATTACCCTCTTATAGGACAATCACCCCCTCCCCCAATCAGGACGCATGACTTGTGTCAAAACTGGCGTACCGTTGGTCGAACGACGTGCGGGCACGATTTATAGGATGGATGTATATAGGGAGATTTCAATAATCATACCTCTAAAATCACATTTGACAGCATTCGGAATATAACATCGTGTCTTTACATTCCTCTCTCAAGCTCTCAAGCTCATTTAAGCCTTTTCGAATTATATGTATGCAATTCCATTGGGGGGGGGGTCGGGGCCTCCCCGTAGTCCGGGCCCGTAGTTTTGCCACCGAGTAACGTATGGAATTCAAATTTCTTAGGAATTTAACAATAGGCGTAACTTGCGCGCAGATAGGTACATGTTATATAAGCGTGTCTCCAATATTGGCATAACAAAGAATAATGATGATATTTTAATTCTAATTTTTCATTATTTATGCATCCTCTGTAATTTTCATCATCAAAATATGATCGTGTAATTGTCTATATGTATAAATAACGGACTCTCATCCATAATCTATTCCAATATCAAAGTTTCCTTCAAGTTATGTACATTTTTTTTGTTGTCATGGTGAAGTGAAAAATATTATGTAAATAAGATCTGGCTATTTGTGTCGGTCGATCAGTAGACTTCAACAATGATCACGGTCTATAAACAAATAAGATAAAAGAAGATACCCTTAATTAAGATCAAATATAACATAATCCTCTATCTCCCCCCAAGTCTTTGGTGCAAAAAGAAGTGAAAGTCTAACAGTGCAACAAAGACTTAAAATATGACCCAATGATCAACGACAAGTAGAAAAATGTAAGAACAATAAACATGAACGCGAACCAGGCTAAAACAAAACCTAATACATGACGGAAGGTCATCAGTAACTACCAAAACGATCAATGCTATAGCCAAATATCATCTTAAAAATCTAAGACATAAGGCAAATTGTTCGAGTGTCAATGTCACATGTCATAGTCTGAGTGCCAGGCGGGTTTGGCCGGGCGACGGGTAGATCGCCTAGGAGGAGCACTGGCCTGTCTGGGGGGCTGGGAAGGCGACAACTGAGGGGCGACACCGACGGGTGTGGCGGCTGCAACTGCGTGTCGACAGACGAAGGGACAGGAACAACCACAGATGCGCGAAGAGAACGACGGGCGTGCGATGGACCGTTCGGAAGAAGTGGCAGGGGTCGTTGGGGCTGCCGGGCAGAAGGCATGACAGGTCCTGGCCGGCTGGTGGCAGGGGTGTCAGGGCACGTCAATGGTGGCACCAGGGGTAGGGCTGTCGCAGGGCCGGAAGCGGGATCCCCAGGCTGATCGGTAGGACGCGGCAGGGCCCCAAGGTCTGGCCGCAGGACGGGCTGCCGAGTACTCGGACGAGTTGTGCCAAAGTCACTGTTCATCACCAAAGGAGGGGGGCGTGGGTACACTGGAACGTACTGTCTCAGGAACTTCCTGTTCCGTAGTGTAACTCTCCTGGAGCCGTCGACGCGGATCACGTATTGGTCGAATTGGCGGACCTCGACTACGACCCCAGTCTTGTCCCATTTAAGGATGGGATCCCATCTGGTTCTGTATGCGGACATGGTCACCAACCGTAAGGGGCGGAAGTCGCTTGGTGTGCTCCGACCAGCGTTCAGCACTTCTCATGTGGCGATTGCGCAGTGCATCTTCCCGAGCCGCGAAGGTCGCACGCCAAGTGCGGTGAGGCTCATATTTGCCTGGCGCCACTGGGATGAAGTCGAATAGGATGACCGAATACGCACATGGCGGGGGAGAGTTTGGTGTCCCTATCAGGTGTATTCCTATACTGAAGCATCGCACGTTGGAATGCGTCAGTGTCAAGGGCACCGGTAGGGCTGGTGTTGTCCAGGAGAAGGCGCTTGATGGTCTTTACACCCACTTCAGCGCGACAGTTGCTATGGGGGTATGCCACGGAGGAGAGGCGATGATGGATACCCCAGTCTTGGAGGAATCGACGTGTGGCTGCTGCTGTAAATTCGGGGCCACCGTCTGAGGCCAGCTCGTCAGGGATGCCGAATGTGACAAAGATGCGTCGCAGGCAAGCGGTGAGGCCATCTGCGCCATGGGTGGACCTCTCAACTATCGGCCAGTTGGAGTATCGGTCGGCGACAACCAAGTAATTGCAGCCTTTGTAATGGAAGAAGTCTGCACAAATACACTGGAATGGGTAGACCGGGGAAGTCAGCGGAGTTGGCGGCGAACTAGGGTTGACCGGCGCAATCCGATTACAATGGTCGCATCTAGCACGGAGGGTGGAGATGGCAGGGGTGATGCCGGGCCAGAAGACAGATGCCTCTGCTCTGGCGGTCATGGAGGTGACCCCTTGGTGGGCAGCATGGAGGTGTGTCAGAACTTCCTCCCTGAGAGAAGGGGATAACGACGCGGTCCTTGTAAAGCACAACGCCGTCAACTGTATAAAGATCGTCACGAAACTGGAAGTAGTCACGGAGGGGACCCGGGAGTTCATGGCGGAAGGCTGGTAGGCCGGACTCAACTAAGCCAATGAGGGAATGCATGTCCTCGTCGCTGGCTGTGGCAGTACGCACCCTGTCCCATGTGACAGATTTGAGGCGAAGTGAGTCCAGGGAAGACACGGAAGATGAGAGGATACCTGTTTCGATGGCGTCAGCATCTGTGTCAGTGCGAGCCAGCCACGAGTGTCAGGGTTCTGTCAAGTTGACAGGGGGAGGACCAATGGTCGCGACATCGTCTGGCAGGTGTAGCTTCAAAGGGGCACCAGTCGGGTGACGTGAGAGGCAGTCTGTTGCACGGTGTCTGACACCTGGGACATGGACGATCCGGAACCTGTATCGCAGGGTCTTCTCTTTCAAGTTCCTTAGACGAGGGTTGGGGATGTCTGCTAGGGAGCGGTCAGTGAGGATCTTCAAAGGGGCTTGTGGTCGACAGCAAGGATGAGGTCCTCACATCCAAGTACGAAGTATCTGGCCTTGTCTAGGGCATCAGCCACCGCAAGGGCCTCGCCTTCGATCGGAGCATAGCGTGATTCAGCGGCGTGTGTGAACCTGCTGCCGACAAGCGTGATTTTCCATCCAGTGGGACAACAAAATGGTTCTGAGGAATTGCAGGTGCAGTGTTTTTGGAGAAGCCAGAAGCCAATGCCATGCTTCGACCAATCTGTAGCCAGGCAAGTGGGCTTGCTCTGGTCAAAGATCCTCACACCCTCCTCGATTTCACTGGCGATGATGGCTTTGGATTCATCAAAGGCACTCTGGAGGGCCTCGTCCCACGTGAAGGCTGCGGCAGGCTTCAGGAGCTGGCGGAACGGCAGCATCTTCGCAGTCATGCTGAAGGCATAGGACACTTGATTGACAAGCCCAAACCAAGAGCGCACGTCGGTGATGTTCTTTGGTGTCGGGAAGTCCAGGATGGCCTGTAAGTATTTCTTGCATGGACGGACACTGTCGGGGGTGATCTCAAATCCAGCAAACTCAACAACATCTGCGCCCAGCACGAACTTGTCAGGGTTGAGGGTAATGCCATTCCGACCGCAGACATCCAGCCACTCGACTGCTTGGAAGTAGCTATCCGCCAATGTGTCCGCCCATAGCAGGGTGTCATCCACACATTTGGTTTTGTTGTGAATGTCCGACACGATCTCATCATAACGTCTGGTGTATCCATCACCGTGCATCAAAGACGGTTTTCTTCTTCTTGTGTGGGACCGACCGAGCCTGGTGGAATGGTGATGGAGTGTGGTGTGTCTCGCGTGTAGCGTGGACGTTGAGTGCCTGGAAATCGACAGTTCGTCTCGGTGTGCCATTCTTCTTTGCGCAAACCACCATCCGATGACACCAGGTAACAGGCTCGCCAATGGGGACCGGTTCCAACACGCCCAACTGCACGTCATGATCTAATCCAGCTTTCACAGCATCCCGCCAGTGGAGTGGAACGGGTATTGGTGTGTGATGCGCAACTGGCTCAGCATCGGGTCGACCATCAGTTTCAAGGGAGGGCTGTCCATGAGGGTCAAGGGTTGATGTTCACAAGTGTTGAATGTGCTCGATTGGTAGTACTTGAGGAGGTGCTGTTGTAGCTTCATACGGTTGTCATCAGTGGCAGGAAATGGCAGCTTTGTAGGAGGTTGGGGGGGCCGTTGACGCCTGGGGCAGTTACAAGTTCCTCCAGAGCTGTCTTGGAGGGCTGCTTGCGTCCCCACCTGGTGTGCCGGCTGAGTCGCACCCAACGTAGGGAAGGTATCAGGAATGATCTCTAGGGCGATGCATGCCTCCTTGCTCAGGAAGAGTCTATCAGAGCTGTCTGTGACGTAGGTCATTTGCCGAGTTTCAATAACCTGTCCTCGCTCGCCTCTGCCAGAGAAACGGATGATGGCGGCCCCAAGGATCTGGATGCCGCCTTTTGTAGCGGTGCGCATCTTCATGTCGACCGGTAGGAGATCCGATTGGCGTAACCCAAGGCGGTGGATGACCTTTATACCAGCAAGGCAGCTCTGGCACCCTGTGTCCGCCATAGCAGAAACAGAGCAAGACACTGTAGGGGTAGATAGGTCGAAACCAAAGGCATTGTAGTCATCGGGCACGATCCTGACAGTCATGTCTATGAACGGCTGGGGCGTTGACCGTTTCTTGAGCCACGTATTGGAGAGGTCGTCATACACATGGTGGTCCAGGGGGATGGCTGATCCACGATGAGGCCGCTCTGTAGTGTGGCAGGAGCAAAGGGCATCAAAGATAGCACCCTCATTATCACTTGGGGCGCCGGGTGACAACGTTTAGGTTTGTCCTTACTGCGGCATATGCTCTCCATGTGATTTGGCCTATCACAATGCGTGCACCTGTGGCCATATGCTGGACATTGAGTTTGACGGATGCGGGCTGGGGCACTCTTCCCATGTCCTCTCCTGCCACAGTAACCACAAAGGTCCTGTTTCTCCTTAACAGTTGTCTGCTTGGCTTTTCTGTAGGTGCTGCTAGCTGCGTCCACTGAGGAGTGGGAGTCCAGGAGCGAGGAGGCGGATCGTTTGCCGGCTTCTTTGGCTTCAACGAACTGGAAGACCTCCTCCAGCATCATGTCCTGATTCTTGTTGCCAAGGAGGTCAAGCTGGATTTCGGGGTCGCTGATGCCCGAGTGAGGACGTCCGCATGATGGCATCAGTGTAGTTAACGTCGGTGTCACAGCCGGGGCACTTGATGAGGAACTTGCAGATGTCTGCCTGGCCACGTGGCGGGCCCCATAACTGCGTACTGTTTCATCTCGGTCCTGGCGCATGTTATGAAGCGCGACACGGGCCACCATAGAGTTCTCTTCACAGACCGCCAGCTTCTTGATGGCTGCCAGAACATCGTCGACGGGTTTGCCGGTCAGACTCCCACCTGCTGATCTTGTGAGGTCTCTACGTAGGGGTTCGTCGCAGCATTCGAGCAGCTGGATAACCTTGTCCCTGCCGGTGACCTTTGTGGCCGCGACATAATCAGTCCATCGAGACAAGAAGTATGCCCATTCTTCACTTGAGCCAGCCGCAGCAACTGTAGGGCGTTTAACCTTCTCCACCTTGGCGGCAGGTCCAGCGGTGTGGAAAGCGCTGTGGGCAGTGATTAAGGCAGCTACGATGGCAGTCTCAAGGTCCGGGGTAGTGTAGTCACACCCAGGGATGGGGCAAGCGACGACAGGCATGGTTGATAGTCACCGTGATCATAAATAAGATCTGGCTATTTGTGTCGGTCGATCAGTAGACTTCAACAATGATCACGGTCTATAAACAAATAAGATAAAAGAAGATACCCTTAATTAAGATCAAATATAACATAATCCTCTATTATGTTTTCTGGTACAATAATTTCTTCTGAAATTAAAATTTCTTTCAAGTTATAGGTAAAATGTAAATGTATATAATATTTGGTATGTACGGTGTCAAGATAAGAGAAAATATAATATTTAACTCCAGAGATATGTATTTTTCACGCATTTTTTAGACGCGCTGTACAATTATAATTATAGTCATGCATAGCCTGCTTCGCTCAAACTTACAACTTTCGCGGAAGGCAGCAGCAGTGGTGTTGCATAAGTAATTATAGGCCTACAGAGAAGGGAAACATGATTGTAGTAATGAGGTAGATAACTTGCAAGTATTTGAAGAAATGCGGGAACATGTATGGGATTTACGGGCTCGTAGCCTTCACTCCTTCTCCTAATGTGTCAGATCATCTTTTGCAATGAAATCCCTCTTTCCGAATTGCAGTGAAAAGATCAATTTACTGACCAAATTCCAATGATGGTGAACAAAAAGTACAATGGAAATTTTCCCATCTATCAGTGTTTCGGCTAGTCTTAAAGGGCAAGTTCACTCCAAAAATAACTTACTTTCAATAGAAGCAGAATAATCAGACAAACCAATCAAAAAAAGTTTGAGCAAAATCGGATAACTAATAAGAAAGTTATAAATTTTTAATGGCATGATAAACTTTGAAAATCACAAGACAGATTCACAACTCACTCATGAGTCTGTGACGTCATGTCCTCACTATCCACTAATTATTTTCTTTATATTGATAATATAAATTTCATATTTTCTCCCTAAGAATCTTATTTCTTCACACCAGCATCCAAGTAAGATTGATAGCATGGGCGTCAATCCTGGGGGGACGGGGGGACACGTCCCCGTCCCCACGAATTTTCAGGTGGTGAAATGTCCCCCATGTTTTGTCAGAAAAGAAGTTATTTAATAATTTAATGTAACGTCAAAGATTCCGCACATCGCGCGGGAGGGGGACTGAATTCAAACAAGGATTAAGAGTCGAGAACGCCGGGTACAACGAATCGTCTTCTTCCTCTTATAATCAAATGAAACGTCACAGGTAATTCCGCGCTTCGCGCGGGAGGGAAACTTTATTCAAACAAGGATTAATAGTCGAAAACGTAACTACGAAACGTCTTCTTTCTCTAAAAATCTAATGACACAGGGATTAAAAGTCGAGAGCGGTACAACGAATCGTCTTCGTTCTCTAATAATTTAATGAAACGTCAAAGCTTCCACGCTACGCGCGCGAGGGTGGAAACTGAATTCAGACAAGGATTAAGAGTCGAGAACGGTAGAACGAATCATGCATCTTCTTTTTCTAATAATAATAAATGAAACGTCACAGCTTCCGCGCGGGAAACTGAATTCAAACAAAGATTAAGAGTCAAGAACGGTACAACGAATCGTCTTCGTTTTTTAAATAATTTAAGGAAACGTCAAAGCTTCCGCGCTTCGCGTGAGAGGGGGAGGGGAACTGAATTCAAACAAGGATTAAGAGTCGAGAACGGTACAATGAATCGTCTTCTTTCTCTAATAATTTAATGAAACGTCAAAGCTTCCACGCTTCGCGCGAGAGGGTGGAAACTGAATTCAGACAAAGATTTAGAGTCGAGAACGGTACAATAAATGAATCGTCTTCGTTCCCTAATAATTGAATGCAACGTCAAAGCTTCCACACTTCGCGCGGGAGGGGAAACTGAATACAGACAAGGATTAAGAGTCGAGAACGGTACAACGAATCGTCTTCTTTCTCTATAATGTAATGAAACGTCAAAGATAAAAAAAGACAATAAATTAATGAACCGGTCACCAATGAAAGTACATGCCGTGAAACAGAATAACTAGAGAGAGAGAGAGAGAGTGTGTGTGTAGCAACATAACGTGGTATGACTTTGAAAGTAACTGTAAATTAAGGTGGCATGTAATTGTGTCCCCCCCCCCCATGCTCAAACTCGGATTGACGCCCTTGCATGATTGATAGTAATATGTTTTTGTGTGGATGCACTAATATAGAGCAATTTTTTCCAGTTAAATCGTGAAAAATGTGAATTTTGATAAACTCTTTATATAAGAATCAATAATTATGAAAATACAATATTCAGAAAATAGTATCAATTCTTCAAAGTTCATGAACAATAATTGTGTGAAATGTCATGCACGCAATATGATACAAATCATATTACCTGTGTAAAGGCATGGGGAAATCAAGTTTTAGGGGATAAAAAGGGAAATTAATGGGATTAAACTACAAAAGCAATTGATAAATAGTGAGGACATGACGTCACAAACTGATAACCAAATTGGCAATTGGACCGCGGACGACCCCCGATCCACCATTATACATTTTACGCATATAATATTATAGCTTGCGGTGCGATGGGGTTTCTATCCCATCCAATAAGTTGCCGGCCTGTTACTCAATGAGGGTATAGCGATTTATGTTTTCCCCTCTCTCCATTTCCTCTCTAAGTTCTCCTTTCTTACCTTATTTTCTCCTTTTCTTCTTCCGCCCCCGCTTTTTTCAAACGCTTTTTTGTGTGTAAAGGCCGCCAAAGGGGGCGGCGATCGATCGGATTCGCCTAGCCCCCCCCCCGACCCGCCACTAGTATATTATACACTCAGGCCCAGACTATAATAGGGAGGTGTATTTTTCTTACCCATTTTCATTTACACATACTTAAATTACGTTCTTATCCCCTTCGAACTGCTTAGTATGAAGTACTGCACAGAGATGACAATGATAGTTTGATAATAAAAAGCCACGGATAGCTGTGATTTAAATGTGGTTTGATAATTAAAGGACGGAAGATGTGCGGTGTGAAACTGTCCGATAGAAACACAATCATGCAGGGAGCTCATGGAGAAGTTGGGTCTGGAAGAAACTGTGGTGGAAGTGGGATTAAATTAGAAGTTGATTGAGATTCAGGGGCGAATCCAGGGGTAGCGTGGGGGCGCACGCACCCCCTTGTTTTCTTCCGAAAAAAATAGCAGGAAAAAAGCAAAGAAATATTCACATAACCGTTCAGTTTACGCATTCAGAAATGCCTCAGAAGCAAATGTCACCCCTTTGAAAAATCCTGGATCCGCCCCTGAGATTGATGGATCGTGTGTTAATTAAGGAAAGGTGATGAACATGTGAAAAGAGCATGGGGTCTGGGTGTGGATGGCATAATTAAGAGGGAAAGGAAGACCGAAGATTTCAGAAAGATAACGGTAAGAGAGAAGCAGTATTCGTTGGTCTAAGCAAGGAGTTATTAATAACGTACGTAATAACTCCTTGGTCCCCTGGTCTAAGCAATAATAACGTAATAACTCCTTGGTCTAAGTGAAGAAGATGCTCGCGAGACAAGAAGAAGTGGAGCTAGGCAGCCTATCACGGGCGTGAAAGGCAGTAATCCCTATAAAGAAAATACTGACTTAAATAAATGATGGTGATGATGAAGGCTACACATGTAAGAAATAAAGACATTATACAACAAGGAATAAATTAACATAAATTCTTACAAATCACAAGTATGTACATGCACTCATATCTAATACGTACTATACTCGATCGATAACGCCAATATGGCAGAGCGATAAGCTAAGTTATACATCATGATTATAGTTCAAATTATAACCTCATCTTACTTGATTTATACAGTGTATAATTGAAAATACGGCTTCAATGTAGCTTTTCCTTTTTGTCATTTTTTCACCGAACCCCCCATCACCCTATATAGGCTTACTTCACCCTCTGACATCCTCGATCCCCTCCTCCATCCTCATTCGCGCACATCCTCCACCGATATGACGTGCAACTTATAGTAATTAGCGCGCGAACCTGTAGAATATATTACAATCATTAATTAATAAGGCAATTTCCTTGAAGAAAAATACAAAACCATTTTATAAACACTTCTTAATGTGTTTTTTTGTTTTGTCGATAGGCCTCGCGCGCTCCCCAAAGACCCCCCCCCCCTCCGCGCCCCTCCTCTCATTTGAAATTTAAAGTTTCCCATTTCTTCAAGTGTAGCGATACAGTGTGTACGCTCTAGTTATTTTTTTTGTTCATCTTCAAATTGATTTTCTACCAATAATTATTTCACTTCTTTAAATGCTGCTAGGAGGTATATTCCTTAATTTCCTGGCATTTCAATATCAATATAAATATATCATGAACAATATACGGCCTACACCGGCCATTCAATAATTCCCCACATCATCCAAACTATAACACGTACCAACAAAATTCCCTCCCGGCCGGCCAGTATTAATTCCTTTAAAATTGGCAAGTTCAACATGATTATATACCTACGGTTTCCAATATAGCAATCAAATCTTTTCACATTCATGCAATTAATACGTGACTATATTTGTCTTCTTCCTTTCTATAACGAGCTCTTATATATAGAGCCAATCTGACTAGCTAAATTGGGATTCATCTGCATAATCCTATAATGTAACATTTTCAATTGGAATTCCCTAAGTTTAATTAGCACTATTTCAAGTATATATTTCCTTGGCCTCAGCCCCCCTCGATCCCCCCTCCCGTCCCCCGGCCCTCCCCACATGGAGAGACTGCATTCAAGTATTTTTAATGTATTTAATAGAAAAATCAAATAGTTATATGGGGTTATTTTGATCTAACGACTGCAGATGGGACTTCAACATATGTTACTATTGAGAAAAGTTGTAGCCTAGCTTGTAGGACTATATCTTTTCGAGACAATTTCACTGTACCTATTCGTTTAGGGTATATTTTATCGCCTATTTTATCTGCGAGCAAACAAACAGCTCCATGCCTTAGTTATGCCCTCACAGTGCATTTGCTCGGCACCCGCGCCAAAATATGCCAACAAAAGCCACGTGTTCCCATTGGATATTGGATTAACCTGACGTCATATTCCGGCCAATCAATTTTCATGTTTGATACCCGCCATCTTGGAGTCCCGAAAGACAATATTGGCATTTTCTCAGGTAAGTCGTTCATGTTTATCTCGAAATTACAGTTTTTCAATATTAGCAAGTGATGGAATGAGTGTGGTATGTAGAGGGTGCTTACATATTATGCATCCGTAACCTCCATATGTTGATTAGAAGTGTAATTTTGAAATATACAGCATTTTCCACAGCTGTCAAATTCATTCATTCATTCGCACTGGCGCGCGCTATGATAGACGCATGGCTTGCACATTGCATTGCACAATCTTTCAGTGCAGCCATGAGCGCTAGCTGAGCTGTGTGCAGTGTGTATCATGATCATGACATGTTTTTTTTTATTCGATCTGTATGAAAACGTCTTACTGTAGATGAGAGTAACAGACTAAGTCTAAAACCTGTGATTTCGACTACTGGAGCTTATGTGGAATATTATTGTGTTCAGACTACAGAATTCTAGACCTTTATGGCTTTAAAACAAATGACATGTTTAAATGAAAAATTTCAGACATGAAATGATGAATTGATGAAAAAAATTGAAATGAAGTAAATGTGTGTAGCCTAGTGAGTAATGGCCCATAATTCGATAACCCCTTGCCAAGGCCCAAGCCATGGCTCTTGCCCTTCTTTCAATATTGGACGCAATGGGCGTAATGTGACTGTTAGAGCTCCTGAATTTGAAATGCCCTGCATTGCACCATTTGACCGTTGGCATTGTTTCACATAGGTCCTAGCCCTAGAGAACAGTGCCACACAGTGCCTGTGATTAAAGGGATCGTTTAACAGTGTTAAATCTGAGATACACGGCCCTACATGTTATTAGTGTCTGTGATATGGTGTAATAATGAAGCCCTAAAAAAATTGCGCTTCAAAATGATCAAGAAGTGCCTCAAAAAGTAAAAATCTTTGATTGACCGGTTTTACCATACTCGTTTTCCCTAATAGACTATAGTGTTATGAAAACCATCAGGCGAACGGTTTTCAAAATTTGTAATTCCAATCATAAATATCTTGATAATCAGACAGGCGATCAGCTTGTAAAAGTCATGGGGTTCCTGACTGACCTAAAGGTTTATGATTATCATTGCATCATGAGCTAAATCCAGAATTTTGTTTCAGAATCTGAGACAAAGTTACCGGATCCCTTTAAGTCGAGACGTCTTCATAAGTTCAGTTTCAATTAAACTCTCGGTCTTTTTACATGGTGTAGTTATGGCACAGACAAATTAGCTCGATTTGTTAGTAATTTCCCTGCCAATATCATCACACTCGTAGCTCGCAACAACCTAAAATTAAACTGCATAGATCGTACAATTTCTTGATTTCACAGGCAATTGACTTTGTTCTGACTGAAACCTAAGCCTAAGGATGAAAAATCACTGCACTTTTTTGTTAGGAAAAGCCCCTTTTATTTAGTAACCAGCTAGACAATAAATTCAGGAAAGTTGTCATTCAAAGCAGTAAACTTTGGTTTACTTTTATTCTTGCTATTTAAAGACAGAGATCTACAGATCTGGTTATGTGCTGACCTCTTTGTGTTGATAGAGAAACCCTTCATTTGTTAAATTTTGTTGTATGCGGTAGAGCAGTAGAGGGCAGCAACTGTTACATTTTCTCATGACCGTATTGGTTTGGGAGTACGAGGTCATATTATAAACCTCATCCATTATTAGATAAAAGTGGCCCCAATGGTACATCTACATGATCATGATACACACAAAACTGAAATAGGGTCTCATATTTTTTTCTTTCGAGCAAGAGCTAGGTTCCAATTATTAAACTCATTGAATCATGCTTTGCTTGAACTGTGATCAAAGCTTTTATTGACTTTTATTCAAGTTGAATTTGAAGTTAATATTGAAATAAGAGGCACAATTAAACATTGTTGGTTTATATTTGCCATGTAATTCAGGTCACCTTGAGAGAGAGTATGGACATGGACAATCCAAGTGAAACTATAGTGTAAGATTAAAAATGAATAAAAGTGTGGTTGCTCTGTTTGTTTCTTCACCTTCGTGTACATATAAATAGCTGTTGAATCATATCCATTTATGATGTGAGTTTTATTTGATTACTAACCATAAAACGTTGCAAACATGTTCCAAGCTAGGAGAAGGAGATAGAAAGCATGTTTTGAATATTTGAAACTGGAATCAAACTAACAATTGTGTTTATTTATTAATTGTCAATACATTTGGGAAAGGAATTTGTCTTACTCTACTTTCATTTTATCTCCCTTATGAAGTTTGAGTGCTGTTTCAACCATTGTTTTATTACTCAGGAGTCCAAATTGAAGTTTTTTGTGTCCTTGTGCATTTGCTGCTGTTTAAATTTCAAAACTTTCATGGTGGTCCACAAACTAAAATCTAACATAAATTGCAGCATGGAACAAGTCTAGATGCACATTTGATTTGAGTGCAAAGTGCAAAGCTATTTGCGGCCAGGGTCCAGCTCTGGGGTTCTAAGATGCTCTCTGGTGCAATCCGAGCCTTATTTTTTAAGCACATTTAAACAAAGTTTAAGACTAATGTTTCATAAACTAATGTTTCATAAGTGATTTTGGTTGAGAATGATAATGATTTTATAACTTGTCCATCACTGAAATTTTCACCTGTCGCTGATTTTCAAACCTGTTGTCTCAAAATTCTAACATGTCGCTGTTACATGTACATGTTACAACCTGTTAAGAATCACTTTGCCTGCTGTGTGGCTTCATTAGCTGTTCTAATATGCAGGATTAATACAGCTTGTGGTTTGGCATCCTTTAAAGATGAAGTTAAGTTCTGGTCATGCGATTGCATTGTGGGCCTCATTTTTATGCCACACGTTTGTGTAGTCCTATATACATCTTTCTGTGTACAGTGCTTGTTACTTTTACCAAGGCTGGGCCAAATATCTTATCATTTTGATGATTCCAAAACCTTGCAGTACTCACCAATACTTACATGTACATGTATATGCTACATGATTAACTTTTTCTGATTGATTCCACACCGTTTCTTTCACCATGCAATCGCATGACCAGAACTCAAATTTATCTTTATTTTCAATATTTGAGGCAATGTACTGTGTTCAGGGTATGTTGTCTTATTTAATCTACCGGTATTCATTTTTGTTTTGTTTTGTTTATTTTGTTAATAGGAACTGTTTTCTTTCTTGTCCTTCATTTTCTCCTCATTTTTCTTCCTCTTCATCCCTTCTTCTTCTTTCCTTCTTCTTCTTCTTCTTCTTCTTTCCTTCTTCTTCTTCTTCTTCTTCTTCTTCTTCTTCTTCTTCTTCTTCTTCTTCTTCTTCTTCTTCTTCTTCTTCTTCTTCTTCTTCTTCTTCTTCTTCTTCTTCTTCTTCTTCTTCTTCTTCTTCTTCTTCTTCTTCTTCTTCTTCTTCTTCTTCCTCCTCCTCCCCTTTCTCCTCCTCGTTCTTCTTCTATTTCTTGATTCTTTATGCTTTAATACATTACACTTTAAAAAAAAAGTATATTCAAACTAAAAAGATTTTTTTAAAGCCAAATCTCTAATCATTCCTCAACTTCATTGCTCTCTAGAAGCCACCAATATTAATAAGCTATTAAGCTTTAAAGACACATAGTAGTGGGTTCTCATGGGGAATTTGACACCATTCAAATGTTTACCCAATAACAGGTGTTGTCAATCACCAAGAGTAGACTTCACTTTTTACGACCGGGCAGGTCTTGTGTAGTGCACTGTGCCCTAGCCTACTACCATGAGGAATTCTCATCATATTATTAAATTTCCCTCACCCTGGAGATATGAAGGCAAGTATTTTCTGGTGGGACCATGGGTTCGCTGCTTCAAAGACCTTGCACACACAGAGACATTAATTGGTAATTCAACCACATCTGGTGTCGACGAATAATGATGCAATACGCATGGAAACTGAGTATGATGTTGCTTTAAATAAAATGTGTGTATGTTTGTATGTAGAGATAACCCAGCAGCTGGAGACACAGTCGTAGACATGGATCCAGGACCACAAGGAGATGGGCAAGACCTGGAAGGGGTAGAGGTCATTGATACATCCACCGCTCAGAAGATCAACTCACCTGATGCTATAGCATTGTCAGGTAAATCAATCTCTTTCTTATGTCTCTCAAGGATTTTGCACATATGACTTTGTAAACCATGGCAGTTTTTTTTTTTAATGAGAAAAGTTTGCTACCCTTCTTATTTGTGTATCTCATAACACACAGACAGTATGCCTAGGGCCTTTGTTACATGCAGCTACTTTTATCATCCCAAATTGGCATTCATTCTGCATCTGAATTTGAAGATTATGCTGTCAGTAGAAATGAGTACATTCATACCAAGTTACTTCAACATTAAGACTGGCACTGCAGATATGAGACAAACATTTCCCAGGCATTGTGCAATTTCTTAAAGCACCTGCAAACTTTAGATAAGATATTTAAACTTTGGGCTAATTTCATGAGGGCAAAGATATTTCTATGGATGAAAAGATATACATGTGTTTGATAGCTTTGGTAAACTCATATCAGTTGATTTACATATTTGTTTCTATGCCAACAGAGTTGAAATCACAGGTGATGCAGAATCCTAAAGCTTTAGCTGCTCTTCAAGGTCACCTTGACAGTTTAGTGGGTCAGAGGAGTGGATACATTGAAAGGTAAGTAAGCCCCCGCCCCCTCCCTCGCCCCATCCCTCGCCCCATCCTTCTTTTTTCCATCTCCTCCTGCCCAGTCTTTCCTTACTTCCTCCATCTCTCCCGCCCAACCTTCCTCCCTTCCTCCACCCCCCTCCCCAGTCCTTTCTTCCTCCATCCCCGCCCATCCCCCCAGTCCTTCCTTCCTCCATCCCCGCCTATCCCCCAGTCCTTCCTTCCTTCCTCCACCCCTCCCCCCTGTCCTTCCTTCCTCCACCCCCAGTCCTTCCTTCCTTCCTTCCTTCCTCCATCCCTCCGCTAAAGCAGATGTAGAAGAATGCCCCAATGTTTTGTACCTTGGCTCAATAGACCAATTCCTTTTCCCTGGTTTCTTGGAGCACTGTAGTACTACATCATAGCTGTAGCCATCCAAATCATGACAGGTGTATTGCTGTCCCTGAACTAAAGCAAGACTTTTTTAGCTCCTGTTTAGCATACTTGATGGCCCTCCAGTAATAGCGGCTGACAATGAGGGCGCGCTTTCATGTTCACCTCTCTGAATGGATGTATAGCTAAACAACTTTGGGGATTAACATATTTTTTGTTTAAATGTCATGTAAATATGGTGAGATGTGTTTGGTTTATTACGTTCCTATTGCGTGGAAGAATAATTGCCTATGGTTTAGGATGAAGTGTTCTAGTTGTTTACTCTGGGTTGTGGTAAATCACAAGTCACATAAGAACTGTGTCATCACAAAGCAGTGTTTGTGTAGGAAGTTACAAGGTATGACATGGTTGATTCAGTCTTACTTTTTTAGAGTCTGAATATGAAGTGATCTTTATTTCTTATCTCACAATATGTAAATCTGCAATATGTTAATTGAATGCAATGTGTATTAAATAACCTGTATAGGCAATGATGAGAAAGAACGCCTGTCTGTGCCGTCTATTAAGGCTGTGCATAAGCATGTATATCGGTAGTCGTGTACACACAGGGATGATTATAGTCTTCACCTGACTAACTTGCCTTTCAGATTGTTGTAGTATTCACATTCTATCACTCTCTCTCTCTCTCTCTCTCTCTCTCTCGCTCTCATTATATTTCCAGCCTTCCCAAAGTAGTCAAAAGGAGGATAAAAGCCCTGAAGAATTACCAAGTCAAACACACGCAGCTTGAGGCTAAATTCTATGAAGAGGTTCATGCTCTAGAGTGTAAATACGCCAAGCTTTACGACGGTCTATATGACAAGGTAAGAATTTATCTTGGAGCAAGGGATGGTATGCTGAGAATGATTTTATCTTTTATTTTAGTAAAGTGATGGTAATTGTAGATATATCATGGTGTAGTGACTGCATGACTGGACTGTGGATCACATGGTTCACTGTACTAATGTCATTATTCTATAGTTAAATGGGTACGCGGCAGGGTGTGAGCATTACTGTGGTTTGATTGGCATGGTTTGATTCCGAGCCGAAATACATAGGTCAATGTTTGCAGGGTCATAAAAGTGTTAAAAATGCCAAAATATATCTCATTACCACAATAACTTGAAAAGCATGAAAGCAATGTAAACCAAGCATGGAAGGATGAACCGATTATAGTTTTGGTGTGAGAAGGCATAGGTCAAAGGTCAGAAGGTCATAAAAGTGTTTAAAAATAGCAGAAAATATATCCATTAATTCGATGACCTCAAAAACATTGAAGCAATTCAAACTGCAGTATGTATGAGCATGCAAGGATGAACTGGGGCAATTTGGGGTGTAAGAGGTCATAGGACAAAGGCCACAGGGTCATTGAAATGTTTAAAATCCCAGAAAATATATTAAAGGCATCGTTTAACAATGTTAAATCTGAGATGCACGACCCTACGTGTTATCAGTGTCTGTGATATGGTGTAAAATTGAAGCCCTAAAAAAATTGCGCTTCAAAATGATCAAGAAGTGCCTCAAGAAAGTAAAAATCTTTGAGTGACCGGTTTTACCATACTCGTTTTTCCCAATAGACTGTAGTGTTATGAAAACCGTTAGGAAAACGCAAAATTTGATTTTGATTTCCAATCATAAATATCTTGATAATCAGACAGGCGATCGGCTTGTAAAAGTCATGGGGTTCTTGACTGACCTAAAGGCTTATAATTATCATTGCAGCATGAGCTAAATCCAGGATTTTGTTTCAAAATCTGACACAAAGTTGCCCAATCCCTTTAATACTGTGATAACTTTAAAAAAAGAATTGAAACGGTGTGTCAGCCAAACTGGGCTAAAATAAGTATGAGCATGAAAAATTGAATGAAAAGGGTTTGGGTTGTTGAGGTAAGATGTTGAAGGTCATAGGATCATTGATACATTAACATACATATAGGCAGAGGCTTATTAGAGACTAAATATCAGAATTTCTCTGATTGTTTTCCTTCTTCAACATGCACATTCATGTGAGCGCAAACTGAAACAACTCTGGCTACCCTGGGTTAACAGAACCTATTATTATTATTTATTATGATACTCATATGAATGTTTGTCTTTAACCTTATTTGACAGAGACGAGAAGTAGTGAATGGAGTTGTAGAGCCTACAGATTCCGACTGTGAATGGGAAAGCAGCGATGATGAGGAGGAGGAGGAAGAAGATGAAGATATGGAGGAAGGGAAGAAAGAGGTTAATGCATTAGCGGTAAGCCCAGTTTTCTGGCGAGCCGTGTTTTGTGAGCTTTCCTTATCTTATTCCAAAATTATTATTTAGTATGTTGTCTTGCCTGCATAGAGGAGCGAGACGTAGGCGCCACCATTTCGAGCGTCGTAGTTGTCATCATCAGCAACAATCATGCTTTACTAGCAATAACTTTCTATAGCTTTGAGGTAGGATCACCAAATTCATACCACAGGTACATCTCTTGAAGGTACAGGTCAAGTTAAAAAATGGCTCAAATCTGACAAAGGTCGACAGGTCAATGAACTTTCAGTGAAAAGCACTATGCACGCAATAACTTTCTAAAGCTTTGAGGTAGGATCATGAAATTCATATGACGGGTAAATCTCTTGAAGTTGCAGGTCAAGTTCGAAAATGGGTCTAATCTGACAAAGGTCAAAGATCAATGAACTTTCCATGAAAAGCACTGTACAAGCAATTATTTTCTATAGCTTTGATGATGAGGTCAAAGGTGCAAGGCCATCTTAGGTAAATATTTGTAAGATGATCCACTACAGTTTCATCAAATTTCATATGTACTGTATTAGGAACGACCAATCTCGAGGATTTAGGATCAACAGTTTCGTCAGATGAGAAACATTGCACTTGAAGAATATTGAGTCAGAGGCTCGGGCTTCATTGTTAATCAGGCGCAATCAAGGTTATCTAGGGTTTAAAAAAAAAAATTAATTACTAACATTGGTTTTCTCACTTGAATTAGAGTAAAGTTTGAGATATTATTAACAGCATTCTTAATCAGTTTTCTCTCGTTTTGAGGGTTAAAGCCTATGCAACATAACCATTATTGCTTAGTATAAATTGCATGAACCAAAATCCACATTTCCATATGCATATTGCATTCTCACTCGCCTCACGATTTGCAGGCTGGACAACGCTTGGCATTTGCCTTGTTTCACGAGGGTTCTGTTTTTTGTCTCGCCTGCGTAGCAAAAAGTGAGACATAGGCGCCGCTTTTCCGGTGGCGGCGGCGTCAACATCAAAAACTTAACCAAGGTTTAAGTTTTGAATTTTTAATATAATTTTGAAAGTATTAGTTATTATTCAATGAAACTATGACTGAAGGGTTATCAAGTATCCCCAATCATGTGAGGAGACTTTCAGGTCACAAAGATAAGGTCAAAGGTCATTTAAGGTCAACAAACTTAGACCATGTTGTGGCATCATCATCAAAAACTTAACCCGACGTCAAGTTTTAGAATTTTTAATATAATTTTGAAAGTATAAGTTATTATTCAATGAAACTTAGACTAAAGGGTTATCAAGTATCCCCAATCATGTGAGTAGAATTTCAGCTCACTAGGTCAAGGTCAAAGGTCATTTCAGGTCAACAAACTTAGACTATTGTGTGGCATCAGGCTAAGATTTTGAATTATAATTTTGAAAGTATACATTCCTATTCCATGAAACTTGTACCCAAGGGTCATCAAGTATCACAAATCATTAACACAAATTCCAGGTCACAAAGTCAAAGGTCATTTTAGGTCAGTAGACTTGGATTATGTTCTCGCAACTAAATATGAGAATTAATAAATCAATTTTTGTTATTCATATTTCATGAAAATTATCAATCTTGGTACAAATGATAGTAAATAATTATTCTGATGATTCTTTGTCAATATTCACTTAAAAATGATGATTATTTATTCTATTATTGTTATTTAGTAGTATTTGAAGTAGTTTCCAACCTTAATTCTAGATTTGATTTTGTTTTGTTAACAGGGAGAACTTAAAGGAAAGGCAAAAGTCACAGATGGTGAAGAAGAAGGTAAATTCTGCTTTTTATGTGATTTATTTTTTCTTGGAACTTTCATGTGCACAAAGTAATACATTGTCCAAAAGTTTCATGCAGTGAATTCAATAACCTACAGAATGGAATGTCTTTAATTTGTGAGTTTCCTTCTTTTATTGTAGTTTCATTTTGTCATACGCAGGTAGAAGTCTTCTTCTTTATTTGTACCATGCAAAGAAGATTAAAAATGAAGAAATGATAAATACTGATACAGTATTTGTCATCTGAATATGCTAGCAGAAAAAAGGTCTTATCCATTTACCCCCAAAATTGAAATAGTTTCAATTGCCTTTACTGGAAGAAAGATGTACCGTAATTAACGTTGTATAAACCGCCCTCGTGTATTAACCGCACCCCTCTTTTTCACCCTTTAAAAAAAAAAAAAAAAAAAACTTTTTTTTTTCGTCCGGGAAGAATTTTTTTTTGTTTGTTAAAATTATTGATTTTACCGGCTTTTACGACACAAAGTAAGCCGACGAAAAGAAAGAAATGAATGAAGAAAATGATTGCCGACAACACCATGGCAGCATTTGAGGAACAACATGATAAGAGACAGATCGAGGGAGATCGAGAGAGAGGGGACAAAAGGCATGCCGACGGAAAGCAAGAAAAATAATTGCCGATACCACCAGCGTTTGAGAAAAAAAAGAGACATCGCGGGAAAGAAGCGAAAACAATCGCAGATATTTAATAATTAGGCTTTTAATTTTATAACAAAAATTAGCCGACGGAAAGAAAATAAAATATGAAAACTAAAGTAAGATTCAAAGTTATCACTGATACAAATTAGTACGGCACATCGCGCCAGGAAACAAAGATGTCGTGTGATAAACAAAAAGCAGTAACGATCATTGCATGCGCCAGCCCAACAAGAATTTTATTCGCCGTGAAATAGCCTGCTATTGTATTACGGTAGCTTGATCAATCGAGCGGACGCCGGCGGAGGTGGACGGCCATATTGTTTTTATTGTTATTGGGAGATTAACTCATTAACACAAAAGGTTGGTGAGTCTTAGCAATGTTTAACATGAAACAATGAGATCTCGGACAAAACATAGGGAACCTTTTGACTGGGATCAGAGGTAAAATTCCACCTCCCTGCTTGGATAGCCAGTCTATGTCTAGTACACGTTGTCTCTTTTGTCCTTCTCTCCAGTTGGTTACGGATTAAGAGGAGATCGGACTTGTCTAGGCACGCCCGATGGCTAGGGGTGGCTACGGTGTGCGATGGGCTGCCAAATACTCGCTCTAGATAGCGTGGCTTCTCGGCCAGAATGCCAGTCGTTCCACTGATATTTCTCATTAAATTTAGTTTACTTATTAAATAATAATAATAATAACACCGGTGGAATAAGTAAAACAACATTAGAATAGACGGACTTCACACAATTTGCACTAGATCTAGAGTCTATGTTACACAAAAAAATCGTAAGAATGACCTAGGCTCACATCAATACGAATCATTGAATTAATAATAGTATTTAAAAATTATACAACATAATCCCCCTTTTCGAGAAGTCTCTGAATAAAATGTTAATTATAAATCATCAAATCTATCTCTTTAAATTAAAAAAAACATTTGTTGCCCCTTTATTTTTAAGAAAGAAGGTTGATTCATGATTATAATTTTATTCAATTATTGAAACAGCTCTGAAGACGAGACTAGGAAAAGAAGTTATCTTCATCATCATTCTTCCTTCCATCTCTCCCTTTTTTCAATTCTATTTATTCATATTCGGAATATTTTTAAAACCTATTTTCCCCCTCAAATCTTTCCTTTACAATTTGATCTTCTTTCTTTAAAACGTACAGAATTATTTACTTAATGTAGTTTTCGCATGTTTTCTTTTCTTTCTTTAGTTTCTTTTATATTGTCTCTCGATCCCTCCCCAAAAATCATTCAGCTCTCATATCTTTCACCATCATGTCGCAGAAATTTAGAATACAAAAACATTCCCTATCAAAGATTAATGCATGCCAGACAGCTGGCGCCCAGCTGGGTGTAATATTACACCGCGGTTTCTTTGAACAGGGTTCAAAGGTTCAAAGGTTCAACATGACCATTGTCTGTCCGCGTATCACTCAGCACATTCCAAAATATATGCAAATCTTGGTTAAGCGTATAGCATGTGCCTTACATGTGATCGTTGTTTTTAATTGACAGACAAACAGACCAATCATAATAGAGCTTGTTGGATGGGCACTCTGACAGGGACATGAGTATTTTGAGGATGCCTACATGTAGCTAGCCTTATGCTTCATCTTTTAGTGAGTGGTCTAGATTAAGGATGATAATTTATGCTGACCTGGGACTCATTTCTGGACCGCAGACAACATGATAAACAAAATGTAGCAATGTGCCCTCTATTCAGGACAAGGTCAGTGGGTCACACTGTGATCATAGGAATTACATGAAAAGTTATCAGATACAAGATTATAATATAACATTGACATTAGATATATTTTTCTGATGTCAGAACTTCCGATGGATGATTTGAAAAGCGTTGAAAATGAGTGTCACTTTCAGGACGATGGTATATAACTAAGCCAAGAGCTTCAGGATATTTGTCGCATATCATTTTGGGGACATCCCCCAATCCTCTCCTAAGCGCGCGAGCACTCTCGGTAACACAATTTGACCGCTGCTGAACGCGGAGATTGTAACATACCTAGAGTTTGCAGCATGGTGCATGTCTGTAACGGTGTATAAACCGCACCCCGACTTTTGATGTTTGCCGGCGGTAAAAAAAGTGCGGTTAATACACCGTTAATTACGGTACTGTAATCTCTTGCATAAATGTGATTCGATTTGAGTGATTTTTGTTTGTCAGAGAATTTAGGAAGTACTTGAGATAAAGTTTGAATCTGATTATAAAATGTTACATTTCTCTTTATAAGCATGCAAGCTGATTAAAAAGATATAAGTTTTTCGAAAAGCTACAATCTAATTATAAAATATTACGTTTCTACTTTATTAGAAGCCTTCAAGGTAATTAAAAAATGCTACAATCTGATTATAAAAATGTTTGATTTGTTTCAGAATCACCGTCGGGCATTCCTGGTTTCTGGATGACAATCTTCAAGAATGTTGATATTCTTGGCGAGATGGTTCAAGATCATGATGAACCAATCCTTAGTCACTTAAATGATATCAGAGTCAAATTCCATGAAGGACCACAAATGGTAGGTACATTGTCAGAGTTAAGCCTGGCTTACATGAAGCATTGTTTCACTACGCTGTGACGTGAAGTACGTTCTTCAATTCAATAGAATTCATGCAACAAGCAGAGATTCATGTGTTATAAGGTATTCATTTTTTATTTTTTGTGAAAAGTGCCTGCCAGAACAAAATACTCTCTTTCAAAAATTGACCATTATTAAGTTGGGTGGCTCTTCCTGTATCTTTTTATACCGGTTTTGTAAAGTATCTTTTCACAGTTGAAGGCTCAGGGGTCAAGTTAAGCCCACCACACACGATACTATCCACTATGATCCGATTTTTGAAGAATTTGCAATAGCATTCGATACGAACATTCAAACATGTAAAATCTTAATGACAGAGGATCTGAATAGTCATATGATTAAGAATATTGAAATATCAAGGGATTTCATGCTTCCGTGGAAGAGGAAAAGGTAAATCAGCTCAGAATCTTATTGACGTCAGACCAGTTGTTCAAATGTCTACAATTTGAAACCAATTCGGCTCTCATTCTGACAAGGAGAGTGCAATGCACTGAAACTACGGTTGTCAGTATTCTTGTCATTATGTAGAAGCTAAATCAGGAAGATGTCCTGATGTATCTGGTCATGTATGTATCTTGCAGAGCCAATGAACTGATTAAATTTTGGGGTCACAGGGTCAAAAGTCACAGGGCCTTTTATATATGCCAAAATAGCTTGTGATTGCGTTTATCTCAAGAACCGATTGATGGATTAGTGCCAAACTTGGGTCATGTAAGTATCTTGCAGACCCAATGAATCAATTAGATTTTGGGGTCATGAGGTCAAAGGTCATGGGGCTCATTTATGTATGCAAACATAGCTTGTTAACGCATTGTCAATACTGATGGATGGATTACTATCAAACTCTGGACATGTATGCATCTTGCAGAGCCAATGAACCGATTAGATTTCAGGGTCATGAGGTCATGTATATGAAAAATAGATTTTAATCACAATATTCTGAGAACCTGTTAATGGATTACAATCAAACTTGAATTTCAAAAATTGCTTCTGTTTTGGTTTGTAAAATCGCTCTATGGTGGAGGCTTCATTTTCGACTGCATGCAGTCGAACATCCATCTAGTTTTTTTTTGGGGGGGGGTTCAGTTCAGTTTCTGAAGAGGTGTTATAAAAACAGACATGACTCTGATCTTTGTCTTGTATACTAAACTCTCTCTCTCTCTCTCTCTCTCTCTATCCCTCTATTTACAGGGCTTTACGTTAGAATTCTTTTTTACTGCCAATGATTATTTCACAAACACCGTCCTAAACAAGAGTTATCAGATGAAAGCAGAACCAGATGAAGGTGATCCATTCAGCTTTGAAGGACCAGAAATCATTGGTTCACAAGGGTAAGGACAGGCAAGATTCAGAAAATAATGTTAAACCATGTCATAACAAACTGAAATTGTGCAAAGTAAACACTTATCATTGGTGCTTGTGCAAATGTCTCTTTTAAATTTACGCGAAAGCAGCAAGCTTTGCGCTGACATTAAACAATGACTTGTCCTAATTTTGAATTGTTATTACTATTAACATCCTTTTACCAGCATAAAATATAACATCGTTTTCACAATACCACCCTAGCATTGTGTAAAATGGGTTCCAGAATGTCTTATTGGTCAAATGACACCATGTGACAGTGCAGCATTCTATTCTACCACACCTACCATGCAAACAAACAAAATCCCATCAAAAAGTGATAACCCACGGCTAGACATGATAATGCATGGCTATGATACCAGTATGCGTATCTCTGGCACGTACAAAATAAAGGCGTGATGAAATGCAAGTAGTTCCGAGTGGCAAGGACATTGATTGTACACTGAGACACGCAGTATACTTGTAGAGGTGTCGTAGTCGAGAAGTTTAAGCTCTTGACTTCAATTGCAAAGGTAGTGGGTTCAATCCCTTTGATAACTACTAAAGCCCTGGTAATGACAAAGAGTGAAACAGGCTTTTAAAAACATAAGATATACAGCAGTGTGTAGGTATGTGTATTTTGTTTTATGGTTATGATTGAATTTTTAAAATAAAAAGTCATTGATTGAAATATAAACTGGAGGTGAGCAAATTGATCACATACTATAAAACCTAGATAGTTAAAACCGCTTGAGGAAGGCAACAAAGGCAGTCATTATGAACAGGTGGTCTTTATGTACAGGTTTCTTCAATATATGTTTCAATACGAAAAGCTCTTTAAGGGAAATGAAAAAAGTCCTTTTAGACAGGTGGTCTTTCTGTACAGGTGGCTGCTAATACATCTTTTGATTTGATTTTCAGATGTGAGATCGACTGGAAGAAGAACAAGAATGTTACGGTGAAAGTAATCAAGAAGAAACAGAAGCACAAGGGAAGGGGTACAACACGTTTGGTCACCAAGACAGTCCAGACGGATTCCTTCTTCAACTTCTTCAACCCACCGAAAGCACCCGAGGAAGAAGTGGTAAGTCATCTGTCAGCCAAAATTTTAACCTGTAGCATTTTCGTATTTACTGCCAAAGAGAATTAAGTCGAGATGTATTCCATAGTGATAGCAAACCCCCTTAATCCGCACCGAAAATCATGCTATGTTTCGTTTATACAGCAGCTAAAGTGCATTATATTTCCACGGTTGCGCACATGGATTCTGTGCTGTCTGAAATTTTTCCTGCCACCTAGTCGTAAAACATGAATGAACCCATGTGTACAGTGTAATCATTATCAATATTTATTGTTTGATGTTTGTGTTTTGTTGAGACAGACAAAGGGACACCACCTGTCAAAGTTAGATCCAATGAAAGATGTTTCGCTATGTTATGTAGGCATTATTTTCCTGTTCTATGTGTACTCTGCTTTAAAATATTCATGCATCACCATTGAGTGATGACCTTTAGGTCTAGAGGTCACAGATCAATTTGTATTGATGTTTAAATATCAAATCAATACCAATATTTATAACTAGAAATATTGTTTCTTTCCTACAGGATGGAGAAATTGAAGAGGTAATGGTCCATAGAAAAGTGCTACTCTAATTTTGTTATGTATTCAATTCAATTTTTCAATTTTATTCCATTCTTCATAAAAAAAAACATATATATATATATTCCCTCGTTATATTTCTTCATTTTGTTCTGCTTTAAATAACCCATAGACAATTGTGTTGGGGGTAATTGTTTCTATGACATGACACACTTTATTTTAAATACCCTGAAACCTTACCAAAAATAATTTTGTACCCGAGTTCTAACTTTATTTTAGGGGATCATTAATATTTTAAGGACATTGGTGAACACATCATTGCTGTATGGCTTGATTTTTGTTCTTTCATTTTATTGAATGGCAATCCAACCTTTGTAATTAATTGATTGTAAGAAAGCAGAAAAAAATAAGACAAACAAGAATGGAAAAGTTTGAAATAAATCGGACTAATAATAAGAAAGTTATGGATGTTTGAAATAAGAGATCACTAAATCTTTGTGAATTTAGGCAGTTTGGTCAGTGGATTGTGATGTAGTCAAGGATAACTCTCCTGTTTGTTGTATTAAAAATTTCATTAATTTGCGTTTTTCTCCAAGTGCCTTCTCCATTGGGGCTCTACTCAATATATATTATGGATCTCTATAAATAAAAGATCCTCCAGATTCATACATTTAGAAGAAAAATGAAATTTTAATCATTTTATGTTGAAAAAATGGGAAAGTTGTCGGCTACTACATCACAGAGACATTACTGATTCAGCAAATTTGAAGATCCCATACCTTATAGTGATTACAACTTTAAAAAACTCATAATTTTCTCATTTTCTTTCCCAATTTCATTCAAACTTTCCCCAGTCTACTTTTCTGATTTTTCTGCTTTCTTCTAGAGTAGTTTGCTATCAAGGTTGGATTTCCCTTTAAGGGGGGATTTATTAATCTTACTCATCGGATACTTTGCCCTCAGACCCTCTTCATGTTAACACTACTATTGTTATTTGCTAGAGCTTATGTGTTTTGGGATATTGAAGATAACTAATACGAGAAATGTTATGAAGACATAGTTTTGTTGTAGCTTTTTTTTATAGATGAAAACTGTTTTTCTCACAACTTTTTACCTTTATTAACGCTTGTTTAATGTTATTTGTAATGTTATTTGTACGTAGGATAATCTTTGAAATTGTCATTGTCAACACAAATTGGCAACAGTGACGTATCTTGCAAGCTCCTCTGTACAGAAAATGTCTACATTTTATATACTTTTTTTCTTCTTTTTTTTTCTTTATTCCTTGTTATAGGATGAGGAGACTGAAGCATTACTAAGTGCAGATTTTGAGATTGGTCACCTGATCAGAGAAAGGATTATCCCTAGAGCAGTCCTTTACTTCACAGGAGAGGCCATTGAAGATGATGAGGTAAACACCCCTGTTTATCAATATGGAAGTACCCAGGTTGAAATGTGTGCATAGAAGTAATGGGTTGTTCCATTCAAATATGGGTTTATAGTAGGTCCAGCCCTGATAAATTCCTACATGTGAGACGGCAAATTTTGCACTGAATTTGTACATACCTAAAACTTGGCTTGAGCAGGTCAGAAAGATGGCTAAATTTTTTACACCAGATGAAATGTTGTGCCACAGGTTCTTCTCCAATAAAAGATATTAGTATTCTTTCATTTAAGACTATCTATTGTTTAAATAAGTCCATTTTGCTTTCAAATTAGTGAATTTCTTTGAGTATTTTCCTTCTCAAATAGCGAACAGTATGTAGTTTGTGTACGTGATCATGATCGCAAACATAAACACATGAACTTAGACTGTTTGAAAAGATGAAAATGTGGAGAATTTGTTTATTTTGAAAGCAAATTTGAATTTTTAAAACAGGATTCCACCAATAGATAGTCTTAAATGGATTAAAAGCAACATCTTTTATTAAAAGGAAAATAAACTGGCCTAAAGTTTTAACTGGTGTAAAAGAATTTCTAGCCATCTATTTAACCTGCAAAAACCAAGGTGTGGGTATGTTCGTAGTGAATGCAAAATCTACATTGTTGTTTCACATGTAGAGACAAGTGCGCTGGATGAGAGAAATTAAATCCAGGCTCCAATAGTCATGGTCGGGGCCTAGTTTACATTAAATCCAGGCTCCGATAGTCATGGTCAGGGCCTAGTTTACAAACCAAAACGACTCGGGCTTATTAATCTGAGATGATGAATTTTAATATTCTCCTAAAGCCGTGTTCAGATATGTTACAATAAACTACCATGGTCTTTTTGTGAACTAAATGAATGGAAAGTGGGAATGAAACTATGCAAGAACACGTGTATTGACTCATCTGTCGGTTGTAAGATTGAAAAATGTATAGTTAAAGTGCTGCAGCATATGTGAACAAGCCTATTTAGCAATTCTTGTTCTACTTACAGTACAATAGCAAATGAATTATTCCTGCAGTTTAACTGTAGAATCATGCACCTAGCCAAAATGTTAGCTTGCATGCAAATGAGAGGTCAGAGATTGAGGGGGTTCATCATTCCCATAACATGTTTTGAGAATGATTTGATTTGAAAGAATTTCACTGATGCTTGCAGTGTTTTTGTTTTTGTTTTTTTGCGTCCATATATTGTGGTCAATCAGACAATGTTTGTCCCCCTTGCCAGACTATGCTTAGCTTCTTCCCCATTTGTGCATCATCTTCTCTTAACCATGTCAGATCTTTACTGTGCAATACCCAGCTTCTTTGTTTTGTCTTTTTGAATTCAACTTTTGTACTGAATTGTTTGAGTTGTGTATTACCTTTTAGGCAGATGTGTAGGGATTTCTGCTTTGATAAGGAGCTGTTTTAATTCCTAAAGAGTATATGCACTCATAAGTAAAAGCTTATATTAAAAAAAAAAGGTAAATGCTTATATATTTGTTCATAGTTTGATATCACTAAAGTTGATTGACTCATAATGAGACTTTTAAAGTGCACATTATTTGCTTTCTTCAAATAAAATTGTGTCTGCAAAAGATGTATAGCAGCTTAATGTGAATTCTGCAAAGGATGTACTGCTTATAAATACTATCCCTCCCTCCCCCCCCCAAAAAAAAATAGTAATAAATTGATTTTAATGAAAATGAATAAATAAGTAAAGAAATGAATATATAAATAAGAAATAAAATAAAATAATGATGATGAATTACCGGTGTGTTGGCTCAGTCAGTAGAGCGTCCGCCTCACAACCGGGAGGTCGTGGGTTCGAACCCCGGCCGCGTCATACCAAAAGACGTTAAAAGATGGGAGTCGCTGCTACCTTGTTTGGCGTTCAACAATAAGGATAGAGCAATGTCGATCTGGCGCTGCTCAGTGGCTGCCGGGCTCACGATCAATTGGGCACAAAGAATTTCCATTTTCGGTTTAATAAAATTTGGAGTGGACTATAAAGATTATTATTATTATTATTATGAAATAGGATAATTTCTATTCTGTGCATAGTCCTTTTGAGTCATCTTTCATGCTTCATTTTGTGAAAGTTAGCTTTATAATCTAATGTCTGGCAAATGCTAGAAAACAGCAGTCCTGGTAAATATTTAAACTTAAGGGGAAGAAAATGTTGAACACATTCTAAATCATTAGAATTATTATTATGCCTTATTATGCAACTGGATGTTTTCATGTCCACATGAATTAGTAATTGCTTAGTAATTTGCCTTCCATGTTTTAGTTTGTAGTGGAAGTAGAGTGAAATCCCTCTGCTTTCTAACTATACTAAACTTCTACTCCATGCTACAGTACATCAATAAGACTACTACATGTAAGGTATGTCACATAGCCAAACCAACAAGCCCATGTGTCCTAGTTGTCTGCCATGCTGTATTTGTCCATCTGTTGTATGTCATCTATTGAGAAGTTTAGATAGAGACGGTGGCGTAGCGAAGGGGTGTGCCCCCACCCACTCCCCTCCCCCAATCACATGATAATGAGAAGAGGAAAGGGAGAGGGGGTAACCAATGAGAAAAGAAGATGATTGGACCAATTCACGCACCCTCCTCCCCCCCATCAGTAGTCTTGTTGATTTGCTGAGTAAGACTAGTGCAACCATCATAATACCAGTACCTTTGTAATGTCTTGGACCAATGCTACTAGCGCCACTAAGTCATAGCTGCCAACCATTCCTACTTTTTGGCCCTCAAACTAATGTTATGGATCCTAGATTCCTCTCTTTTGTCAAAACTTCTGTAATAAGTACACAAAATGACTGTATTCCTAATTGTGCCTTGAGGGATTCCTAACTTCTGCTTTGAAGGTTGGCAGGTATGCTAGGTAGATAGTTAAACCAATGTTTGCTTGGAAATGATAGAGTAGGGTATTGTATTGAATGGTCCTTTCTCTCACCATAGCATGCAACCCAATTTGTGTGTATAGCATGCATCCTTATGTAGAAGTTAATGGAAACATTTAGTGAGCAAAAATACATATTTTCTTTAGTGTTATTCATTTTATTCCATTTTTTTTAATACCCAGAATATGGATATTGTTTATCCATAGTGTATTGATATGGATTTATCCATAATGTATGTATGGACTACAAACCTCCCATCTATGGGAGCTTTGTAATGGAGAGTATTCTGAATAAGTCTTCTTCTTTGTTTTCTTTTTTAAGTCTTAATTTTTTTTTTTTCATGTAGAGGGGGAATTTTTTACTTTTTTATTTAGAAGTGTTAGAATAGTTTCATATCTGTTACCCTCTGAGAAGTCTGAATGTTTATGCTTCCCTTGCCTGCTGCCCTATCTTCTATTCATTCTAACACTTGACGGTAGTTTGGATTTCCACAAAAGGAAAGAAGAAAACAAACTAAGTCAGACTTTGATCATTGGTAATTAGATCCTAGAGGACTGGGTATTATCCTCCATACAAAGTTGACTCCTAGAGAGCAAAATAACTTATCTTTAAACTGATATATATTCAAACCATTATATCTCGGTCACAAGCCCAAACTGGCCAGTTCCTGGGCATTTGTGGTATTGCAATAGTTTGTTCCGTTAGGTGTTGGTTTTGTTGATGTGACTGAGGTATATCAATATAACCTTGCTCTTAATATGAACTTTTTATCTCAATTTGATAGCCTGTGGCTGTGCAAACAGATCTGCATTTATTATACATTGTTTATTCACATGTGCATTTTTTTTTTCTCTCTCTTTTTTTCTACTTTTCCAATTTTCTTTTGCTGTCTTTCTCTCTTCTCTTCTATCATATCTATTTTGTTTTCATTGCTCATACTGTCTCAAATACTATTATTTCTCTTGTCTTGTACGTTCTCCTTGTCTTCTATCTCTCTCTCTCTCTTTCTCTCTATCTCTGCCTCTCTCCATGTCTGTATCTCTATCTCTATTTCTCTCTCTCTGTGTCTCTCTCTGTCTCTCTCTCTCTCTAGTATGAAGAAGAAGCGGAGGAGGATGACCAGGAAGGAGAGGAAGGTGATGAAGAAGATGATAATGATCCAGACTTTGAACCTGGAAAGGTGTGTACAAAATATTTCCTTCCAACCTTCTATAATTTTATTAATAATTGTTGGGTGGTTATCTACACTGTAAGCTCATTTGACTACTACAGGTTTTTATTATTTAAAAAAAAAATGTGTTTTAAATCGCCTTTCTTTCTCAAAGGAGATGACCCAGGGGTGGATACAGGCAAATTTCAACATGTATGTGTTCAATGTATATCCAATCACCAACTTTGAATCATTGCAATTAACAGACAGTCCTTTAAAACAAATCTTTCATTGTTTGTTTGTTGGTTTGTTTATTTTGTTCAGGTTTTCTATTTTATTTATTTTTTCCCCAGAAGCCTTTTCAACTACTAATATCAAGCTCTACATGATTATTTTCATTAATGTATTATGTCAATTAATATATGTGTGCATGTTTCATTAAATATTTGCATGATTTTTTCCTCCCAACCTTGCAACTACCATGTTCCTATTTGTTCACTCTTTATATCCATTCCTTATCTTTTCTTCCCTCTGTTGTCATCTGTAACATTTTTCTATCTGTGTATTCTCATCATTTCTTCTCTCCTTCTTTCCCTTCATTTGTCTTTCTCTCACCTTTTATTATCCTGTACCATTACACCTTTCCTTCCTTACTGTTATCTGTCTTTCCCTTCCCTGCTCTTCTTCCTTTTTCATTCATTCATTTTCATCTTCCTTCTGTCTCTCATCTTCACTTAGGATGGTCAGAAGCCACCAGAATGTAACCAGCAGTAGACGTCCCTCGCTCTCTCTGTCTCATCGTACCTCGTCTTACCCATCATGCCTTGGGAGCGTATGAGGTGTCTGAATGAAGGCCAATCTCATCTTGTGGGACTTGTTGTATTGGAGCAAAGTGAGTCCAGTTTGATCTAGACTGAAAAGGGACACTAGGAATCTACCGCTGGCTACGGATTTCGGACAATCTTTTCTTTTTGTTTACACTCATCTATCAACCAATCTGTTCAAACATATTTAAAAGCTACAATCTTGTGTCGCAATTATTTCTCTGAAAGTTGGACCTGCAGACTTTCTCCTGACCGTATTACACCTACCATTGAATTAGACTGTTGCAGGAATATCACACATTGGTGCTTCACCATTGTAAAATTTGATATATGTAATAAGGAAAATAAAATGCAAATTTAAAAAGCTGCAAGTTTATATTGCAATTATTTCTCTGAAAGTTGGACCTTCAGACTTTCTATAGACCGATGTACACACACCATTACTGTAGACTATGGCAGGAATATCCCACATTGGTGCTTCACCATGTCCCTTAGATCATTGTGAAATTTGAAATATGATAAAGGAAAGAACAGTTTTTATCATTTTTTCCACCTTTTTACAGCTTTTGAATTGATCTATTACAAAGAGACAACGGTTGATAGAAGGCAAATCTTTTTAGTTCATGAAATGGTTTGAGAAGAATATGCCATGTAATGTTTGTTACTTATTTGCTTCTAGTCAATTATGGAGTGATAATGTACTATCATCATTGTTACTGGTTGAAATCATCACGGATTGATTGAAAATCATCTATTCCGTGAAACTGCAATTGTTTCTTCAGAAAAGCACTTTTTGTAACTACATTTTGCAAGCAGCTGCATATTATTTCCAAAAATATCATTCAAAGTGAGACCAATTATTGAAAAGTCTTTATTTCTAAAGGAACTCGTTCATCGATGTGAAAGGATGTTATGTCTGAAATCCAAGAGTACTTTTAAAAAAAATCATCATTTTTTTACGTGTAGTGCTGTACATTATTTTCTGATTGTAAAATAGGTTCTGTTTTTGTAATAGTAGGTTCCATTTATGACTTGGTGCATTGGGAGTATGGTGGATACAATAAGAAGTTCAGAAATAATTGATGGGAACCCTGCATTCTATTAATGATGTACACCATTTAATGTCCTTTCAACCAAATTTTTGTGGAATTTGTTGATACATTTGTTCAGATTGCTGCTGTTTTATTCTGGTTATTGTCTGTATTCATGGGACATTGTTTATTGCAAATTCTGTGTGTTTATTAAATTCAGGCAGATTTGTTGAGATGATGGTACACAGATATTAAGCTAATGATTTACTCTTCAACAAGGGAATACCTTGGCTTGAGTAAAAATTGAATTTATGGCTAGTAGCAGTTAACGTTTGGAAGTTGAACTAATATCTTTGTTGAATGGAGGCACTTGCAAACGTTGATGTAAGGGACTATATTTGAGTGCATGTGGCATTTATCTTTAAATCCTCTTGAACTTATCTTGCGACTTGACTTGAAGCACTCCCAAATTGAAGTGAAAACTATTGATACTGGAGTGCATGGGGCATTATATGTGCAAGATATTGAGAGAACCACCATAATTTCAGCCTCTACTCTTGTTTTTAAATGATAGGTTATGTGAATGTTTGCCATGTCAATATTTTCATGATCTTATGTCTAGGTTGTGGAGTATCCACATTTAAACCTGATGTTTAGATTTTGTATTATGTGTGTGGGTTTTTTTTTGTGTGTGTCAGAGCTAATGAATTAAAACGGGCTCATGTGACATACATGCACTTGTATACTTTCTGTAATAGGTTCTTTTGTAAGTCTTTCCTTGGTGATAATCAGTTATAGGTTTGTTGAGTCTTAACATCCATTGTAACAAGACCTAGGGTGGTGTTCTTAACATTTTATCTTTATTTTAGGGACAAATGTTTAGCAACAACTAATGTACGCAATTTGCATTCTGACTATTGAAATACATTTATTCTTGACAGGTGAATGAAATAATGTGTAAAGTGGCATTTAACAAAGACTAATGCATTATACATTATGAAAATGGCCTATTGTCATATGTTCATAACAAATCTAAATTTCAGGCATACTATTGGTAGTGGCTGTGCATAGGTGATGCTTACATAGAAAATTCAGAGAAGGGGGGGGGGGATGAAAAGCTGCAATTGAAAATCTGATATGACAATTGCAATCATTTACTATAAATTTTCAGTCGCGATAGCTCAGTTGGTAGATCAGAGGTCTCGTAATCCAGCGACCCGGGTTCAAAACCAAGTCGATGCGCTAGTGCCCTTTGGTAAGGCATTAATCCTCATTACCAGCTCCCTCGGAGAGGACCTAAAGCCAGCCGTCCTCTGGTTGCTTACTAACGAGCATTCATGCTTTCCTAGCAGTCGGGTAAAATAACCACCACTAAAAATAAATATAGGTAAGATAATTTTGAGATGACAATATGATTTATTAGTGCTTATTTTCATCCCTAAAGAGCACTGTCTTTGGGGCATATGCAAACCTTCCCTTACCTAAATGTTGAGGCTGCCCAGAATTCAATTCTGTTCCCAAATTTGTGGACATTTCAGCAATTAAACTTGTTACCAGGGATGCCAGTTTTCAAAGCTCACTTGCTCAGTGATGAAAACGAGTATCCCTGTCTAATGCAAATCAATTATAGCATTCATCTGGCATTTTCAAAGCTTTTTTGTATCCTAAAATGATCTGAGATATTATCTTCCACCCCATGTTTTTGCAAGGATATTTTTTCTTGTGTAGTAGGGGTACAAATTGAACTTTGACTCTTTTATTACCGGAGGCAGGTCAACTATGTAGGAAATAGATTGCCTGTGGTAATAAAAGAGGTCCATAGCAAACGTTTGGGTAGAAGAGTGGAATTGTTTGAATGGTACTATGGAACAAGTATGTGACGTTACAAGAATTGTTTTTCTACTGTAAATTTCTGACTAAATATATTCTAAAAGGAATGGTGTCTCTATTGCCATTACAAATGCTTTGCATGAAGGAGGAAAAACAACAAAAATATGAATGTTTTCATTATGAATGTTGATGGTATTTTGTGTAAATTGTTTGTGAATATTCTTATTGTAAAGCTGAGTTTGAAACTTGGAAAAAAATTAAAAAATTGCTCATAATTTTAATTGATTTCAGAAATCTTGACCTCTTTCACAGAGAAAGATAACCATGTATTTATACTTGAGATGGTATGAATTGCTTCACAGTACATAATTAGTCTGTTGTAGAAATACAGTTGAGTTACTCTTTTTCACAAGATGATTTTGCTGTAGCATTAATATGAGGTGACTTTATAAGAAGTATTTGATATTTCCAATGGTCTATGTCTGACCATGGCATATTTCACACACATAGAAAAACAGAGAAAAAAATATTAAAAACTATGTTACAAGCTGTTACTGTAAATTTGTTGTACTCCTAGTATTCTTTGTTTGCATTACTCGACTACTCCTACACTACACAGGGATGAGATTCCTCCGCCGATTTCGAGATTTAAAAAAAAAATGAAATGGAAGCTCTTATTACCAATCATGTGAAAGAATATGTTTTGACTAATACGTGATGATACAAATTTTGCCGGGAAACCGCCTACTAATTGATAAATCATATCTATCCGGCCCGGATAGATATAGGATAGTCCCATATACATCTTTCTGTATACAGTGCTTGTAACTTTACCAAGACTGGGCCAAATTTCTTATCACTTTGATGATTCCAGAACCTTTCAGTACACACCAATGCTAGATGATCAACTTTTTCTGATTGTTTACACAACGTTTCTTTCACAATGCAATCGCATGCCCAGAACTCAACTTTATCTTTAAACATTACGGGGTAACAAATATATCTCAAATTTAGAATTTAACTTAACCTCTGCCAGGGGCGTCGCCTCGGGACTCTCATTCAATCTTCCTCCTTTTTGGAAATTTCTCTTGTCTTCATCCCTGACTACATGTAGTGGTGTAGTGCTAAAAAGAAACAGTTTGAGATGTGTTTTAAAGTTGTTACAGGCCTGATAATTGCCCGATTTAAATCGGTTTCCCGATTTTTTTTATTTTTTCCTGATTTTTTCCCGATTTTTTTTTTCCGATTAAAAAAAAAAAAAAATTTTTTTTCTGATATTTTTTTTTTCCGATTTTTTCTTTTGAATTGTCCCGATTTTACCCCTTTTTTCTCGATTGTTCCTGATTTTTCACAATTTTCCCCAATTTTCTTACTAAAAAAGGGGGGAATGTTGTTAGATGCCATTTTTTTTCCCCGAATGCTTTTTTTTTTTTTTAGTCAAGGGTGGGTGGTTGGGAAAAAAACAAAAAACCTATTTTTTTTTCAGTGCTCACTATCACCCCTGTTGTTAACAATATTACTATTTTTGATATACCGGTACATGTATTCCTGCATTTCATTCCCAAGCTCTGCTGATGTGACATGTAGAACTATGTACTTATTTGAGGGATAGCAAGTAGGGACTTTTGAGAAGACCTGGGGGGTGATCCACTAACTGGGAACGATATCGTTCCTAAGAGCAAGTTTGGGGATTGATTTCAATCCCAGCTTAAAATTGATTCTACCTGACTGGTTCCCTAAATCGCTTTTAGGCTGGGATCAATCCCAGCGTGAATAATCATGCGCGCATATGAATATTCATGTACGCGATCAATCAACAGACTCAAATTAGGGTCTCTGGGCATCAATCAATTGCGTAGCCGATCATATCGACATAACGATAATTAGCCAGCAATCGTCGCTTAATTTGTCAATGACGTTAATTTCTATGTTGATTTCGTTTTTTAACAGAAGAAAGCTGAGTGAAATTTTGCATAAGACATGACAAAAAATCATTCATGACTGTTTCATGTAGCAGTGTGAGGATTCATACGATTTTCTGTGGGTATAGTTGTCTTTCTTTATGCTTGTTTCGAGTAAAATGCCGGATTTGACGTAGGGCCTAGATCTACGTAATGTACGTAAGTAAGTTAGACCTACCGTCCCCATGCAGCTAGCATGTAGCAGCGGCAGTCTTGATGTGGTATTCTCGAAAGCGGACTGACTAACTTTAGTCTTTAGTGTTTTACACTGACTTTGCCAGAAAGTGTAGGCTAAGAGTAATACCAGAGTAGAATCTACTAAGAAGTAAGAGTAAGAGTGATCCGGATCACTCTTAGCCTTAACAGCGATATTGCTCTTAGGAGTGATATTGAGCCTAAGAGCGATTTTATCTCATTTGGGATCGATTTTAGCCGTTAGTGAATCACCCCCCGGGGCCCCGTCTTATAAAGAGTTGAAATTGATCGCAACTTATTTGCGATTGATATCAATCGTAACTATGTGCATAAGAGATAGGAGACTGCAAACTTGCGATTGATTAGAGGACTTATGATTGATTCAGATCAATTGTAACTCTTTGTAAGACAGGGGCCTTGAGGTTTCTGTTGGGTATGTATTGGTAAGATGAGATCAATCTTAAAATGCTGTAACTTGTAACCGTTGTAGCACAAACATGTCATAGAACACAATAAACCTATTGTATATTCATAACCAGCATTTATTGCACAGAGAGAGAGAGAGAGAGAGAGAGAGAGTAAATATGTACAACATAACATCAGCTCAAGCCACCGGTCTAATTTAAGTCCACAATGAGCCAGTTTGGAGATACTATCCGCGCATTGGTTTGATACCTCTTCTTGAAAGTTGTGTCATCATTATTCAATTATTCTATAACGATTCTATGATGCACAGGTGGAAGTATTCTTTTCAAGAGGGTAAACAAAGGTATTCATGAAGCACCTACATTTTTTTGGCAGCAATTGTTCTAAAATGCACAAAGTGGAACTTCTCGACATTTAAAAGATTTGTACCATGTGATATCTCCAAACTGGTCTATGTTGGTTTCCATTACATTAATTTACCCTTTAAATGTACACAAAGTATTATGTGGTATTCCAAAAATAGCACCAACAATTATATTTCATCTTAAAATAAGTCAACAATACAAATCATTATATCAATACATAAACATTTGGTTCCATTTTAAGTGGTTACCATTATTGAAAAACAGCATAAAAATAAAATAAACTATTGAGGGTTCTACTCAGCCAAACTAACTGGTTTATATCCTACATTAACACAAATAAGATATGACCGTTTACAAGTTAGTTTGACCATGGACCTAGTCCATGGTTTGACTGTAAAGGTTCTTCTCTACCCTTGCAATTAAGCTCTTGAGTTTACTAATGCTCCATATCATAAGTACAATGGCTTTGTTGTTCATTCATGAAGTGTCGATGGAATTTATTTTCTGTCTATAAAATGCTAATCTACTTCTCTCCTGCTCTATCTAG
This sequence comes from Mesocentrotus franciscanus, assembly GCA_037976565.1. Taxonomy (NCBI): domain Eukaryota; kingdom Metazoa; phylum Echinodermata; class Echinoidea; order Camarodonta; family Strongylocentrotidae; genus Mesocentrotus; species Mesocentrotus franciscanus. Next base: position 20,195,927 of record CP137684.1, on the reverse strand, counting down.
TCAGGATCACATTGTAATTAAGTACAAAATAGTAACATAGTATTCATATACATTCTTGCTGTGTAATATAAAATCATCTTAATCCAGTATACTGTTTGAACAAACTACATCCATATACACATACAATTTACAGCAATAGGAATTCTCTCAATATATGAGCTTCAAATTAATGCTGCGTACAAAATGGAAGACACTCAAAAAACAATATATACATATAACTATTTACAACGGAGACGATTGCGACAAAAGAAATGAAAAGCATGGTTGATGCATGTAACATACCTGCTAACTTTCTACAACTTTTTTAAAGGAATTTCTGAAACGAAAGTAGGAATACATGTACAATGTATATTACATACATTTGTAGATGTTTTCTGAAAATAAGAGGAATATAGGGTTCATACAACTAGTTAGAAGATTTTAAAAGTAGTTCTAACTTTAGAATCTACCAGTTTGTTTCTAGTTTATCACTTTGTATCAAATGGGTTAAAGTTTAAACATTTTGACTATATTTTTTCATGATAAGTAATATCTAAAATTAATAAATATCTTGATATAATACTCCCTTTATGTTGATAAGTACGTGTTTATAAATATCTTGGTATATTTTGGAGTGTATCATATGTAGCAGGTCATAATATGAATAATACATTATACAGACATCACAGTGACAAACAAAAACACAATTTCTAAGGAATAGAAGCTTAAAACGAAATGTACACTGAAAGACTGATAAATCATGAAAGAATCAATAGGATATGTATGGCCAGATACCTGAAGCAGGGTGCGTCACTAACGGGCGCCCGGGACACATGGGCACCCTAAATCTAAGTCCGGACCCTCAAAATGTTGATATTTTTACATAGGGCCCTGCTCATACATACTGTCTGTAAACAGTTCAATCCAAACACCCTTCATAAATACTTAGTGTTGAGCCCTGCCTGAAGGAAAACAAACCTACAAAATACTACTAATATCACTGTTGAATTTCACTGAGGTCTAGAGCCTTACATGCATACATTAAGTCAACTTTTGTCTTTCAGATGCATCTCCTAACTTTGGTGATGCCAAAAAAAAACTATAAAAATTTAATCATTAAATCAGATTACGTGTATGTTAGTTTGCGTAAAGTTTTTAAATGTATGTATAATTGCTTGGTGGGTATCTCATGTGCTATTATATGCTGATATATGTGTGTTATATTTCTAAGATTGTTTTTATTATTAATCAGATCTCGACACTAACAGGTACATACAGATCTAAACAAATGGGTGTAGGCCTACATAGACCCTTTAAATATTGCTCCAGGTCCTTCTTGTGTAAATAGTATACAAATATATACTGCCATGAGAGGCTCTGGTTAAAACTATATGGGCCCAAGACCCAAGGTGACTGCAATAGTGCTATTTTGCTGAGGCGTGCAGCACCGAAGCAAAATAGCACTATTGCAGTCATCGAGGGACCATATCGTTTTAATTTAATCCAGAGACTCTAATAAAGACAGTATATATTTGTTTTATATACTTCATTTATATATTCATTGTTCATTGATTGGTTAAAAGATTTTGCTGTAAAAATCAATATTCCAAGTTGGATTCAAGTTTCAACAAACAGTTTCATAACTCCAACATACATACCACCCCTACGCGCATGCGCACACTACTTGCGTATAACATGTCTGCGTGTGGGTCAAATCAAGCGGCCGACATTGCCCAGCCGTAAATAGTCTTTTTAGTTGTGGTACTATTTACGGCTTGGGAAAATAGTGCGTTAATTTTTTATCATGTGAGACACTTTTAACCAATCACTGAACAAGAATATATGAATGACGTATATAATTGCGATTAAACACAACTTTAAAAAATAAGCAAAGTCCTATATGCAAGATCATGATTGGCTGGAAATTTAGTTACGTTTAAATTGTTTAGTTGCATTTAAAGTTAAACACAACTTTTTATGTGAGAGGCAGCTGGACCCTTTGTAGGAACACTAGTGATTATCATGAAAATCATAATAAATTAATAATCATAACATGTCTGAATAGTCATAGTGGACTTGGTTAAGTAATAAGAGACAGGTGAACATTTCTACATGTACCGCTGTAATATATTATTTGAATGCTCAATGCACTCACTTTTGGCAAAGGTAAATTAAACAAATAAAGAAATCTATAAATAATCAAACCTTGTTATCTTTTCTTAAGAAACAGAATAAAATGAACAAATACGGACAAAAATATTTGTGTAAAGTGTAAACCTTGAGAGTTAGAGCATAATGTGAATTGTAAAAGTTTTCTCTTGCACATGATCTCATTAACAAAAAATTCAGTCATTTAAATTAGGTGAACCATACACAAACAGACAAAATTTGATGTCAAATGGATCCATATCATTGACAACTTGTTCAGTAATTTGCCTAGTTTTGTGAAGTGAAATGGCACATTTGATGTTAATTTAGATTCAAAACTCCACAATACTTTGTAACACATGTGACAAAAAATGACCAAATATTAAGTTGGACTTGCCCCAAAATATTTCCTACTCAGCCTCAAAGGATAATGCATTGACTGTCTCCATTCTGTGCTGCAGTGAGGGGAGGCATCTCCTGTAGAACCTGTGCACCCCTACGGTAGCTTGTGGTACGTTCCCTACTAGGGGTCATAGGGTAGATCTCGGTATGGGTTCCTTCGTCCTCTGCGATGGCTGTCTGGTATAGAGTGTTATCATGATCATCCGTCGTACCATGATCCACGGCATCTTCATAAACAGTCATCTCAGGATCCTACATAATAAATGTCATTAAAAACAATATGATATTGATTATTGATATTTGTATTACATTTGAGGATTGCTTTACCTGACTGCCAAGAAAGCATGTACATGTATATGCTTGTAAGTAAGCAACCAGGGGACCGAGGGCTTTAAGTCCTCTCTGAGGGACTTGGTATTGAGGATTAAAGCCTTACCAAAGGGCATAAGCGCATTGACTTGGTTTCAAACGTGGAACCTCCTGGTCATGAGACCACTGCTCTACCACTCATCATGCCCATCGCTATGAAGATAGCATCATTGTTATTTTGATGGGTTTCATATAAAGTGACTAGCATAAGAACTGAAGTGATTGTCTACTGGTGAATCAGTCCGATCCAAATCAAATTACTACCAGTACTTCATAATACAATACTTCTCTTACCTACTACAGTCAAGAAAATGTCACACAAGCGTCTACAATTGATTACAGATTTTAAGTTTTCAGGCTTGAACCAAAGTTCAATAATCTTTTTTAAACTTGCAGTTTACCCCCAAACTCTCCTTTCTCTCTTCCTTTATCATTCCCTTTCACTCTGTTCTATCTCTCCCCTTCTCTCTCTCTTCCCTATCTCTCTGATCTCACCCTCCCCCACACACAACTCCCTCCCTCTCTCTACCCTCTTTCCATATCTATCTCTGTCCCCATCTCTTTCGCTCTACCTTTCCCCCTTTAAACTCACTTCTCTCCTCTTCTTCTTGAGTGGGAGTGGTCCACGATCTTGTAGTCTCCTCACTTTCTTCTTAGAGAGTTGAGGAGGGAGTGACCTGGGTCGTTTGGCTGTTTGACTACGCCTCGGTGGTGCTACAGGTTGTGGTGTCATGCGATGTCCTAGAGGGTATCGTCTAGCTGCACTTCTTGTAGTCATCGGTGGGGATGATACTGATCTTGTCGTGCTGCCAGCCTGGAAAGTTCAAGAGTCAGCAAGAGCTTTAAAATATCAGACTGGTATTCACATTAAAGCTACTACTTTACTTTTGAAAATAAACATTGAAAAATCATCCCAAAAGATGTGGAAAGCAGGATAATAATAATGTTCCGCTTTTATATAGCGCTTAATACTGTACAACAACGATGTCTCCAAGTGCTTTACAGATATATTCACTAGAACACAACACCTCTACAAATATTATACAGATAGTGCTTATGGTTTGGAATTCACTTGAGCTTACTTCACTAGTTATGATATCTATGATTAAGAATAGTATTACAATAGCACTATTGAAATTCTATAATTTTCTTTATAAAATCAACATTACCATTTCCTTACTTAAAGATACCATGTCCCTTTTGCAGCCAACATCAAATTCTGTAGAACTTTGCAGGAATTATGAATATGTCATGTATGTCCTATCTGTGAAATTCAAATGTTAGTAGTGTCCTAATATTCAAATTATGCAAGGAAACCAGTTTACTTGCTAGACTTCACTGTCAGACACTATTGAGTGACTGACTGGCTTTTTTTTTTGTTGGTAATAACGTACATAACATGAGCTGTAAAGGCAGACCTGCCAACCTCTGGAGTTCAAAAACTGTATTCTTTAATCCCAAAGGTTGTATTTTACCTACAAAAGTTGTATTTAAAAAAAAACCCGGATCAATGCCTCTTACAGTTCCTACATCGAGCATTTTTTATGGAGCGTTGGTTGAATATGCATGATTTCGTCATGACTGGTGTGTTCGATGAACCAATGAACATCCCCAAATTGCCAATGTGAGATGCTGGTAGGATACTTTACAACACAGAATGGGTATTTTGCCATTGAAAATGGCACACACACACACAATAAGATTTTTTAAAAAAATTAAATTTTTTTATTTATTTTTTTTTGAAAATCATATTTTTTAAAGGAAAATCGTACTATCGTATTTACTTCTAAAAATCGTACTAAATACGACTAAATCGTACTGGTTGGCAGGTCTGTAAAGGGTACATGAGCATTTGTCTACATCACTAACCCACTTCTTGTAATGGCCAAAATTAAACTGATTGAATCTTTGTGCAGCATAAAACGTACGACCATTCGGTACAATGGTCTGAAAAATCAGACTATTACTTACTGGCTCTATAGCTCCTAAGTCGATTCGACAACTAATAGTCGTTATTTTCCCACTTAAAGACATTTTCAAGCCCCCTTTTTAGGGAAGTTCTAAATTAGTATTGTCTTTCAAATGCCATTGGAATTTAACCTTTTCATTTTTTGGCCTGCAAATGGGACATTTTCCTACATTCTATAATAGTCAAATCCATCAACAATTCATGCTGTTCCAAATTTATGATAGATGCATAAGATTTAGAAGCCTACTGGCCTACTGTATCTTCATACATGCTTTCCAACTAGGCCTTTGGGTTCACCAGCCATATAGAAACTGATGGGCAGGGCGATAGCTACTTGAGATTGTTACGTCACTGGAAATTGCTTCTGATTGGTCAGGAATTTCATGAAGCTCCAAAAATAGTTCCCTCTCATAGAGATTGTATGTGGGAGGAAACCATCGGAGCAAGAAGACTTAACCTATGACCCATCTCGCTTACATGTAGATGCGCACGTCATAACTATCTCTCTCAATATGCTATCAGCAGGGCTTACATGGTAAACCATTTATGTTATTGATATTGATCTGATTAAAATGATTTAATTCATACCTTTTTGTCACTCATTTTCAAGATGTCTTTCCTCATAGGATAAAGAAGATCCTTCTTTGGCATGGAAGGAGATGTCCCCTAAATAACAACAAACACATCATAGTCATTAGTAACAATTATTGTTGAAACGAATTCCATAAAAAAACAATTCATTACAAACTTCAGACTTAAAAGCTGAGCTCTTCAAACGACATGCACAGACATTGCACAATATGCAGGAGAAACAAAACTGTTAATGAATGTATAAAGGCCTAATCCACTACAATTTCAAATACGGTGAAAGACCACATGTGTTAAATACAGTCAAATATGGATTCTATGATTTCTATCACCTACTTAAAAAAAACTAGTGGCCTTGAGCATCACTTTTGATTGTACTAATCAAGTGATCTTTATATCCAGGTTACCAGGATACATTCAATCCTTATTTTGTGTACATACTATTTCTAACCTGAGAGACTAAGTCGCTGGTGAGATGTTTCCTGCACATACTGCGAATTCTCATGCTTGCTCTGAACGGCGTTCGTCCTGCATCACGTGTAAAAGCCTCTTCTTTGCGTCTCTCCATGACAGAGGGCGTACGGAGTGAAGCACGGTTCCTTCTAAGGGTTTGGATGGTTCCTTGAAGCTTGTCAATCCATGACAATGCTTCATTGTTATCAGTAGAATATAACAGGAGATGATTCTCATTGGATGACAGCTACAAAAATGAATGATATAGAAAGAGAATTTCATTATTGACACTTTGACAACCTTTCACATAAAAAAATAGGAATCTCTCAAGACAAAACTAGGAATACAGTCTATTTTGTATACTTTTCAGTTTTCACACAGAAGTTTTCAGAAAAATAGAGGAATTTAAGGTTCAAAACAATGGCTTAAAGGCCAAAAAATAGGAATCATTCCTCCAAAATAGGAATGGTTGGCAGCTATGTGTTTAATGAGTACAATGCAATAGAAAATATGAAAGTTACAAAGATAAAAGATATAAAAAAATGGCTGCTTATTATAGCAGACTACATGTATGTATCCTTTGTTTACAGGCATGCCTGCCAGTGCCTGTCATGTTCAGCACATCCTTTCTTTGGTTTAGGTATGAACACAGCGATATGTACAAACATACATACACACCAGCATAGCAATCATGCACTAAATAGCATCCAACGGCAAGCAGGTTATGTTTGTAAACAAAGGCTCATAATCTACATTATACAATGAACACATTCTAGATTTCTGTGATTGGCCTGCATTATCAACATCATAATCACCATCATGTGATGGCTGCAGCCGAGATGGAGTTCAATCTTCGAAGACACACGCTCTTTTCCATCATGATCTTAGGAATCTCTTCTATCACAAGAATGAGATTATGTGCAATTATATCCATGAAGTTGTCGGGAAATTGGTCCAGATTGAACTTCCATGAAAACATATCTTTTCCTAGATTTTGATTCATTGAAGAGAGAAAAGCCATTCCTTACCTTGAACAGAGCCCCTGCTCCATCAATCTTCTGTTCCCCAAGCACAAGGTCTACCTTACAATCTTCTAGCTGGATTACAGAAGAACATGTATAAGGCTTAGCCAACAAGGGGCGCTCTAGACTCATGTTATGCTTAGCATAGATTAAGATGTCTGAGAAGAGGAAGAACATGCGCTCATGGGACCCGGAGCCATTTTTAGTGACCTGTATACAGAAAAGATAAAAAGAATAGAATGCACAAGGCTCAAAACAACTTTGGATTATCTCACATATATATGTAGATGTCTGGAAGTTATGTTTCCTGCAGCATACACACAAGAAATTAAAGATAATGAACAATGCAATTGTAGAAAAAAGGAAAAAGGAAATTAGGATGAAACATGTTATGTATAATGTCATATCGTTCTACTTTTATAAAAATGTGAATATTTGAAAGGAAGAAAGGCCCTTTCTAAGCACCCCCCCCCCTTTCAAATAGAGCCAATCTAGGCCTGAGCCATCACATTTTCCCTTTAAAATGAGGCCTGAGAGATGAAAAACGGTCGGGCCCAGATTTTGCATCAAAATTGTACATACTTAAAACTTGGATTGAGCAGGTTAGAAAGAGGTGAAATGTCATGCCACAATTTATTCTCAGAAAGAAAAAAATATTAGTATTCATTCATTTAAGACTATCTATTGGTGGAATCCTGTTTTAAAAGTCTTGCTTTCAAAACAGTGATTTTCTCTGACTGTTTTCTTTCTCAAACATGTAGGTTATGTTCAATCACGATCGTAAATTTGCAATTACCATTGCTAACATGATCACATGAAACATAAGAAAAACACTATGAGAAATTCAACACCGTTAGAAGTAAGGCTGTGACGAGTACTCAAATACTCGAGTACTCGCACTGTTGACAACTACTCGAGTACGATTTCTCGTACTCGAATACTTGGCCGCCATTTTTTTCTTTTTTTTCCCCCGTTCACCTGGCACTGTCCAGGCCGACAGTCAGCCGTGCCAGAAGAGCACCGGCATGGCACCGTGGGTAAAAATGTTTCCCAGCTCAATCATACACAGGGTGTCACTGTCAATCAACTCACCACTCAGAAACTGGGACCAAATCTCCGCATTTCTGTTTGGACTCGGAGGAATATTTGTCTGTCATCTTTAATTTTAAAAATAACATTGTTTCTATTATTTGTAAAAAATTAAAAAGCACAAATCGGCGCTTTGAACAGCAACTTGAAGTAAAATCAAGTGGGTTTTTGGAGACGAACCTTCGTACTGTTCGTAGTATGGTGTTGGCAAAAAAAAATAATAAATCAACAAAAAAAAATCAAAAAATTCAACAAAAAAACAAAAAAAACATGGCGTCCGAGTATTCGAGTACTCGCCTGTAAGCCTAGGAGTGTACTCGAGTACCTCATTACACAGTTATGCACAGCCCTAGTTAGAAGGAAAATGGACTTTAAAAACAGGAATCCCACAAAAGTCCTAAATTAAAGATTACTAATATATACTTGACAGGAGAATAAACTGTGGCATAACAGTTCACCTGGTGTAAAAGTAAGTTACGTAAACAAATGAAATTCAAGATTTCTTTCTAACCAACAAATGCCAAGTTCTAGGTATGTACAAAGTGAATGTAAAATCTCTATTGTTGTCTCACATGTAAAGGTCAGTGCACTATATGAGAGAAATCCAAACCAGGCTCCAATGGTCATGGTCATGGTCCGGTTTACGAACCGAAACAACCTAGGCCTAAGCTCAATGTATCCTAGGAGTAGTAAGATTGATTTAGTTTTGTATTTCACTCCAACAGAGATGTATTACAGACACATAGAAGTGGGCTCTCATGGGGAATTAGACGTCATTCGGATGTTAACCCAATAACAGGTGTTGTCAATCACCAGGATTAACCTTCAGTTTTATGACCAACAGGCTTTATGTAATGCTGTCTGTTCCCAATATGGTAAAGTCCTCATCTGACATTTGCGTCACCCGAAGACTCTCCGAGAGATGAGGGGGTATTTCTTGATTGGCCTACGGGTTCGCTGTGTGCTGACTTGTACACCCATTAATGGTATTTCCCCAAGTCTGGTGTCAGCGAATTATAGCCTTCTGTACATGGAAACTGACGCCCCACTGGCTTTAAAGATACTATGTCCCTTTTGCAGCCAACTTCAAATTCTGTAGAACTTTGCAGGAATTATGAATATGTCATGTATGTCCTTTCTGTGAAATTTAAACGTTAGCAGTGTCCTAATATTCAAATTATGCAAGGAAACCTGTTTACTTGCTAGACTTCACTGTCAGACACTATTGAGTGACTGACTGGCTTTTTCATCTTTGGTAATAACATACATAAAATGAGCTGTAAAGGGTACATGAGCATTTGTCTACATCAATAACCCACTTCTTGTAATGGCCAAATTAAACTGATTGAATCTTTGCGCAGCATAAAACGTACGACCATTCGGTACAATGGTCTGAAAAATCAGACTATTACTTACTGGCTCTATAGCTCTTAAGTCGATTCGACAACTAATAGTCGTTATTTTCCCACTTAAAGACATTTTCAAGTCCCCCTTTTTTTAGGGAAGTTCTAAATTAGTATTGTCTTTCAAATGCCGTTGGAATTTAACCTTTTCATTTTTGGGGCCTGCAAATGGGACATAGTACCTTTAAAATGTAAACATTGCATTGTACTAACCTTCATGAGTGGACCCTCTTTGATGAACTTCCGACCAGGGACGATGAGTTTTTGAGCCCTGCCACCAAGAGAATTCTGGATATCAAACATCTTCTGAAAGTTCTCATGTTCTCTGATGTATTCATTGATACCTTGTGTTACTCGGAGATGTTTTGAAGGGCATCTGAAATGTTCAAAATGTATAGCATTTTATTATATACCGCATATGAAGATACTAGGCCGCTGATTGGTCAAAACTGCAGGCATGAAATTAGCTACTGACTGCTGAGCAGTATAGTGAAAAATATTGACCAGGCATAGTTCTACTTGCGTGTACAATAGAAGGACGCAATGGTTCAATGGTTGCGCATTCCTATTGCGCATTGATATTCCAGAATGCTTTATTTTCCCATAGTGCTGTAAGTCAGGCGCCATGTTCGGGTTTGGTTCGGTTCGGCAGAGCTCGGCAATTTTTTCGGGGTTCTGTAATATAATAGCAAGCAGCGTTATAGCTACGGTGGTCGGCACTGGGCAGGATGGGCGGGTCCGACCAGCACGGAGGACTTCTGCCTACCACTCCTGATGAAAAACACTGCTTCCGACCGGCACGAATTTCACATAAAAAACTGCTTTAAAACGTAACTATTTGTGAAGAAAAGTAGTACTTGCATTCATATTTCTGTCTTCAATCGTGTTTTATTTGCAATTTTACAAGAATCATGTTTTCAATTTGACAATAAATGATATTTTTTAAAGATTTGCCGAGACGGTTATTGTCTAATGTTACGAGTCATGAAAGCTGCTATATTGAATTTACCAATGTATACTTTATAATACACAGAGATAGCAGCCCAGGCTCGTTCGATTATTGTTCTTTTAAATGTTTATTTTTAATAGGGTAAAAAAAAACACTTCATACTTTTCCTGGATAAATAAATTAAATTACTATAATATACATTTATTTCATTATTTAAAGTGTAAAATTTGTCCGATATTGTTACAATTAAAATATTAATTTTTTTATTGATTGGGTTTGAGCCGAACTTGTTTTGATCAGCTTCTAGTACGCATGTGTATTCTTGTTTATAGCTTGCGATCGCGACGTTGCAGAGGTCAGGATTTGGGATTTAAATGGCGTCAGTGAAGTCGCATGCCCACCACTTGAGAGGCATAAATCACAAAGAAGGAAAATCGAAAAAAAGTAAATATAGAATGAGCAATGATGACATGAAAATTAGGTACAAAATGACAAGTTAATTAGCTTGCAAAAACGTTTACATTTTTTGGCTGAACATCCGAACCAGGCCTTTGCGTTCGGTTCAGCGGTTCGGCTACAGCACTATTTTCCCATGATCATGGGAGCCATGAGAGTGTGTTATATCAGTGTTCTTTATGACAAGGTTCCACTGAATAAAAAACATTTTGAGCCACATCTTACAGAAACTACTACCGGTACTATACCTTTGATTTTGGAATAGTCCTCATGGCTGGACGGTGTGTGGTCTAAGAGTTGCTTGAGTAAGAGCTTGTATCTAAAGGAAACAAAGATAGTCAAACTTGACACTGGTACAACAATCTATATTGGTACAACCGAATTATATGATCATATGAATAGAAAATAGCTTCTGGATGGGGTTGGGGCAATTTTGGTTACATACATGAGAAAATATGTCTCCTATCAACTGTAACAAGTTTTGCTCAAATTTGGTTTAGCATAAAAAGCATAGACAACTATGACTAGAAGTACTCTAGCTTCATGGTGAATCAATATTATAGACCCAAAGTTTATGTAATGTTATATAAATGTGATGTCCATGTAACGCTGGTTCAAAAAGAAATGTGTATTAACTATTAAGCAAAGATATTGAAGAGAAGCAACTGAAACAGGAATTATTCTGGCTGGGCACTGCTATATATACATGTACATTCATTGCATGTATCTTAAACAGATGATTTCATCTTCCATGTGTAGTAGAAGATCTCATACCAACGTTACATGGACAGTGTTGTATTTTTTGCTTAAACCTTAAATATGGAATGACCCCTTCCGTTTCATAGACACAGGCTATGTTAAGTGGAAAACCCTCTGTCCCTTGGATAGGACGTTAAATGGAGGCTCTGTGAAGAGGAGAGTCACCACCTTTGCATGTTACAAACCCACTGCACTATTTGTAGAAGAGTTGGGGGAAACCCCAGTGTAATGGTCCACCTGCACAACCCCAATCAGTTATAACGGGAGACCCGAGGGTTACAGTGATTCAGTTCGCTTTTCGCCTCCCAGACACAGGTGACGCCAATACTTAATAATAATAATAATAATAATAATAATAATGATAATGATAATAATAACCCTTCTACAAATCAGACTGTGATAGATCATGCATGGCTCCATGTACATATAAAATGACAATGTACATTTCAATGATTGTTTCATACCTGTCCGTTGAGGGAATAATTGATATTTAAATGAGGCAGCTTGAAGACCAATACTATACATTACAATCCATGATATTGACATTGTATAAAGGATCAACATAATTATACAAGGCACATATACAATGTTAATTCTACTTATCACTGCATTGATAAACAATTATCTCTTTCACTAATGCATGTAATGATTACAAATTTCAATTTCAATTTCAAATTACAATTTTTGTTCTTACCTTGGAACTCTCTGAATAGGAGTAATGAGTAGAGCATGCAATGTAAGACTACGGCATTGTTCTTTCTTCTCCGTCTCTCTCAAGAACCGAACAAATTTAGCTGTCTTGTTTTCCCATTCCTATGTTGAAGTACACAAAGATGCAGCAAAATATCATTAGCCATCTTGCCCCTTTATTTTTTGCTCAGGAAAACAATTTAGAATGCGAATTGCATAGATTAAGTGTTGCTAGGTGGGACAAACATTATGGCTTGTCCTACCCAACACATAATGTATGCAATTCGCATTCTGATTATTGAAAATTGAAATACCATTGTTCATAACAGGTGAATGAAATAATTTGTAACATGGCACTTAACAAAGATTTGTGCGTTAAATTTGATTACATTATGAAAATGGCCTATTAAGCATACCTGTAGAAGATCGACTGCCTTCTCAAAGTTATTAGCATAGGTAGAGTAGAGCTTGATGTAAGGAGCTAGCTGTAAGAAAGCTTCTCCAATACTCATCTCTTCCATATGAGCTAAGAGTTCCTTGTTAATGGCTTGAATAGCTGTAATGTCTCCAAACATGATACGAATATCATTCTCGGGCACAATACGCAGCTGTCTCAATGGTTTTATGAAATGCTGCAGATAGAAAAAAAGAGAGAAAACATTACACAAAAATGAATTCAATGGATTGTCTTATGAAGTTGGATATAACTTAAACTCCAGTCTAAGTCTGGTTTAACTCCATTTCTGTTTCTGAAAGTCCAGTTTAAACCAGAGTTAAGTCTAGTCTAAGTTCCACTACAGTTTAGTTGGCAGGAGATGTACATGTAGTCTGCTGCTAATGCACATGCTCAGTAATTTTATTCAAATTAATCCAGAAATGGCAAGAACATTCCAGCACTATTCTATTCCTAAATAAAAGGCATGACATTCATCACACGATTTGTCATGGTTAGTCTCCGAAAATGCCTCAGATTGTCAATGTAGAAAATACTTCTAACATTATATCATATAACAGATCCTGATCCTACAAGTAAGGGATTCAAAGTTCATACTATATTGTTAAGGTACGATGCTACTGTACATGTAAGCCATTCCATAATATAAATTGTGACAAATTGATACACTACCTTTATCATGATAAGAATGTGATTTTATGGCATGATGCATGTAAGGTGTAATCGACTTCATAAAATGATAGAAGACATAAACATGTCCAAACTAAATATGAACTGGTAATTCACTGATTATGATATTTGGGGTTCTCCTAGATAGCTTACAGTGATGATGATATCCAACTGTTCCAAGTAACGTCGTTCTGATGCAAAGATCTCTGTAAGAATCTTCTCTCGTTTACGCTCCATTTTAGCACCTCTTGTAAACCTCTCCTGAAAGAAATTTTCCAAGTCTTGCTTGATGGCCTCCTTGCTCTCACGCCAGCTCAGTGATTTCCGAACTGATCAAATAAACAGACAAATTCAATTCAATTAATTTTATCTTCACATTTGAATAAAAACAACAGTCACAAATGACAATAACATATACATTAAAAGAGAAAATAACAAGTATAAAACACAACAAATTCAAATAAGGTGGGATCTGCAAAGGCCACAGGCTTATCAATGGCAATCCCTATTACAAAAAAATGTGATATTTGTATATGTACATGTATATAAAGAAAACAAATGTAACATTGCCTCAGATTCTGAAACAAAATCCTGGATTTAGCTCATGCTGCAATCATCATTATAAACCTTTAGGTCAGTCAGGAATCACATGACTTTTACAAGCCGATCGCCTGTCTGATTATCAAGATATTTATGATTGGAAATCGAAATTTCATTTTTTGTTTTCCTAACGGTTTTTATAACACTACAGTCTATTGGGGGAAAATGAGTACCGGTATGGTAAAACCAGTCACTCAAAGATTTTTACTTTTTTGAGGCACTTAATGATCATTTTGAAGCCCAATTTTTTTTAGGGCTTCAATATTAGACCATATCACAGACACTGATAACACGTAGGGCCATGCATCTCAGATTTAACATTGTTAAACAATGCCTAAGGGGCACAAGAACTAATTATCAAATGGGATTCTCAGAAATGGTCAGTAACTTTCAGTAACTTTAAGACTAGAAAGTTGAAACACAGGCCTGTTGAAACATGACACATTCTATTTTCCCGTAAGGGTAAGACTAGATCCTATGATCTGTGAATTTAAAGGGAAGTCAACCTTGATTTTACTGATTTCACTGAAAGCAGAAAATTGAAAGAGACACGTAAGTTTCAGAAGAATTCTATGAATACCGGTAAGAAAGTTTTTGATATCACTACACAAAGAGGCAACTAAGATTTCCTTTGCAAGCTAAATTGTCTATTTATTTTTACTTAATGATCAACCAATTTCCAATTTCGCCTAATAATCTCTGCAAGAATTATACTATAGGAATTTAGGAAACATTTTCTTAGAGGTTCTCTTTTATCGAGACCATAAGTTTTGATATTTTTGCAAAATATTTATTCAAAACAAATGGAGAGGTGCTCGCAAAGGAAATCCAAAGTTTGCACAATTTTTGTAGGGATCAAATAAAATGTAATAACTTCACAAATTTTTCACCAAATTTTTGCACAGACATTAACAATTTCTTTTCTGATTTTCAAGGTTTCCAACAGTTAGTCAACTGAGGAGGAGGCGGGATGGCTCAGTGATAGAGCAGTGGTCTCGTAACCAGGAGTTTCCGGGCTCAAAACCGAGTATATACGCTAGTGCCCTTTGGTAAGGCATTAATCCTCATTACCAAGTTCCTCAGAGAGGATTTAAAGCTATTGGTCCCCTGGTTGCTTACTTACAAGCATACACATGTATGCTTTCTTCGCAGTCAGGTAAAACAAACAAACAAACAAGTTGAGGTGACCGACCTGTGATTTGATGAGCTTACCTTTCTTCCTCCTGCAGCTGGCTCCTATACTATCCTTCTTCCTCTTCTCTCCTGATGTGGACATTAGTAGGTTTAGGTTTATCTGAATGGATCAAAAAGAATTTAAAAAAAAAGAAAAGTAGTGAGAAATGTCTTATTAAATTTAATATACCCAGACGTTGTCGTTGTGTCTGGACAGGTTGTGTATCCGGACAGTTGATTTTAAAAATAAACCAGTAATTTGAAGAAGTTTACATGCAATATTTCATAAATCTCTAAAGACTTATGAGTTATGTTAGACAATATTATAAAGTAAACTGAAAGCTTCATGCTCTGATATTGATGGTCGTTCATAAGACCACATCTGGCTCTACTGATCACCTTTATACAGAGACTGTTCAAAGTAGATCGTATGGGTTAGTGAGGGGAGGTTACTAAGGCTGCGACGAGTACTCGCACTGTTGACAACTGCTTGAGTACGATTTCTCGTACTCGAATACTCGGCCACCATTTTTTTTTTCCCCCCGTTCACCTGGCACTGTCCAGGCCGACGGTCACCCGTGCCAGAAGAGCACCGGAATGGTACCGTGGGTAAAAATGTTTCCCAGCTCAATTATACACAGGGTGTCACTGTCAACTCACCACTCAGAAACTGGGACCAAATCTCCGGATTTCTGTTTGGACTCGGAGGAATATTTGTCTGTCATCTTTAGTTTTAAAAATAACATTGTTTCAATTATTTGTCAAAAGCACAAATAGGCGCTTTCAACAGCAACTAAAAGTAAAATCGCGTGGGTTTTCAGAGACGAACCTTCGTACTGTTCGTAGTATGGTGCTGGCAACAAACAAAAAATAAAAAAATTTTAAAAAATTAAAAAAAAAAAATAAAAAAAACACATGGCGTCCGAGTAACCAAGGACTCGCCTGTAAGCCTAGGAGTGTACTC
This sequence comes from Mesocentrotus franciscanus, assembly GCA_037976565.1. Lineage (NCBI taxonomy): Eukaryota > Metazoa > Echinodermata > Echinoidea > Camarodonta > Strongylocentrotidae > Mesocentrotus > Mesocentrotus franciscanus. The sequence goes on along the minus strand of CP137684.1, from coordinate 20,179,791 downwards.
GAGTACCTCATGACACGGTTATGCATAGACAGAAATAACCATCTGGTATGGGTCATTCTTTAATAAATCTGACATTTGTTGACATTCCCCATGTATAGAGGCGGTCAGAGGAGCCAGATGCAATCTCAGCGGAACAACTGTCGATATCAGAGACTGAAGCTTTCGGTCTAGGTTATGCACAGCTCTAGAGGTTACGCAATGAACTTTGAGTGTGATTGCCGGTCTCATCGCGCACATGTCATATTTTGATGTTTTAAAATGATTTTGGATGTTATTTTGATGAGGGGCCGGGCTGGGTGTCCGGACACAACAAACAAACAAAAAAAAAAATTTTTTAAATTAAAAAAAAAAAAAAAAAAACACATGGCGTCCGAGTAATCAAGGACTCGCCTGTAAGCCTAGGAGTGTACTCGAGTACCTCATGACACGGTTATGCATAGACAGAAATAACCGTCTGGTATGGGTCATTCTTTAATAAAACTGACATTTGTTGACATTCCCCATGTATAGAGGCGGTCAGAGGAGCCAGATGCAATCTCAGCGGAACAACTGTCGATATCAGAGACTGAAGCTTTCGGTCTAGGTTATGCACAGCTCTAGAGGTTACGCAATGAACTTTGAGTGTGATTGCCGGTCTCATCGCGCACATGTCATATTTTGATGTTTTAAAATGATTTTGGATGTTATTTTGATGAGGGGCCAGGCTGGGTGTCCGGACACGTAACAAACATAAAGACTTCTCTTTTGCTTTCAAATTGAACGAAAAATATTCATCAAATTGCACTAACCATCATAGTCTAGTCTAAGTCTTAAAAATATTCATGAAATAATGCTAGTAAACTTCTAAAATTGCTGTTTTTATAAGTGTCTGGTTGTGTCATCCTATCCGGACACGCAATGTCTGGGCCCATATAATGATATATAGAAATAGATCTGGACCTATATGAAACTTAGATCTAGATATCATCTATTTTCTTTCCAATCTTACTTTTTTAAATCAAACTGTTAAATCTAGATTTATAAAGAAAAACTGAGGGCAAATTTTGCGCCAGATTTCAGCGAAAATCAGCTAGTTAATCCTCCCCATGTACGTGCAGCAAGGGTTACCGTCTGTGTACGGCCTATGGGGAAGGTTGACAAATGTCAGTTTTATTAAAGAATTCCCCTGCCTGCCCTTAGCCTGGCTTAGGCCATACCATACAGTAAAAATTATTTCTGTCTGACATTTCGTTAGCCACAGCCGGCACAGGCCTAGAATTTCTTGAAATTCACATCAAATATCCCAAACTGCGTGTAGGCTAGTCTACAGTCGATTTCAATGAGAGTATGATGAGACATAGACCCCTAATTTTCGGTCTACTCGGACGCGTGCAGTAGTTTGCAATGCAGTCGCTTTGGTCGGCTTCTGTCTCTAAAGAGAGGAGCCGACCCCTACCCAAATCAGAGGCTAACGAACGAAAGAGACAGAAATCTTCGGTCTAGCGTCTGAGCAGTAAACTCTCGTAGTTTAGCCTACCGGTAGTCCTAATTTACAATAATAAATGCATCGGATATGCATCGGGTAAAATGTAGTATTTTGGGCATAAGTTTACTGCTCGGACGCGAGCATTAGTTTGCAATGCAGCCGCTGTGGTCGGCTTCTGTCCTGTCTCTAAAGAGAGGAGCCTCCCCTTTTTGCAGCGCATGCGCAGTAACAATTTCAACACGGAGCGGACTTCAATTTCGACGAGGAAAACCGGGAAAAAAGACCCTTAAATGCGCGACCAAAACCAGCAAAAATTAAAATCTCTTTCCGTAAATTTCGCGATATTGATATTAATGTCTTTCGCACTGATATATTAAATTCACCTCTGTATAAATCTCCCGCATCTGAATTGGAAAACTTGGTTTGTCAATATGACTCTGTTCTAAATGACCTTAAAAACAAGCACGCACCTTTAATAACTCGCACAATAAGGTGTCGTCCTAACGCACCTTGGTTCAATGAAGAATTACATGAAATGAAACGGAACTTACGACGCCTTGAGCGACGTTGGAATGCTTCTAAATTAGAAGTTGACAGACAAATTTTCAAAAGCCAATGTTATGAATATAATCGCATGATCAAACAATCTAAACAAAACCATCATTCAAAGCAATTTGAAGGCTGTAATTCAAAGCAGCTATTTCAAAAAGTCAACAAATTGTGCAGACCAAAAGTATCCAAGGTGTTACCTTCTGACGATTCTGATCTTTCACTTGCTGAACATTTTCTGACTTTTTTACCAACAAAATTCGGAGTATCAAAAATGTTCTTAAGGATTCATCAAAAACGGATGTTTCCATATCCATGCTTGATTCATGCAATTCTTCATTTCCTGAATTTACACCAGTATCAGAGGATACTGTCAGAGTCATAATAATGAAATCTCCTTCTACTTCATGTAGTCTCGATCCAATGCCAACATGGTTGCTTAAGAAATGTTTAGATGAGCTTTTACCAGTCATTACCAAAATTATAAACATGTCTATTCAAAGTGGTCAATTTCCGGTGTTTTGAAATCGGCACAAATCACTCCTCTTTTGAAGAAACCAAACTTGGATTGTGAAATCTTGAAAAACTATCGGCCTGTTGCCAACCTTAAGTTTCTTGCTAAAACAATTGAACGTGCTTGTGCTTCTCAAATTCAGGGCTATCTATCATCAAACAATCTGTGTAGTAAAATGCAATCTGCATATAGACCTTGTCATAGCGTTGAAACTGCTCTTTTACGTGTTTATAATGATTTGTTGTTAGCTGTGGACCAAGGTGATGAGGCTGTTTTGATACTTTTAGACTATTCTGCGGCTTTCGATACTATCAGTCATAATATTTTTCTTGATCGCTACGAAATAGATATGGTGTATCAGGTACTGCCTTGAATTGGTTTAAAACATATTTTATGAATCGTTCTCAATCTATTGTCATTAATGACTCTTTATCCAAACCTCATGTACCACTTGAAGGTGTTCCTCAGGGATCTGTCATCGGCCCTTTGTCATTTACTTTGTACACTGCACCACTTGAAGATATTATTGAAGCGCATGGTTTAGGCCGAATGATATATGCAGATGACACCCAAGTATATGTTGTTTTAAAACGTGATTCCGACCATTCTGTCATTACCAAACTTGAAAGATGTATAAATGATATCAAAGCTTGGTCCACTGCTAATGATTTGAAGTTAAATGAGGATAAAACTGAGGTTATTCATGTAACATCTCGATTCAGAAAGTCCAACCAATTACCATCTGTCGAAATTGCTAATGTTCCCATACAACCTGTCAAAAGTGCACGTAACCTTGGTGTCATCTTTGAAAATGATCTTAGGATGGATGATTATATTAAAAATATTTGTCGCTCAGCCTCATATGCCTTGTATAAGATAGGTCGTATTCGAAATTTTCTTGATAAAAAAACCACCGAAACGCTTGTACACGCATTTATTACATGCCGTCTTGATCAATGTAATAGCCTTCTTTATGGCCTTCCGTACTCGCACATAGCAAAACTCCAGAGAATCCAAAACTCTGCTGCCAGGCTTGTAACACACACACGTTCTTGTGAACACATAACTCCTGTACTCCGTAAATTGCATTGATTGCCGGTGACGTACCGCATTATGTACAAAATATTGGTTTTAACTTTTAAATGCATTCATGAATTGGCACCAATTTATCTGCAAGAACTAATCCATGAATACAAACCCTCACGTAATCTTCGGTCATCTTCTCAATTAAACCTCATGTCTACTTCTGTATCAACACTTTCTTATGGCCATCGCTCTTTTCCAAAGCTTCTGCTGAACTTTGGAACAAGCTACCTTCAAATGTAAAAACTGTCAAACTATTAACCAATTCAAAACTTCTCTCAAGACACATTTATTCAAAATTGCTTTTAATGATTAACTTACTCTGTTCACATTGATGTGTATTTCATATGTATTGTAATTTGTAGGTTTATTTGCACTTTTATGTTTTGTTTAATATGTAATTGTTTATCAGCCTATTCTGTGTGTTATAGCGCTTAGAGACTTCGGTGGTAAGCGCTTTATAAGAGACGTTGTTATTATTATTATTATCATACAGTCAATCTGGTAAGTGGAACCGATGTATATTAGCCTAGAACTAATTTTCAAAAATAAATGCATCGGATATGAATCCGCTAAAGTGAAATTTTAGTCCAAAAGTTTGGCCGGAATTTGGTGGCCAGATCCGTACCACCGAGTTTGCACAGGAGCGCCTATGCCATGGTCGGCTTCTGTCTCTAAGGCCGATGAAAGTTGATCTCATGGTTCTCGTCAGCGCCCGCATCAAATTTTGCTCGCGCACCAAAAAAGTTCAACACTCATCGCTGACGAAATTCCCGCGTCAAAAAGTCCAGATATGAAATTGCCGCCTCAAAAATCAACAATATTTTCGATTGGCTGCCGCGCGGGCCATGTGACACGCGTCCATGGCGATGTCTGCCAAGTCGATCGCTGATTGGTCTAAAGTAGCGGGCGGCATAATATGCCGCCCGCTACTTTAGCTGCCTATCGCGTAGGCCAGGAATAGTCTGCGGCTAGACACGGGGCGAATGTTTTGCCTCACGCCGTACTCCGGCTTCCCGCTACCGTACCGGGTGGGAGCTAACGCGTATTAAACTGTTCAGTGCATTGTGTACGTTGCCCAATTATCGCTATATCATCAAGTTCATAATTTAATACCAGTATAATAAAACAGGGCCTTAAGTTTAAGTCAGAAACGAGACAGTATAAATGAAAATGAAATGAAATAAAGATGGTGTCACAGAAACCCAAATATCACAGAAAATTTGGAAGAAATAGTCATTGGAGTATGATATTGGTGTAAGAGCGTTACATGTATAATGTACAAGACTCGATACCTCGACAAGTTCTATTGGTTTGTATATGAAAGATGAATTTGGATCAAAATCCCTCATTCAAATTCCAAATATGCCCGCGAGAACATGAAATCAAAGTCAGATGAAAGATGAAAGTTGATCTAAATCCCTCATCAAAATCTCAACAATGCCTGACGAGAACCATGAGATCAACTTTCATCGGCCTAAAGAGAGGAGCCGACCCTACCCAAAAGCCAAATCAGAGGCTAACGAACGAAAGAGACAGAATTTTCGGTATAATAGACCCCTAGTCATAGGAACGTTGGCTTTGTCAAAATGTGAATGTCAAAATAAAAATGACACCGCCTTTTTTTTGGACTCTTTTGGAGGTTTTTTTGTGGAAATGACATTTGTTCTTGCTTGAATTTTAACAAAATTACGGCACACTTACTCTCTAGAAATAGAATATAAGATGAGATCAAGTCAATAGAAAGTTCTTATCAATTTCAGGTGAAATATTAGGCGAGCAGACATAGGGCCCCATTTCATAGATCTACAAATGAAATGCCAAGCGCATGGCATGGCAGTACGGCTGCCTGCAACAGCGGGGAGGACCGGCGGGGAGGACCGGCCGAGGAGCTTCCTTCGATCACGTTGTGCGGGATACACATGCTGGCATTGCAGGAAATGATTCTCATTTTCACACTTCAAAATCTGTATATTTCCACATCAATTCACTGAAAAAATATCCTAAAATGAATTTCGAAGAAGTACATACCACTTGGCACCAATGATGAAAGTCAAGATTACGGTTAGAAAGCTGAATTTCGCCGCTACAAAGTTTGATGAAGTGATGTTTTGAAATGCAGCGGGCTAGCCGTACAGATTTGGATATGGTAAACTTTCGAAAAGACCGCGGTCTGTGATTGGTCAATAAATAGCATCTACGGTAGTGGTGAACTAATAAAATACTTTCAATAAAGTTGTAAACAAAATGTGATTTATTTATTTTCCACTTTGATCCCTCCCTCTGATATAGTTTCCCCATTCTTGTTTTGTTTTTTGTGAGCATATTTCTTCTTGTATTTTTTTAATGTATTTTCTACTTATTCCTACTCCTTTCTATTTCATGTTATATTTTCATGGAGTGATTTCTGTCACTAAGATTCCCCCGACTCCTCCCCAGCAAAACCCAATCTCAAAAGTCCTTATGTTCATATAAAGAAAGTAGAAAAATATTTTGGGACTTTCCTTTTTTTTTAATTGTTGAAATTTTGGAGATTGGCGAATTGCCCCTTTACCTGTCCTCCAATATGCCACTAAATAAAACCCCCTTTCACTTTCATCTTCTAATCTTCTGCTTTATTCTGGTAGTTTTCTTCATTATTCACCCCCCCCCCCCCCCTCATTGTCCCTCCCTCTCATTCATTTTTTTTGGGGGGGGGGCAAATATATGTTAAATAAATAAATATGTTCAAAAGTTTATATCAATATATCTTTTTGTCATCTGTCACTTGCTTATTCATTTATTAAATCGATCAACCATATTGATTCATTTAATCATATCTCTAAATGTCCAATTATTTGTTAACAATCAATACTTTCATTCTTTTCTATCCAATTTTCAGTTGTAGCCTATATCATCATCATTTAGAGTCATCACAACTACTTCTCAATATCTAGCAAAAAGTAAGAGCCACCGTGATCATTGGCCTCTGTCAGGTCCCTCCCTCCCAGGTAGCATATTAATGCATCAAGGTTAAATTTCCTTTTCAATTTTGATTGGGTAACTTTGTCTCAGATTCTGAAACTAAATCCTGGATTTAGCTCATGCTGCAATGATAATTATAAACCTTTAGGTCAGTCAGGAACCCCATGACTTTTACAAGCCGATCGCCTGTCTGATTATCAAGATATTTATGATTGGAAATCGAAACCAAATTTTGCGTTTTCCTAACGGTTTTCATAACACTACAGTCTATTGGGGAAAACGAGTATGGTAAAACCTGTCACTTGTACTTTTTTGAGGCACTTCTTGGGTCATTTTGAAGCGCAATTTTTTTTGGCTTCAATATTACACCATTTCATAGACACTGATTACACGTAGGGCCGTGCATCTCAGATTTAACATTGTTAAACGATGCCTTTAAAGATACTCCACAAATCCTCATTTACATCTCACTATTATTGAAACCAATGCCATCATGCTTCAGTAGATCATATATATTACAATCATACATTCATTCATACATACATGCTAAAGGACTCTCTCATGCTTTCTTCATTCACAATTCATCATTCACAATTCCATGAACTACATAAGCCTTTTTCGTCCATTGACATGTATTTTTCATATTTAAAAATGTCTATGTATATGACAATTATGATTTATGTTTCATGACTTATGATGTTTGTTCCATTCTTGTTTTTCTTATATTATTTAATCCACAGTGGTCTATGTACCCTGTGTGTTATCTGGAGTTTATATATTTTTTTTCATTTTCAATATTGTATTTTATGTATTTTTTAAATGTGCTGGTAAAATGAGAACAATTTAGCCATTGGCTGCTAATCATATTTTGTTTTATACCATGAATAAATAAATAAATAAATTAGTGCAGGTTTTAACAAAAAGCGTGGCAGCTTGTTTTGCGGCAGTTTGCTGCCCCGTATAGATTACATTCAGGTTTAGCATAAGCATGTGTTGTGTCCTGGCTTGAAGTTAGGAGTTTGGTTAATGCAGAGAATCAACTGCATGGCAGTACAATTGAACAACCCTTTACTTCTCCTCAAGAACACAGGAAACAATTATCACCTCAAACAAAACTCAGGTCCACACACAATCTTTTCATACTCTGTCACTTTTATTCATTTTTTTAATGTCATTTTTTTTCATATTTTTTCCTCCCATGTTGAAGAGAAGAATACAGATGAGCCTATGGCAGCACAAATACAATCATTCTACAGTTAACAGATACATCAGATCATCTTTCTTTTTAGGGAGAGCAAATAAACAGAAAAAACTATATTCACAAATAATGCCATTAAACTGACTTAATAGAAGTAAAACAAAATATAAGATTGAGTAAGCTAACAATATAAATATTACATAACGGCTTGCTTGGATCGAGAGGGCATAAAGCGGTCAAATAATGTAAAAATAATCATGCCCAGAATCAGAGAATTTGGTAAATAGGTTTCTGAGAGATAATGCTTATTGTTTGCTTGTCCAACATAGGCCATTATATTACTTAATAGAAACCTATTTGGCCAAACTCAAAGGCTCTGATCATCGATTATACCCTCCGTCGTTTTTATTTTATACTTAGTCTTATTCCAGGCATTGTCAATAATGGTATGTTCTTTGCTGTAAAACTGAAGTCAATTTCTCTTTCTTGTAATCTCATTCTAAATTATAGGAGAAATTGGCGCTAAGTTTACAGCAACCTGCAGAAACATTTCTATGATGTTATTCTTTACCATTCAATGACTGGAAAAAGACTAACTTTGGCAATACAACAAAATAATCATAGTTTAGTCCAACAAGCAGTATAGCACCCCATACAGTTATTACACACCGATATGAAATGAGCATCTTTTGCTTCATATTTGAGCCTTGCAAATTTTCAAATGGAAAAAGTTTAAACACAAATTTCACTCATTTTTTGGTGTAGGTTTGAGCACCGGTTTCCTATTATTCTTTAAATTTGAAGGAAAAAAATGCAAAAATGAAACAAATAAAACTTCTCTTTAGAAAATGGAATTCAAACTTCATGGCTTTACTCTTCAATTGTTTTATCAAAATACTGTAATTTCACGTGATACAAATTGTCATACAAAAAATTGAAATGTATGTACTTCAGTTGATGTGTGTAGTTAGTGAATTTGACCATTTAAATTGACAGTTGAAATCCACTCATTGCGCAAATCTATGAAGGAATCATTTGAAGAGAATAGAAAGCTAAATCATACAAAATTTATTAACAAAATTAATTATGCAACATATTAAAATATGCTCATATTTTGAAGCAAAAATTAGAATTAATGTCCATGTACCATGGTAATCATTAATTAAGTACACATAGGTGGGACTAATTTATAGCGCTGAATAAATTAATGAATTATTCATGATCAATGAATAAAACAAAATATTCATGATCAATGCATTCATAAATGCCTTGGTCATTTCATTATATGCAAAACTCTTCTATCAATATTCAGAATGCATACCAGAATATACACATCATGGCTTGTCTCAATTTTCAGAAGCGAGTTACTCATATTTTATTTTCATTGGAAAATTGTTGCTGGCATACATGAGGGCCGTCTAAATAATGAACACATTTGAGCGCATTCTGTTGAGCACTCATAACATTATCAGCTGTGGGTCAGAAGGGTAACGCACTCTGGCTAGAGATGATAAACTGAGGAACATTCCAAGCAAACAGTCATAGCGCCTCGCCCATCAAACCCACAATGTAACATATTTTTTAACCCGTATGATTCACAAAACACCTCTTAAGAAAAAAATGAAATAGAAATATTTACAGAAGGATAAAATGAAGAGATAATGGCACACTTGGAGTTCCAAAACAAACATATTTGAATAATCATTTGATACATAGATACATATTTGACTAACATGAGACACTAAAATAATTCATCTTACAAATGCTACATATTTTGGTGGGGGGAAATGTTGTGTTTGGGAACAAAATGTTTTTACAAAAGTTATTCATAAAATACATTGTATTTCAAGAGGGACCAGTATACAATAGATTTGTATTTAGATACAGAGCAAAGAGAGAGAGAGAGAAAAAAAAAGATCAAGATAAAAAAGAGTATAAAGAAAGATAGAAAAGGTAAGATGAAGAAAAATTTTCAGAAAGAGATAATAAAGTGTAGACAGATAGATAGGAACAAGATATCTATAAAAAAATAAAAACACTGTATTAATGGGGAGATATTTAGTTATTGAGAGCATTGTATAACAAATCAGTTTGTTTTCTTTTATAAAGATGATGTTTGTTAACAATTAAATTTAGTTCTAATATGTCAATTATCATTAATATTAAAACATACTAACAAATAAATAAACTGACCACAACACAATTTTATTCAGATTAAAACCAAATTAATTTAACAGCTAAACACATGAAATTATAGAAATTCATTGTCATAATTATAAAATTGTTTTATTCACAATACAATTATTTGTTAAAAAATAAACACATAAGATGTGCATAATGTATAAAGATTACACTATGTACATAATACAGCACATACTCCTTTGATAAGATGGTAGAATACAACACAATAAACCTATTCAAAATGACATCAAATTATTAACAAAATTGTTTAAAAGACAGAACAAATGATTGTGTTATTCAATCCAGCCACTTCAGCTGCTTTGAGACTTGAAAGAATTTGATTTATCATGAAGATATTCATCATATAAATCACAGTCGGGAGATATTTACTGTAAACACAGTATATTTTGCCAATTTTAGTTCTGATTTGATCAGCAGTCAAATACTCTATATGAGCACCAAAGCAAAGCTTTTTTGTACAGCGTTATAGGGCAAAGAAAAACCCTTGCTAAAGTATTTCATTTCTTTTCTCTTTTTGAGGGGAGGAACACATTAAGGAGAAACGTGGGTCAAAATGAAATAATATATGTCCATATAACGAGGTATTTTTGAGCAAAATAAACTGGTATGTGAGGTAGCAATTAACTCTATTGGAGTAATACACTCTGTGAAATTCTTCTACTTGCTTTAATATCACTCATTAAAGTCCCTTGACAAATTGAACAAAATATTCCAATAATCAACTGCTTTGGTCTTTATTAAATCTTTACATTAGGAAGAACACAGAAGTCATGAATTTTCATTTCAGGCTTAAAATACCTACAAAAGATTGTTTTATTGGTGCAGGGCTACCAGGGAAATGCTAATACTAAAACACAAAACATGGTACATAATCAATTCATCCAAACTTGATCTATAATAAAGCAACTTTTAAAATATTTCATACGGTAAAATAAATCTCTTCTGTAGTTTGGCACAAGTTACAAAAGTTTAAGGAAATATTATGAGACATTTGACTTTCATGGTCTTTTAATTTGACAGTATATCACAAGACTTTGCAGCCATGTAAGTTTATCTGAACATACACAAAATCTTAAATGAATAAACACTGATTAAAAAACAAAACGGCCTTATTCATCACCATGTATTCAGATTGGTCTATATCATGTTACACAAATTCATAGTCCAACAAAAACATGAGAATTCCTGGTATAGGTTTTCCTTGTCTAAACAGTTTGACACAAATAAGTTGTTATGAGACTCCCCTTCCCCTCTTTATTGTCATAACAGGACAAATGTTAGTGAGTTGCTATAACCCCCAAATTGTTTGCTTTTATGTCAATATCGGCTATGAAAAATCGTTGAAGCTGAAAAAGTCTATTCGGAGCCAGAAGGGCATTAATTTCTAGTTAACACCAGTCTGGCCCTAAACATACAATCATATATATTCTCTCTATCTTTCTGAGTTGTTTATAAATCTTGGAACTGAAACCAGAAGAGAAGCTGTCCTTCTAAATACAAGCCTTTGATTCATAAACACAGATCTGAGGTAGAAGCAACATAGTCATAAAATCTAAATAATCTATTTTGGCTATCTGATAAGTAAATCTATTTCTCTCTCTCTCTTAGACATGATCTGCAATGAATGACACAGAAACACAAACGTTCTCCTTTCCTCGAATATGCATGACTAAGTCTAGATGAACCATTGATTCTACACTCGTTCACAAACATTGACTGTTTTACTACAAACTATTACAATCAGCTCTAAACCAGAGCAGCTATCACAGACAGAGTTGCATCCATCATGGTCGCCTCGCTTACCCACAATCCATTTGGAGGATGGCAAACAGGACTACCGTAAGAGTGATATTAATTTACCCATGATGCAATTCCATCAAGTATCTAATTTTAGCAGTCCTACAAAAATTCCTCCCCCTTCACATCCCCTGTATGTAACAGACTTTCATGTACCTCATGGATAGCCAAATAATGATTTTATCATTTGATTTGCTTAGAATTCAAAGCAAACTGAACTCTCTTTGAAAAATGAAGCAATTGCATATCTTCCTTTATAATGAAACATTAGTTGGGAAAGAATGAAACCCACATAGCTTATCAAAACGAAATATGGAAACAAATCAATGCATACATTCCTGCCCCTATTTTAAATCACAGTCCCATACATTGACTTTCAAAGCTTTTTTTCTTTTCCTTATCATATCATAACTGGAAGACCTAAAATAGTGATTATTTTCCTATTCTCCAAGATGCATTAAGCAAAATGTTTCCAGATTTAAAACGAGAATATCTACAATGAATTTATCAAAATTTCTTACAGACTACAGGAAACAAAAATCAGTAAAACATATTGAAAAGGATTGCCCATCATCAATATGACACAAGGACAAATTACGCCCTCTCATCAAGTTATTTGCAAAATACCACAAGAATAAAATATGGCAATTTGGAGAAGGAAAAAAAACCTTCTAATTTCGAAGAAGCTCCGGTATTATTCTGTATGGGAAACTATCAACAATGTTGGCTTACTTTAGAGGTGAATTTGAGAGCTCATTTTCTTATCTTAACAAGTGTGAAGTACAGGTCTGTTTGTTATGTACAGGGTTGGAAGGGGTTGCTATAACAACGACCTCACGACCTACATTTCCATGACGACACGGGCAAGACAGAATAAGATATTTCTACGCCACGAAATCCATAGAATATGTTGGGGGTAGGACGATTAAACACAGATACATTCTACAATTCTGAGTTCAATTACAATACATTCACTATCAATGACTAAGTTTATTTGCATGATGTCATCTGTCAGTATATTACATACACATAGGTTATCAAATGCAAGATTATCATTTTGACAATAACATTTTTTCCACAGATTTCAAGAGACAGTAGCACATTGTTGAACACCTTACCGATACCTACACATATTAATTCACACATGAGATGTTATACATGTATTGCCAAACTGAGGAGGAGTAATGATTTATTTTATTTTAAAGTAAAAGCACTTAATTTCCTCCAAAAAGAGGCTTTTTGCACAATTAAAAAGGAAGAGGAAAATTACGTTAAAACATTTTGGGGAAAAAACTTTGTAAAAAATATTAAGAAGTAGTAAGGGCTATCAACCGATAGTTTTCAAAGAAAAGGTTATGGCAATGGCATTTGAGGGCACAAAAAATACAAATTTGGCAATGAAAATGAAAATAAAAACAAATGGGTCAACAGAACTGAATACCATCATGGGTGAATACATATAAAATACTGCAAGCGATAGCAGGCAAGATTAGGAGAGGACAAATCAAAATGACACCAAAGCTATAGGACTGATAACTATCAAAAGTTCAATACAGAGCTGCATGAACATTCAGATATGTAACAGTACAGCAGAAGGAAAAACAGGGTTTGCATTCTAATGGTAAAGCAGGGCAATTTGTGTGTAAATATAAATTAATTGAATTACCAAATACAACCTAAACAGTTTACTATAAAAAATGGTAAATACTATATTTACAGAGTCACAAACTTATACTAAAGAATCAAGGTGAACGATAGAGCATAAAAAGTTCAAATTTCTCAACATGGAAACTAAAATGTTTGAGAGCAAAGCGTCACCAGACTATTAAGAGCTACACAAAGGGTAAAAAAGAACATGGTTTCCAGTACACAAAGAGCATGGTCATAGGCATCATGCATAATTCATGAAAACTAATGCATAATTCATGATTTCTGATACACCGTCCATGATTCGTCACATTCTAGCTCATACATATTCATCAATACTAAGACAATTGTCACAGTGTCAACCCATGATAGATATATTTATATATATATATGCTTCTAATATCATCATGCTTCCTTATAATTTTTGTTTAGTCCACATTCTTTGTCTACCACTAGCATGATCACGAATATGTATTCTAATTTCCAGTCATTAGACATCTAAATCTAACGACCACGTCCAATCACACGATATAATATGCGTACACCATGCAAAAGTCACAAAACATCACACTGTTAAAACCACATGAAGCAATTAGTATGAGGTATGGTACAAAAAACTCTCATTACGATAAACTTCCATCGTTATCCTCATTATCTTAATCTTACATCTAATCAGTTTAGTTTCGATGATTCAGTTGCAAACGTAACTCTTGCACGTTTTACTTTTTTTGTCAAAGTTGCTCCTCCTTTTTTGTCTTTTTTTTTCGATTGTATTTTATCATTTTTGTACAAACACAACCCAAAGAAAAATTTGAGCATTCACAACTACATTATATACAATAATACAAACATACATACATAAGGAAGTCCTGTTCCATTATCATAAGAGAACTATTGCGTAGTTCAAGTCAATTATAAGAAAGAAAAATAACGATTTGAAAACGTTCTACAGATGAGTGTACTGCAAATGACCAGTCAGCAAACAAAAGTTTTCATGATTTTTAATTTATCCATCCAAAAAAATCACAATATTCTGCAATCTTAAGGATAGCACTGCTTTCAAAATATTGTCCTTATATTTGACATGCACCAGCTAGATAACAATACAGATAAATATCTCAAAAAATAGCTGCATGAAATAAATACTTCTTCTTCTATCTCTCATAAATAGTATATGTATGAACGCATTCTATACGTTCTCGTCAGGCGTTGTTTCACAATGCTTGTAAGGTGGGTATGGTCATTCAAAAGAAAATTGATGCAACGATAGACTGCAAGCTGCTGAACACTGCCAACCTTTCTCACATATACCCATATACCACAATCCAACAATTCTATACAAGTATACACATTACTGTAATGTCATTACATAATCCATTTATAACATTCACAAGGGTGACATGACCCTTTCAGGTTCAATTAGCAGCACATTTTCCTTTCCGATCTAAAATACACCAGAGATGTTAGACAGTGTGCATACATTGCAGTCTATCATTATGCAAAGTCAGCATTTGATAAAGCTTAACATAAGTATTAAAAATCATACATTTCACAAACCGCTTTGTAATGATACACAGAAATAAGAGGCGAGGCGCTATTGCTCTCATGCGAGCCCATTTTCTGATTCATATGACGAGCTATCGACCATGGTAGGAGGCCTGATACCAGCTAGGGTGTACCCACCTGATGAATCTAACAATGGAAACGTAGGCGTGTTGAGTGTCGTAGCCATAGAGGCGCCCTTATCATATGCTCACCGTCGCGTGTGTAATACACATGTCTAACTTCTTGACGCTTGGCTCGCATGAGAGCCTTGTACTCGCCAATCTTAAGCTTCTTGCCGTCGATGATGCATGTTCGCTTAGGGCGTGGCTTGTACTTGTAGTCCGGATACTTCTCGAGATGAGCTTTGCTAAGTCGGGCTTGTTCCTCGTAGTAGGGTTGCTTCTCAGCATTGGACATCGTCTTCCACTTGGAACCTAGACAGAAATATTCAATGTTTAGGAGTGAGATAGTAAAAACTTTTTCATGAGGTATTAAAGAGATGCAGCTATTCTATTCAACAAGGTGATAGACCGGTTGAAAGGAAATGGGTGCACCTTTTGATATAACAAGAAATACATCTCCAAAATGTTTACCGGTATACGTCCGTAATCATTATTATCTCAAGATAAAAAGGGAATTTTACGTGAAAACTTTCAGGATTCAATGTCCTTGCTAACAATGCAAAGCATAACTTGTGCATTACAACAATTAATTGACACAAGATCTAATATCTAATGATAATCACACCATATATGGCTCATAATAACACTGCAGGTTCAGGGATGAATGGAGTAAAATGTGACTAAACATGCAATATCCTACGATTTTGGCACTTGCCATGAAAATCCCTGTCTTTTACAAAAGTTCCATTTCGCATAAGATTCTAGTTTTACAGTAGAATCCAAAACAAAGTCTAATTATTTACCCAGTATCTTGCTGATGTTGGAGTTATGCATGTCAGGATGTCTGGCTAAGATCTTTCTTCTCTCCTCCTTAGCCCAAACCATGAATGCATTCATAGGTCTCTTGATGTGAGGCTTGCTGGCCTCGGCCTTACGAGAATCACGATACATACGAGCTATTGTACCCGCTGTAGACAGACAGAAACACACACAGACAGACAGAGATTTAGTAGCGTGATCAATATACATTCATAAATAGTTTGCTGATTTTGTCATGTACCCTTAATTAAAATACGTACATGTAGATGAATAGTCAAGACACTTATTTAGCACACATTTGATACTCTTGGTTAAAGATTAAAAAACAAGTACAGTTAACAACTAAATTATTCATATCACTCGTTTTGTGTTTTTTTTGTTTTTCGTAACTCAAGAATGAAAGGTGGATCGGTTGAATAAGGGGCTTTGTTGAATACTTTTAGATGTAAGCTTTAAAGGTATAGACCAGTTCTGGTCATGCGATTGCATTGTGAAAGAAACGTTGTGGAATCGATCAGAAAAGGTTGATCATCTAGCATATAAGTATTGGTGTGTACTGTAAGGTTCTGGAATCATCAAAATGATAAGAAATTTGGCCCAGTCTTGGTAAAGTTACAAGCACTCTGTACACAGAAAGATGTATATGGGACCAGTCCGGATAGATATGAAAATTTACCAAATATATCAATTAATAGGCGGTTTCCCGGCAAAATTTGTATCATCACGTATACTATTAGTAAAAACATATTCTTTCACATGATTGGTAAATAAGAGCTTCCATTTCATTTTTTGAGAGGAGGGGGCGTTTCCAAAACTGGTCTATACCTTTAAGCCAAAATATCTAGAATTGCTTGGAGTTATAAACACAGCTCAAAGATACCCAGTGTGGTCATAGCATGCATCTCTAATATTTTTCTGTTCTGCAGATGTATATAAGCATAAAATAGGAAGGGAAACATGACATGGACTACTATGACTCAATCTGTGCATTCAATTTTTAATTTTTTTTTATCAGTAAAAAAGACTAGCCAGAAGAGGGGGACGTTTAAAAATCATTAGAAATTATGTACAAACCCAGATAATATCAGAACCCTACAATGTTAAAATCTCCTTTAAAAAATTGGTAATGGACAGATTTTTTTCCAACAAACTTTGACATTCCATTAATAGCCTTCCCATAGAATGTTCATTAATAGTACTATCAACTTTAAATTTCATGATGACAATGAATGATAATGAACTAATAATAATGATGATGACAATGATGATGATGATGATAATGATCACGATGATGTAGATGATGATGATGATGATGACGATGTAGATGATGTTGATTATGATGATAATGATAATGACAATGACGATGATGATGATGATGACGATGATAATGACAATGACGATGATGATGATGATGATGATGATGATGATGAAGATGATGATGACGATGATGATGACGATGATGATGATGACGATGATGATGATGATAGTAATGATGATGATGATAACAGTACTTACCATGATCGACCTGGATATCTATCTTAGGTCTTTCATCTTCTTCAGTCAGATCAATCACGATTCCTTTCCTGCTTAGCTGTTTACAAAAGACAAAACAAAACTCCTTATCAATACCAAGTACAGGCAATATTACATCAATCTAATTAATATAATTCATTCTAAAGTGTTACATAGTTATGGGTAGAAGTCAAAGGGATTGAAATAAATTCCTCTAATATTTCTTTTTTATTACAACACCTGTGATAGCATATTCTCTACAATTTTCAATCTGCACTGCCTGCATTATTAGAAATAACATGTCAGTAGTGAATGAAAGATCAGCGATCATATCTACATTCATCTTTCTTAACCTACTTAATTCATACCACTTCCATTTTGTTTCTTGAATATAGTGATTCAAACCTTTTATAATATCACATCTTTCCTTATAGTACAAATGCCTCACAATATGCTTGACCTGATAAGTTCACAATTTTCACATTCTATGTAATAAACTGTAAATAACTCTCTCCTTCATGTTGAAAACACCTCAGCAATTACAACAAGCTTACCATATCTTCATCGTCACTGCCACTTGTATTTCCCATTGTGATGTCACTAGCAGAGTAAGATCTGATTGGTAGTTGATTGGTGAGTGTATCAAGTGCTATCTGTTCCTTGTCTGATGGTGATCTGTCTACATAGTGAGCATCTGCATTGACACGGTTGAGAGCATCAGCCAGAGAACCAGCTGTAGAGGGCAGAGTGTGAGAGAAAGACAGATAAAGACAATGATATAGTAAGGAGAGAGGCGAGATAATGGAAATACAGAAGAAGCAGTTAAGATCAAAGAGGATAAGAGATAAAGGACAAGGGAAATAAAAAAGGAAAATGAGCTAAAAAATTAGAGATTAAAATCAGATGAAAAACACCTCATATACATGTATGAGATAGATTCACCAATAGTCTGTTCAGAGCAAGAAAGGCGTACACTCTGTGTTAGAGTATAGGAGTAGAGACACCCTTCTGGCTCCAACAAGACAATATGATCAAATGAAACATATCCAACATAGCACAGAATGACAAGAGCAGGGTCAGATAACTTGGGCATGCTGCAGGCTTTTAGGGAACCAGCAATGGCACAAATATTAATTTCTAAAAATATCAGTCCAAACCAAATACTAGATTAAGTACTGTTCAAATACTGTATGAGGTAACAGGGGTCATATGCAAAAGAAATGCAAATAATAGCAATGCATGAGTTTTAATGTTTCAAACTTGACAGCAGCTATATTTTAAAAAAATTTAGCTCAAGGAGAAAATCAAGATTCTACTTGAACTTAAGAAAATAACTGGTACAAGGGGAAGGAAGTGATGGATTCCAAAATGCAAAATGAATTGGATGCAAGGTATTGGGGAAGTTTGGATTTGATTATTTTAAATTTTGAGTGCAGAGCTCTAGACATGCCAATTGCCCTTTGACCCCTTGCTCACCAAATTGCAGCATGCCCAATGACTCCTCGGCACGTCTTAGACTCAGTAAAGGAAGATGAACTGTGTTAGAGGATTAATAGGAATGTACAATATGGATTATTAATCAAACGTGTGATTCACTTACAAACCATGTTTG
Organism: Mesocentrotus franciscanus; assembly: GCA_037976565.1. Taxonomy (NCBI): domain Eukaryota; kingdom Metazoa; phylum Echinodermata; class Echinoidea; order Camarodonta; family Strongylocentrotidae; genus Mesocentrotus; species Mesocentrotus franciscanus. Next base: position 20,160,762 of record CP137684.1, on the reverse strand, counting down.
CAAAGTTAATTTCAAGAACGTTTCAAGGAGGAGAGATGTGCCGAAACTTGAAGCAATTATATATAGGAAGGACTTCATCATTCTTGTTACACACATTGAAGTACCAGTAATGCATTGACTATATGGTACTCTTCTGTCAGCAGTGATTAATGCAATAATCAACATTCAATTATTCAGCAACCTTTTTAACAAAATCTTTTTCTCGAACAAAATATTGTAGTTTTGTTACCATACAATATCAAGGAATATTGGGAACAGCCGCTACATATTCATGAGGGAAAAAAAAAAAACTTTCAAAATTTCAATCATTCATTCTTCCTTTACATTAGAGTCTATCAAATCATTTTAATTATTTACCCTCTTCTTCTTTTGCATGCATATTCAAGAGCTTGTAAAGCTCATGCATATTCATTGGGGACACTTTGCACAAGGTTTAGTCAGTACCACTTGTTGAGTTCGTAAAGCTAATGCATATTCAGTACTACTTGCTGAGCTGGTAAAACTCATGCATATTCATGAGCACACTTTGCGCAAGGTTAAATCAGTACCACTCGCTGAGCTTGTAAAGCTCATGCATATTCATGAGCACACAATGCGCAAGGTTATAGAAGTACCACTCGCTGAGCTTGTAAAGCTCACGCATATTCATGAGCACACTTTGCGCAAGGTTAAGTCAGTACTAGTCGTTGACAATCCAGGATATCCTGGCATTCATGCGGTCAATTAGGAACTTGACAGCTGGCCTAACGAGGGAGCTCTATCTCTATGTCGCAGGTACCAGTAGGGCCTTATCTTTCACATTCCCCTACTTCCGAGAGAGTGCGTGTTAAAGACCTCCCATATTTTTCTTTCCCTGTCGTCGTCGTGTTGTCAATGTCCCCAGCCCCTCTCTCTCTCTCTCTCTCTCTCTCTCTACTTCTCTCACACACAATCCATGATAAATTCCTCTTTCTCTCTCAACCTACATGTCATCTCTTACTTCATCAAAAATAAAACAAAAACAGGTCCAGCACAGATTAACAATATTAATCAATCTTCAAATGTTTGTGAGGTATGAGAGAGCAGGATTTTTCTTTCCCCTGGATTAGCTCTCTTAATCTCCCTTGTACGGTACTACAAGGCATGCCCTGGGATGTACACTCAGAGAGAGAGATGCAAGAGATTAAGCCTGACTTTAGGGGAGTGATCTGTTCCCCTTTCTATCTACAACAAACTTTTCTTTGCATGCTTTATCAGAGATCAAGATTTGATCCAATTTGAAGTGCTGACTTTGGCTTGAGTTATAAAGCTGAGAAGACAGCAAGCTTCACTTGGGTTAAAGGTCTTTCAAAGGTCAAATTCTTTTCACTTCAATTTATGTATTAGTAATAAATAGAAAATAAACTCAAACTTTCTCTACTATTCAAATGAAATATGGAATAAACAGACATACAGTTAACAAATAAATTATTCATGCCCTTAACAATTTTTAAATATGAGCAAAATTGATTTGTCACAATTTAATTGGCAATTACATCAACAACAGTAATTGCAGTCATCAGAGAATCATACTATATTTCAGAAGTAATTGTGTCCTGACTTGTACATTAAATATTCTTAATTATTAACATCTGACATAAAGTTTTGAGTACATTTCTGTCTGTCTGTGTATTTTTCTATTTCATAATTCCAATCATATATGTAATTCTCATCTTAAGCAAAGATCATCACTTTCTAATCCACTATATTTTCTTCTTGCCCTTAGGAGTGTGAAGCTGGGGATAAGACTTGAGAGCTGAGAAAACCTGAAAGACTTTCTACTGCAGGATGTGAGAACTTAGGTGCAATTACCACCAGGTTTAATGGATAGCTTGGTCCATACCACAGTATTTTTAGAACTTTCACAAATTGAGGGCAAGATTGCTTAATATCATTTCTTTCATATCATATCTCATCCTCAGAGATTTTACTCCGACTCCAAAGTAAAGAGAAAGAGGGGGAGAGAGAGAGAAAAAAAAAGAGGGGGAGGGAGAGAGGGAGACAGAGAGAGAGAGAGAGAGATAGAGAGAGAGAGAGGGAGAGGGAGAGAGAGACTTTTCATGACTTGGTATTTCTTCCTTGTCTATATAGTTTATCAAAAATTACTCTTAAGGATTGTAACTTTTGTTAGTGCCACACCTAGATTCTAGAACACATGCCTCCTCCAAAGAAATCATAACGTTTTAAAAGATTCATTTCTTTGGAACAAATGATGATGTTACTTGATGCAAAGTTTATTCAATTACACTCATTATATTATGTACCTGGAGCTAAAGTGAACATACTTCTTGTATGCCATAAATGCAGTGACTTTCTGTTGCTCATTTCAAATTCTCTTATCAATCCATGTCATAAAATTCTGTAGGAAGACTATAAATATATAATCAAATCTCAAAAAGTCTAATCATTAAACAGTTTCAAATATTGAGGAGTAATCCTACTTTTAAGAAAATGGTGGAGACAAAATTCAATGATACAAATCAGCCATGAACTTTTCATATTCAAATGCTATCATTTTATTAGCATGATGCCAGAGACTGATAAAATTGACTCTTAAACAAATTTTATTTTCTTGCATCTATTTGTGTCTATGCCACAGTGTTGTTTAATAGAATAATATAAATGACCTTGAACTTTTGAATATGACGAGGTGTAATGAGCACTGACATTCCATCTGTTTCAATGAAAGACAGTCCAACACAGGAATATGGAAGCCATCAATTTAATCATGTTTATTAGCAAACCAATTTATCTGACTGACGGCTACTGATAAGAGAAAGTGAGACAGAGAGAATGAGAGAGATAAAGGGAGAGTGAGAAAGAGAGAGAGAGAAAGAGAAAGAGAGAGAGAGAGAGAGAGAGACAGTAAAGTAAGAAATAAACAGTGAGAGTAAGAGAGTGAGGGAGAGGAGAGAGAGAGAGGGGGGAGATAGTGAGGGAGAGAAGGAGAGATAGTGAGGGAGAGAAGGAGAGACAGGGAGGGAGGGAGAGAGGAAAGAAGAAATAGAGATGTATGCAGTCTGTACCAATGAACAGATGGAAAGTGAGACCAAAAGACAGACAGGCATCAAATGAACAGAATAGGTAGAACAAGCAAGCAAACAGGTAAGTACATAGAAACAAACAAATACAAAATGGAGAGAGAGATGGGAGGGGGAGAGCTAAAGAGTATTGGGTGGGGGGATATAAATGCTTGGATGAGAAAGAGTTGACATAGTATTATAATTATGAGATATGATAATGACTTTATGCAAAATATATAAGAAGGATGACAGTGATAATACAGAAAGAAGATGAATGAAACTCTTACAATTTAATAGAATGAATTTAATAGAATGAATTTAATGGAATGAATGTATGAAGAGAGAAAAACCTGAAATGAGAGGGAATTGATGAAGGATTAACAAGAACAGATAAAAATAAAGACAGCTTACAACTCTGCCTATCTATAATATGCCTAAAGCTGTCTCTCTACATCTCCCCACCCCATCCCCCTCCCCCAAACACAGAAGCCAATGTCAAAACTTCTTAATACACCTACAGAACCTTTCTCATCCCTTAACCTACATGTACCTCCCTCCTATTATAATCCCCATTATCTAAACCTACAGGTGGAAGTGATTGGTTTATAGTTGCACTCGTTTGAACCCTACTACATCCTCCTCCTCTGACATTTAGGACCGGTCGGTCGGTCGGTCGGTGGGCTCGCTGTGGTTCAGACAAGCCATCAACGGATACCAGTCAACTAGAACTCCTAACAAAAACACAATCCTTCTCTCCTCCTACTTCTCCTCCTCCTTCTCCTTCTAGAGTAAACTAGAACTCCTAACAAAAACACAATCCTTCTCTTCTCCTCCTCCTCCTCCTCCTTCTCCTTCTAGAGTAAACTAGAACTCCTAACAAAAACACAATCCTTCTCTTCTCCTCCTCCTCCTCCTCCTTCTCCTTCTAGAGTAAACTAGAACTCCTAACAAAAACACAATCCTTCTCTTCTCCTCCTCCTCCTCCTCCTTCTCCTTCTAGAGTAAACTAGAACTCCTAACAAAAACACAATCCTTCTCCTCCTCCTCCTCCTTCTCCTTCTAGAGTAAAATAGAAATCCGAACAAAAACACAATCTTTCTCTCCTCCTCCTCCTCCTCTTTCTTCTCCTCTTCCTTACATCCATGCAAGATATTTTATATATTCAGCTTATAATTTTCAACAACAAAACCTAGAGATTTAGAATTTATTATATTAAAAGTTTGTGAGAGGTGACAATGTAGTTGTCATCTTCTTGAAGCCCTACAGATAAACATATATAGATAAGTAAATACAGAGGTGATGTTGGATGGATATAAGGGGAGGAGAGATAGGCAGATTGAGAAAAATAATGAATATATAAACATATGACAAACGAGTAAGGTAGAAATTCAACCATAAAGTGATACAGAGGCAGTATAGAGATGGGGAAAGAGAGAGAGAGAGAGAGAGAGGGGGAGGGAGAGAGATAGAGAGGGGACGGGGTAGAAACTTTACAACAAAGGAAGAGACTATGAATATAGTCAGGTAGCTCATCTTGCTTTGTTTTGATCATAAACCACTGTCTGGACCACAGTATCCACAAGACAATGGCTCATAATAGTCATTAGACCCTACACATACAGAGAGACAAAGAATTCTAAATAGGAAGATGGGTAGAAAAAATGATGGATATATAGACAAGCAGATGGATAGGAATGATTGATAGATAGATAGACAGATAGATTGATAGATAGATCGATTGACAGATAGAAAGATAGATAGATAGACAGACAGACAGATAGAAAGATAGAAAGAAAGATAGATAGAGAAAAAGACAGATATAGAGATAAGTAGGTAGATTTTGAGGCAAATGGAAAGATGTATTATACAAAAGTGATAATACAGAAAGCACTGAGACAATAAACCATACAAAATAATGTATGGAATGCCTAAAAGCGGAACATCTATACAAAAACAAACAAACAAATAATACAAGACGTGCCTGGATATAAGAGATAGACAGAAGAGGGAACCAAATCAAAAGGAGAATAAAGAATAGAAAGGTGTAGACCTTAAACAGCCTTTAATATCCATCCAAGTTTGCCCACTGTGTTGAACTCACACTGACAAACAAGAGGAAATTAAAGCATTCCTTCAACATGCCCAGATAATGAACAAGGGAAGAGCAACATCAGTAGCGGTGAGCAGAAGCTACTGGCTCTTCTCCCCGACACCTCTGGGGTGACTACTCGTCAGGCAGGGCCTTGAGCTGACAGAGACTAGCAGAACTCAAACACACCTAGCTTGCTCATAGGGTTGAGGCAGATTAGGTAACAGCAGACAAATTCACGCATGCCTAGCGAGCCGACTGATCGGGGATGAACAAGAAAGAAGCTCAACTAGATCACTGAGAGGAAATTGAGCAGGAACTTGTTGCGGTGCTATCATAGAATGCCAGGGATTCGTGGGAAGGCGGTGGTACGGGGGTTGAGATTTCACGAGCTGGCCTGACTGGCGCCATCGCTCTGCACCCCATATTTCCGCGGGTGGTTGTATTCTCCTAATCTAAAATAGAATTTCCTAGATCCTGTGTCTATCTCTCTCTCTCTCTCTCTCTCTCTCCCTTTCTCCCACACTCTCTTGTACTCTATCTGTTTCTCTTTCTCCATATTTCACTAACTGTCATTCATTTTCATTCCCCACCTGAAAATCTTGTCTTTTTTGTTTAATTGTTATCCTTCTTCATAAAATTCCTGGTATTACCATCTATATTTTCTATCATAATATCCCTCCCAAAATCTCTCTCTCTATCTTCCTTTCTTTCTATCTTTCTTCCTCTCTCCTTTTCTTTTTGTTTCTCTTCAATTCTCCCTCTCTCTCTCTCTCTCTCTCTCCCTCTCTCACTCTCTGTCTCCTTATCTCTCTCTCTCATTATCTACTCCAAACACACCACACCAAGTCTGTTCTACTACTATTCAATCAAATCAGCATTTGATGTGATATACAATGACTACCACTGACAGACATGATTAAGCATTATTTGATCAAACTCATTATGACTTGATTATTACATTTCCCTTCTTCATACTATCAACCAAAATCAGCAATGTGGTGGCGTTATGTGGAATACCCAATCATTTTATCAAGAATACAGATTTACTACATGTTATCTATTTTGTTATACTTTTTCTCTCAACGAATGCAAGTTTCTATTTAAACAGTCATTCAGATGTTTTCTTACAAAATAAGTACAGTTTACTCTAAATGGAATTTCATCTCCTTTTGTGAGGGTGATTGGGAAGGGGTGGTAAAATATAGGTCACAAATTTCAAAACTCATTCTGATTTTATATACTTATCTCTTCTTTCACAAAAAAGTGAAGATTTGTGAGGTGAGTTCATTCAATCATATCAACTTCTAATTTCTGTTCAATAGCAAGAGAGATCCTTCTCATCTCCCCCATGCTGACTTTCCTTTCAAACTATTACCCTCAGAGAGACATGGAACATTGTGATATGATTACAATACAGGATGACCCTTTCCTAATCTTTTCATTTCCACAAGAAAGTCATCGCCAAACCAAGGTATTAAACATGAACCACAATGACAATGCTTCTAAGCGCTTGCACAATGACAAAAATATTTCCTGATTAGTTGCTGACCAATTCTATTTTTCACAATATACTCACTGTATCCCAAAAGTCTTAATTAGACAAAGGAATAATTTTGGAAAGGGAAACAAAAACTGTAACTACTTTACTAGGATCAATGTGTGCTTATTTCAATTTTATTTTTATTTTCTTAGTGAAAATTCTTCTAAATTAGCTACTTTATGTCATTGATATCATAAGCAAAGATAAAGGCATTGAGAGCTCATTTTATCATGTTCTATAATAAATTTCTTCAGAACAGTCTGGGTCTTATTTCAATGACATTTACCAGCAACATTTCAAGCCCAAAGGCAATGGTGAATTTCTTCTTAAAAATCATTAAAAATGATCATTTGTGATAAGGAAGGAGGCTGAAAATGTGAGAGAGAAAACACATACAGCTGATGTATTCATTCTGTCATCACTGACTGAAAATAAGATCCTTAAACACCCAACCTGCCTTTACAGCATATCCCTCCAATCTGATGAACTACATACCTTAAGAACTTTATTCTGGAAAGACAGACTTCAGATAAGCATGCTATCATGTGACTAAAATTACACAAAGGCAAAGAACGAAAGACAAACTGTTAAGTACAACGGAGGAAGTTCAATTATTATTTCTCTGAACCAATCTTACCTCAAAGGTCGTCTAGACTAGCCTAGATGCCCCCTCCCCGGCCAGCCCTCCCTATTATCACAAATTCCCAGCATTCCATGGTTATTGCGTAAAGAAGAAGTGATCCGCCCACCCTGTTAAGACAGAGGAACTAAGGAAAGCTGAGAGAGAGAATAATGTTTCAAAAGGGTTAAGCTCTTTTGATACTATCAATCCACAACATAAACCATCATCTGTTTCCTCTGCCTAACCCCCTCCTACTGTAAGCTACGTTAAAGCTAGGTTTAGTCTTCTACTAGAAGACACTCTCATTCTCATGTCTCTCCCTTTCTATATTTCTTTCTCTATTCCCTCTTTCCCCCCTCCCCCTCCCTATCTCTCTCTCTGTCTCTCTCACTCCTCTCCCTCCCTCCTTCCCTCTATCCATTTCCCTTCCCCTCTATCTCTCTTCCTCTCTTTCTGTCCGTCTCCCTGTTGTATCTCTGTCTCTTTCCCTTTCTCTATCTATCTATCTATCTATCTATCTATCTATCTATCTATCTATCTATCTATCTGTCTGTCTGTCTGTCTGTCAATCTCCCTCACTCTCTTTCTTTTGCCATCTCTCTCTCTATATTTTACATAGAGTGCCACAAGTGATCCATTTATGTAATTCTCACACATTTATTACGCTTTGATTATTATTTGTTCTATTATCACTGGCACTTTACATCTTACTTCATACTTTCATTGGATAGACAACAAAGTTAACTAAAGTCTATTTGCTTTATCTTGCTTTGCTTCTCTTTACAAAATAGCACATTTTTGCTATTGCTTTTCTAATCATCCATCATTGCTTTAATGTTTGTCTTGATGATAAGAAAATTTATTTAAAAAAAAAAGAGGATATCTATCTGTTTGTTAGTCTTCTTCAATTCTTCTTCCTCTGAATTTCTGTTCTTGTTTTCTATATTTATCAATATCAGAACATACAGACCCTAAACAATTGTCTTTTGCCAATTTTCTTTTGCTTCATCAAATTTCTTGTTTACATTATATTGTATTAAAAAGAAGTAATTACCACTCAATACAGAATATATCAACAAAAGTTTCCAAACAAAATTCTCTCTTTCCCCCTCTCTCCCTCTCTGATGTTAATCCACATGTTAAAGACAACACCATTAAATAGTCATAATTCTATTTGTACTGACGATCCGTTTGGTGGGACGAGATAAGAGGGCGCTGAAATAATACAGACTAGTTCCTTCTCCCAGGGCAACAAGTGTTGATGTGTTCTCCCTCTCTACCTTGCCTAACTTTCTACTCCATTTTGTCCCCCCAAAAAATACTACGACCTGTGAAAAGCAGGTCTGATGTAATTTCATTTACTACCGTATGACATAAAATTGAAAGTCATATATTCCTCACAGAATATCACATTTCAAATGCTTAGTGTCAGAGGTGATAACATGTATGGTTTATGAGTGTTCAAGTGTTGAGAATAGTTTGCTTGCTTTCACTTCTCTGTACCGGTACTTCTTCGTTCATCAACATAACTGATAGGAAACAAATTGTTTCATGACATGACTAAAATGGAGTCTCTAGGAAAGATCTGTGTACGTATCTCTACAGACAAATTATTAACTTTATTTTCACTTTCATTGTTTATTTTTGAAAGATCCTTTATTCCACTTGCTAGTTTCTCTTTTTTTCCCAATCCTGCAGGGGATATTGATGAATTAATAAGGTATAATATCTTCAAGTTTACATCTCCTGCATTCAGGGTGGCAATTAAAAGAAATGCCTAGATTTCAAATCAACTGAAGATCACAATCTACCAGACTGTCATCAAAATTCCTTTCCTGGGTAGAGAGAAGTAGATGAAGAAAGATCCCTTGAATCTGTGACATGACTGACCTGACAGTAAACCACAGCCATGTCAAACTCTGCAACATGGTTCAAAATACACAGCAACAAAGGGCATTGCCCCACTGACCTAGTCCCTGTACACCCCCAATTAGCCCTGAATTGTTGCAAATTGGAAGTAGCCCACCCCCCCAAGAATGCTAACATTTCGTTGGTCGCTCTGCATCATGCAGATAATATTGTCTAAAAGCTCATTTACATATAATGCTGTGAAACAACAACATACAGAAACTGTTTTTTTTTTGCAATCCTAACTAGCCATTCATCTCCACATAAAAACCATCACAGTTCTCCTGTATCACAAGCCTTTAGAATCAAGTCAAAGGGCTAGTTTGATACAGGTTCTTATAATGAGGTGTATCATACCTGAGGGTCTTGTCAGTTCTACGTGAGTATGAGACGATGCATTGCTGACTATCTCTGCTTCATGAGTAGCATACTTCTGATAGCTGGCTTTCGGTGATAACGACTGACTTCGCTTCAACGGTTCCGTTATTGTGACTGGGCGTGATCTCACGCAAACCTACAAATGATTTTCCAAATGCAAGGACGTTATTCATATGACCAGAATTCATTTTGTTATACACTTCAACATTTTATGCCATATCAAATACAGTTAACATAACAAAACAACAACAAAAATCACATGGAGTGGCCGAGTTCTTGAGCCTTGTTCAATTATGACATGGCAAAACTGCTGTTTTTTTAAAAATTTTGTTACTGACTTAAAGTAATATGCTTTAAATTTCTGTATCTTATAACACAGATCAAAGTGAATATACGTAGCTTTGTTGCCCGTAGTTGCCAGTTGTTTTCACGTAAAAATCTTGAGGCTGTTTTTTGCGGTGGTTTACTGCGTCATATCTGAATGAGCCTTAAAAGTCAAGACTTTAAATATATGATATCAATACATAGACTCTTCATCAAGTTTAGATCAATTACATATTGTCCCCGTCTTATAAACAGTTGCGATTAATTCAAATCAATCACAACTTGACATCACTCACAATTCAAAAAGAGCTAGGAGTTTGTAAGTTTGCAATATTGGAGGACTTCCAATCAATCCAGATAAATTGCAATATTTAAGAGACAGGGCCTTGGTTATATGAATCATCACAATTACTGGATTAAGAGAAGATGGAAAGAAACTTCATACAACCCTGATATTTTTCTGATACTCAATCACTGCTCGTCAACATCGAGAACATGTTATTTAAATTTAAGGGATATTTTATTTCATTTCAAACTATTATCACATGCGATGGTATGATCAGGGGCCTGTTTCATAAAGCTTGTTATCAATAATATCATAACTGTTATAAGCTACTGAAATCATGGCATTTGATTGGCTGAGAGCAAATTTGTCATAAAAGTTTGGCATTTGTTATTGATAACATGTTTGATGAAACAGGGCCCTGGGCCTTAAAGACAAACCTGAGTTGGTGGTGGTGTAAGTGGTGAGCCAATGGGAGACCCATCAGACCTATAAGAATCCGATGACGATCCTTTCTGAGACAGATTAAGAGGTTGGTCTGGCGCCATCTCATGGTAGGCCTGCATACCGGTAGGGCTCCCTCGTGGCATGGTCGGGAAGCCGGTCGGAGGGAAGGAAGCATGTGGTATTGTCAGGAGACCTTTCGGGCTACCTGTCAAAGGTGAGACAGCAGGGATGTGTCCTGAGCCGATGGGTGACGTAGCAAGCTTAGCCTGACCCAATGGGGTAGTCGGTGAAGGAATCTGTTTGCCATTGGGTTGAGATGCAAGACCCAACGCAGCGTTGTGACCGTTGGGGCTAGTGACAAGGATTGGGGCAGGTGGTCTGACGTAGTCTGTAGGGTAGACTGGGATGAGACGAACAAAGCCGCCGCCAGCTGCAGCTGCTGCTGCGGCTGACGATGGGGAAGGGGAAGCAGGCTGCTGCTGCTGCTGTAATGCCTGCAAGAGGAAAACAAATCTTGTTATATGCTCTTGGAAAGGATCAAACAATCAAAGGAATGCAATTATGATTTGATTGCAAGGACAATACCATCTGTTGAGAGCCAGAATGACATTTACTCTGTGTCAAAGAAGATGAGTTAATGCCCTTCTGGCCCTCAACAGACACACATCTTTATAACCTGTTCAAAGGCATCTGTGGACTACTTCAAGAAAACTCCAAAGTCCCTATATTTTGCTCAAGAATATGGATTGTATTAGCTCAAATGGTCTTTTAGAGCTGTCTCATGATGTTCAAGTCTTAGGGAGCAATGTATTTGACACTTTGTAATTGCAAAGAAATGGCACTATATATGTAATCCTTTTTAAATTGTATTGGACTGGAATGGTTATCTATTAAAAGTTAAAATGAAGAAGAAAAACAAATCATTCACAATATTGAGTAAAAGTCATTTGTTAACACAACCCCATTTTCTTTCCATTGTATTAACCTGTCATACTGGCTCATTATGATCAGAGGAGATGTTTAGAGCATGAATGAATGTTTCTCCAGACTGCGTACCTGCATGAGAATGTTAATTTTGTGATGTTGTTCCATGAGTTGCTGCTGTTGTCGTTGTAACATGTCTTGCTGCATACGCTGAAGCTCCATCTGTCGTTGTTGTCTCTGGACCTGACTGCGTTGCAGTGCCGCTGCCTCTGCTTGCTGTGCTAAGAGTTGTTCCCTTAAAGTTCCCAACTGACCTACCAACTGCTCCAGCTTCTGGTCCTTAACTGCCAGAGTTTCTTCTAGGTCCTGTTCCCGTCTTGTCTTACCCACTTCCTCATCCTCAGCGTGACCATTGTGCGTTGCTTCCTCCTGTAATCGCTCATTCAAGTCATCCCTCATTGCTTCTTCCCTGCTCTGCGTATCATCACATGACTCTGATTTGCTCCCTGATCTCTGAGTGTTCTCTTCGAGGGCGCTTTCCCGATGTAGAGCCGTCCGTCCTATCATGATGTGTTGCTTCAGTGTTATCATCTGCTCTGGTTTACGTTCAGCAAGGTCTAAGACACCAACCCTTGGTGACCTTTGGCTCTCCTCATCTTCCTTCTCCTCTCTCTGTCCATCTACAGCTTCAACAATCTTTAACCTTTGACCTTCCTCACAGTCCATAGCTTCATCTAAAGGGTCACAAGGTTCTTTCTTGATGTTGACTGGACTTGCTGCAGTCACAACACTATCTCGCATCTCTGAAGCCATCTTTCTTTCAATGTCCTTTTCACTTTGCAGTACTGGCCCTTATGTTTTATCAACTATTCAGAACATCTGTCAAAGAAAGCAAGAAATAAGAAATGAATCAAACCTTTGAAATCAGAAACATTAGTCTAGTAATATCTTGGGAGGTGGCAGAGGAGTTTTAAGGGTCAGTTTGAAGAAGATATAGATATAGAGAAAAAATGAAAAGAAACATAGATATATGAAATAACTTTGATTCCAGAAAGATACACCATAGTAAGTGAATTATTTGTATTAAATCAATTACTTTCAAACTAGACACAATCGTTGCAAGTCAAATCAATGCTTTTACAAGCACTGTCAGCTGGGAACAACGCTTAGTGATCACTAGCCCTAAGGGCAAGTTGATATATCTTTTCTGGCAACCATTTATGTATAACCACTATATGCCCTATCGTAGCAAGCAGAACATGATCAATCCTGCTCCACAGGACCCAATCCTGTAATAAGAGCAGTAAGAGTGAGAATCATGAAAACATATAATATCAGCATTTCTGATAGCCATTCCTGAAAATATGATACTATGGTTCATTTGTTTGTTTGTTTCACCCAACTGCTAGCAAAGCATGTGCATGCTAGTAAGTAAGCAACCAGGATACTGACGACTTTAAGTCCTCTCCGATGGATTTGGTTATGAGGATTTATGCCTTACCAAAGGGCATCAGGGTATCGACTTGGTTTCGAACCAGGGACTTCCCGGTTATAAGACCACTGCTCTACCACTGAGCCATCACGCCTCCTTGTTTGGAGCAATCAATAAGGCTACAAAACTGAACCTTTATAAGAGCTCAAAAATAAGCAACTCATGACAATACGTAAAGCTCCCTCAATGCTGTACGAGAGTCCATTCAACTCCTGTCATATTTGACCTATGGTTGTACATAAAGCTCTCATGAAAAAGAGAATCTAATCCATTCTAAGCTTTATCACGCACACGAAAGTAAGAACATTTGTCTGGCTTACAGCAGAGCATAGAAACAACAATAAAACAACAAACCCCTGACAGATTGGAAAGAGCTTTAAAGAGTAAATTATTTCATCCACGTGGATATCCTATATAAAGATCGCCTTCAAGCCAGTTTGTATTGTGCTGTTTAGCTGTCTGCTTTCATGACTGGGAAGACGGCCAAAAGTTTGGGGGGAATCTAACTCACCGGTAGTCTCAAACTTTTGTTGGATCATGGGAGGAAATCTCAACTAATTATCCTGGAAAATAATATGGGCATAGGCTCTGACAGAAATATTGGAATGAATTTTGTGAAATACTTCTTGAGAACTTGTGTGTGTGTGTGTGTGTGTGTGTGAGTGTGTGTGAATTGATTAGGCATATCTACAAAACTGTGGTTTATCACAAATGTAATTTAAGTCAAAGTTTATCAGAGTGCAAGTGAAATTATAATCAACGTGTATATTGAATTAAAAAGATAACCCAAATTAAAAAAAATATATCAAATTCACTCACATATATATATAATAGCCCATTTCTATGAACTTTGGCAATTCTAAAAAAGGTCTTACACATGTATGTTCTATCTAAAAGGTTTGTTTGAAACTATCTATGTAAATCTATGGAAATTTTGAATGTTTTTAACTTTTTAGTCATTTTAGCTTTCAAATTCAGAATAATGAAATGAGTTTAGCATGAATTTTAAAAATTCAATATCAAAGAACAATGACACTTACAAACAAAGATTTGACAAGAAACAAACAAAAAGTCTATTAGATCAGACATCTAATATTAGGTGTACCGGCATACTTCAAAAGAACAACTCCTTTTAAAATTATCTTATTTTCATTTCATTTTAGAATCAATAAATTTATCATAATCTTTGAAGACTTCCATGGTGATGGTAGATTTATGTCAACAGAACAAACAATGTCCATACGGTAATAAGAAACGATCCAAACAGAAAGAAAATAACTTTTTAAAGCACCAGCATTTCTTCAAAGTGTAGTCAATATACTAATCGATTAAAAGCATTTGGACCCATATTGTTAAACATACTAACATGAGGTGCTGGAGAAACATAACACTTCAGTATATATGTTTATAATAAAAGAATATATCAATGATAAATTATAAAGAAATAAGATGCAACACTGATGCTTCATGCTTGTCATTAGTGAAGTATTTTTCCCATTTTTATCTTTCTGCCTGAGCAATAAGCTTCAATAAGGTAAAATCAGTATATCCTAAATATTTCAATACTAAAAATCACTTTTAATATAACTGAATAATTCTAAAAACTTTGTGTAAACAAAAAAATCAAGACATAATTATGATACTTCTCATATTACAACATACATTTTTCTGGGTTTTTTTTAGAAACTAGTTTACATAAAGATAAAAGAGCCTGAACCTTTGCATGAATTCTTCAAGAGAAGCAACAAGGAGTTTCAGACCAAATTGTATTTGTTATGCTTAGAACTGAAACAGAATTTTACTTTTTGTTCTTCTTTTAAATGATATATTTGGCAGGATTTTCCTAGGATACTTGTGTAACATGCTGTCTGAAAATATCAGCTTTAACATTATATTCAATTAAACTATACATGGAAACATATATGGGCACATACTTTTTCTCAAAACTAAATATTGTGTTTAAAGTGTCATATTTTCAGTTGTTAAAATGTAATATTTTAACCCCTACTTGTGCAATAGCAAAGTTCTGACTCATAGTTGTATATGACATTTGTAGGGTGGGCACTGTCACAAAGTGAGCCTGAAATATTGAATTTCTGGATTCAAGTTTCTAGGAAGGACTTCTGATTAAGATATGACATGATATACAACAATGATTTATTTTGTTCTACATTCTACTATTTTGTATTGTTTAGACGATTTAGAAACAATGCTTGGCCCTTCATTAAACAAATAATGGATTTGAATGGATCAGCACAAGCCAGATTAATTGAAGAAAACAAAGTATACTGTCCTTCACTTATCTGTCATCAAAAAACGATTTCCAACAATTTATAAACTCTTTTCAAAACATAGTTGACAAAATACTCCTTTATATATGACTTTGAACAATTATTAATCTACATGAATTTTTATCTTTGTCATGAAAAATATGATATTCATTCCAATGTAGAAAAAATGAGAAAAAAAGTACATGAAAAAATAATATTGTAATATGTAAAAATGAAAGAATCTGTGGTAACTGTTGATGACATCACAAAGCTCAAATTTTGCAAATACCTTACGATGAAGCACAAATAAATCACAAAATGATAACTGGTGTTAGAAAGGAACATCTGATGAATATTTTAACTTAATGAACAAACTAAATGAGCCTAATGAATAGTTAATAAGGAGATGTATTAGTCCAGAATGTCATATTTTCCACTAATATCTGGGATTGTGGTGACGCGAAACTTTTTATTTCTGAGACGGAAGCCGTGACTGAAAAAAGGTTGGAAAACGCTGTAATAGAGGATTTACATTCAGTATGTTGCAATAAATTAATATAGATGTACAGTTCTGTTTTCTTATCATTCACTAAGATGTTAATGGATTTTTTTTTTATAAAGAGGGAAAATATGAAGATAATAATAATGCATGCTAAATTGCCAAATTCAAGCAAAGAGTGTTTACTGATTTAGTTGGATATTGTTTTAGCTAATGGTCCATAGAGACAATTAAATTTTTTTCTGATATCACTACCTAAAAAAAATAAAAAAATAAAAATATGGCTACAATTTTATACCAACGCAACTGACAAAGATTTATGTAGTATGTCAGTCAAGGTATGGCTAAGAACAATTTTGGGAGTAAGATCTAGTCCCTGGGGTGATCTTTCGATAGCAGCAGATAAAGTGGACTAACCGGTTCATTTGCAAAGACATGTATGCCTATATGTCAAGAGGTGAAGTATCTTTTAGTATCCCCCAAGAAATAAAATTGGTGATGTCCTTGTCGTTTAAATACTAAACACAACTCTGTATTCCACGATATAAAAGTAAGGTACCATAGAAAGTATATGAATCAAGAAGGCATCTACATCAATAAAATACTTCAGCTTTTACCTTTAAAGGAAATCACAAATACACTGAAATCACAAAATGGGGCATCTCCGTGAGCGTATAAGATTGTCCAACCATCCAATGCTTGTCAAATTAACAAATGCCACACGGCAAGTAAATAAAATCCAAATTCCAGTCAGCGGCGTAGTGAGTTGTCGCCACGAACCCCGGCCCTAAACAATGCAGTTATAGATCCAAGTTAGGATTTTGGAACAATGCATGGCACTCCGTCGTAGGCACTTGAGGAAAAGCGTGAGCGATCGTTCCAATGCTTTAACGTCGTCGAGTCAGTGAGCAAGTGAGAGAGAGGGAGAGAGAGATACGAATAGAACGAGAGAGAGAGACAGAGATCTAATTATCAGAGTGTGATTTGGCTCCCTGCCACTAGCTAGGCCTATGTCAGATGAGAATGACAAGACTTGCGAGTATTTGTATTTAACGCTCCTTCCTTTACACTGACGGCTTGAGCAACGTGCGGAGGGAGGAAGAGCCGGGTGAGGGGCGGATCTATCTCCCCTTAACCACTATGCACCTGTTGTATAGGGGGGTAAATGAGGTTTGGGGGAGGGGCTAATGGAACCATGGGGGTAGTGGGGGAGTGGGTGAAGGGGGAGGAAGGGGAAGGGGGCATAGGGGGTCATCTCACTGAGATTCAATGCAAGAATAGCTGGAAACTGACTAATTGTTTAATCTTTTGTTTTGATGGCCTTCTGCTCTATAAGAAAACAAAAGCATTCTCTTATGGTTTTGTGATCTCTAAAACTAGGACAAATGGAAATGGATCAAATTGTGATTTCCCCCACAATATTGAGCAGATCAATCAAAGATATTTCTCAAGTCATAAAAAATGAACAAGGAAGACTACAGCTTGAGCATGGACAACTAAATGAACACCCTTACCAAGATTGCAGCAGATTAGCCACACAAAAAGACCAAAACAAACAAACAACAACAAAAAAGCAAAAAGTTACATGGAAATCTGGAAACTCAAAATGAGCTAACACAAAATGCAATAAATACACAAATCAGCACTGAGACAATCTCATTTTTTCTACAAATTTATCCCCCAAACTGCTCCTTTGAACAAATCAAGTAATACCATAAATTGTCTTTGAGTAACAAGAACTTGTACTTTACTTGGAAAGTGATAAAAGGAAAGAGAGGTGGGTACTTTCCTGGTGCCATGCTGTATCTAGATAAGAAATATTCCTATCAAGGACTCTACAGGAAGACCTAAAGGTTGTAGTTTATTTTACTTCCAAGTCTCACGCTGCGATAGGTAAACTCACTAATTCTACATCCTTCTGAAGTTCTAAAATTAAAGAAGAAGACACACTAAATTCAAGAGCAGGAAAGCAAGAAAGGGATGTGTTGGTAACAAGATAAACAGGCTAATGAATGAAATTAATTAAGTGATCTTAGAACGGCATCCTTTCGGTACATCTCTTGATGCAATCTTGAGAGCTTGTTTGATTGGCTAATTGAGCAGCCCGGGTGTGAAGGGCACCATCAAAGCACTGCTATGATTGGTTGATCTCCAATCAGGCTTGACAGTTGTAGTAAGCTTTTAACTTTACAAATATTGACTTTCTTCTTTACATTTGTAATAATCAGCTTAACCTATGTAGCAAAACAAATCCCTTCTCCTTCTTGTTGATTAAACCCTGATTTAGAAAAGCTCTAGAAATAAATATATATGGTACCTTTGGCTGCAATTGATGAATATAAAAAAAAAGAAACTAAAAACCAACAATTTTCTACAGATTACACAATTTTTACAGTTTGAATAATTAGTAAAAAAAAAGTTTAAAACACTATAATAATAGGCATTTATATAGCGCCATCTGTCTAGACAATTCTATTCCGAAACCCATTGCCTACTAAAACCGATTGTTGCCTGTATTAGCCTAAGGGGACTAGAGAATTCAGTAGTCGACAGGTTAACAAGCTGTATTGTATATTAGCTTCTGTTTTCCCTGACTATTAAGTCCTGTCTAATCTTCACTATAATGTATTAAATTTTAGCTATTTACTAATAACACTGTCCATGAATTTGTATTTATTGTTTTTCATTAATATGTATTGTCTACTCTATTTTCCCTATTCTCTTTGCTCTCCTCTGCTCTGCTCAATAAATGACCTTTGACTGAAAGTTCCTTCAAATGAGATCAAGGCAACGAGCCAAGACATTTCTAATACAAAGCATTGTAAAGGATTAATGGCACCTTTTCAACTCTTTCTGACCAAATTCAATAAGACAATACCATGAGAACATTACATTGGTCCAACTATTCATCACAGTACAAATGAACTTGAAAATCAAACTAAATGTGTCTATGTATGTATTGTGTTACACATGACACATGACACCATTGGCATTGTCCGAGCTGTCAAACATTCAGTGAATTTAAAACGGACACTTATGGTACATGTATGTTTGAAAGTGTATAGATAGCATTTAAAGAAAATGGAAAACAGTATGCAGAAACTTTTAGACAGTTATGATATCAAAGAAACCCATTTTAATGGGCTACATTGTGATTAATAATAATGATGATGATAATGATGGTGATAATATTTTTAATAATACACATGCAAAATGAAAATAGGCATACATGTATCTATCTTCATAGGACAAGATTTAAACAAATATATTGCCTATGACTATTGTTATCAAGCAAGACATGTATTGCTTTATTCATATTCTCAATGTGCAACTTCTTTTCAAAAATCTTCATTAAAATCTTTATATCCATCTTTAAACTTAAACAAAATGTTTATATTACAGACATTACCACAAGATATTGACCAGATGTATTACATAACAATATTTTTTCCTCATCCTCATTCTTCCAATTATCAAAACTATATTTTCTCAATGGACAAGTAGCAACATCACCTCACATGCTCTAAGATAATTAAACATTTCATTAAGGACCATTATGACAGTGTTATGCAAACTGCAGACAAAGTAAATTAGCTAATCTAATTAGTGCTTCATTGTCCTTAACACTTTATAACAGGTGCGTAGTGACATTCATAAAGCCTGCATTCACTAGTACTCTGAATGGTTTGACAAAGATCAGTAAAGACATCCTTTGTTTTGATTGTTATTTATCATTTGTTCATTTACATCTACATTCAAGTGGTATTTGCATCATCTCAAATGTTCAATGGTGCTTACCCCCCAAAAAAAAAAAAAATACATAAAATTAATAAATAATAATAATAAATAAATAAATAAATAAATAAATATATATATATAAATACATAATGAGCTTATAATTGCAGTTCTAGGAATGTTGAAAGTTGGTGAAATCTTGTTGAAAGTTCACTGACATTAGAAGTTTCCTGGTATGAAAAGTTACTTCCTAATCATTAGATGTGTTTTCCCTATATTATAAAATAGTATTATCAAAACATTCATATTTAGAGAATAATATTTTTCTTCTCCTTTTCCTCTTCGCTATTTCCTCACATATGTCCAAACCAACATAACATTTATAAAGTTACTCCATCACTAGATATGTTTTCCTTACAATACATCTGAAAATAGTATTATCAAAACATTGCAAACAAACTTAGATTATTGATAGGTTAACAACCTGAATCAGTGTACCCCCCTTCTCTCTCTCTTTCTCTCTGTCTCTCTCTGTCTCTCTCTCTCTCTGTCTCTCTATGTCTCTGTCTCTCTCTCTCGTTCTCTCTTTTTCTCTGTCTCTCTCTCTCTTGCTCTCTCTTTTTCTCTTCACTTTTCTTCTCCTTTCCCTCTTCTTTATTTCCATACATATGTCCAAACCAAAATAACACTTATATATATTAACATATAGGCCTACAGTGTATATGAGAACACCCTAATAAATAAATTTAAAAAATGCCCACTCTTTGTACTTGGCACACTTAGTGAACCTACAGGAAACAAAATGTAACGGTGACCATTTCACCCATGCCTACACTGCTAATGTAATTGTCGCCCATTAGCAGAAAATTGAACGGCTACCGGTCTTTGCCACACATTGTTTGCACACAAATAGACCAGTAGATTTCCCTCAAGGCTTTTTCTTTTCATTTTCTGTGTATGCTACAAGGTAAATGATTTGGTACATGATTTATTAACAAGGAATCACAAGACATTTTTTTAAAATATGTAGATAAAATGCCTTGTTTAGGGACACAAGTGCTGTGCCCAGGCTTTGAACCCAGAACCTTCTCATCTCCAGTCAACACTTTAAACCACTGGACCATGACACTTGATGCGCTTTGAAGAAACATTGTATTTTATTGTTTGGTAAAGATTCATAAACTCTACTTTCTGCCTAATGATAATGATATTAAATGGATATTTTCAAAGCGCTCAGCCGCTCACGTCCACCAGTTCACTCAAAAATTACCCCAGCTCTGATCATAAGAAGGAATTCTTTCCTAACAGTACACACATTTATCACCTGGGTGGAGAGTGGCAAATATAGTTTACAGCCTTGCCAAATAACACAAGGGCTAAAACCCTTGACCTTCACATTTCTAGTTGAGAGTTTCAACAACTTGACTATGACACCTCTTCTCTTCGTGATTAAGTACAAATATAGAGAAGCAACTCTGAATATACCCCAAGTGTGCTATAATTGGTAAAAGCACCAGTCTATGTCTGGAGGCAAGACTAGAGGACTTAGTTCATTATCCCACTATCTAGTAGCCCAGGTTGGTTTATTATTCCGTTCCCCTTGTTTTAATTCCATCATTTCCACCCCCTCCTGACCCTATAAAAGGACCCCCTAGATAGACTTGACAGTAGCTACTCTTTGCTTGTCAAACAGGACTCCAACAGAGCTTACAGGAACAGAGAGAAAAGCGCGTCTAAAACTTTGTTTAACAAAAGGAAAACTTTAACTTTGTGAAACCCAATTTTGATCAAAAGCCTACACCTAGTGTTGGGTTTAAATATTACTAGAATACGGGCCATGATGTATTGATGTTCGTGGTCCCCCGAGTAGAAACCACTGAATGAGAGAATGTTCTTTGTATTATTAATAATAATTGCATATTTGTACATACAAGCAAAATTAATGGGATCATTCTTTTCTTGTATATTGTAAAAACAAATAATAATAATAAACAAAATAATTTTTTTAAATTTATTAAAAAAGGGGGCGCTCATCTATTTGATTTAAATCATATCATTTACAACAGAGATAATGCCCTCCTGGCTCCATACAGATGATATGTATGTAATACAATAAGGTGTTTTACATTTGCCATAGTAAAAATGTAGTTACTAATTAGTTTACATATCCCTCAAGCTTCGCAGCCTAGGAAGAATGGAATTGACTTCATGACATCGTTCTTCCAACCAATGAATGCAAAAATGCCATTTGACAATTGACACGTATACATGCTTTTATGAGCTCAACTAATACATGCACAGATTCCAATTTGAAGCCTCTTCATGGGATATAGACCAAAGTGCTCCAATAATAGGTATGGTTTCATAATTTCTTAATTTCTATAACTTCTCAATTTTGGGGCAATACAAATGAAAATAAATATGAAAGATTCATATTGTTAAAAAGTTTCCCTCCGTTCTTGAATCCTGATAAATATCCTGATACATAATTACAATATTTTATTATATATATATTCTATAAATCTTTCATGATATACATTAATCCTGCTCAAAAGCAGTAGAAAAGGTTTTGGAATATCATTGCTGATAATGGTAATATGTGAGGCTTAGGCAGATATCTAAAATAGCATTGAATCTCATCTCTGACACATCAGTGACAAACTGAAGAATGAAATCACCTTATCATACCCACCAAGAAAAGACTGAAAATTATTGCATTTTCCCAAAATAAGGCAACTTGGCCTTGCCCCACATCTGGGGTATAATTCTTTACCCCACACACACAGAAAGGGGATTTCATCTCTTAGAAATGAATGCCTAAATCTGTTGCTGGTGATGATGCTGATAATTAAATCAATTATGTTATCATCAACAACATCAAAACGATGGCGGGAGAATTCAAGAAGAGTTCAATCAAATCTGTCTCAAAGTGAAATGTGTTTGGATGCTCATCTCAGAATCTGCCCCAACCAGACCAACGAGGGGGTGCATCAAATACAAGTCATGTGAATGGCGCAGGAGCGGAAGAGCTCCACGTGCCACTGTTTGACAGCAATGTTGGCTAGTTACTATAGAAACCATCGCAAATTCGCACATTTGAAAAATTATCGGATACATTTCTTAACTCCCTAATCAGCCAGATCAGCATTTTTTTCATCTCTCTTCTTTCTTTGAAAGTTCAGGAGTCCTGCTGAGAAGAAATTGCTAGAGAGAGATAGTGAGAGGGGGGAGATGGGGAAAGAGGAGTAAGAGAAAAGTGAGAGAGAGAGAGAGAGAGAGAGGAGATGGGAAAGAGAATTGAGAGAAAAGTGTGTGAGAGTGAGAGAGAGAGAGAGAGAGAGAATGAGGGGGGATAGTGAGATGGGAAAAGAGGAGTGAGAGAAGGTGAGAGAAGGTGAGAGAAAGAGAGAGAGAGGGGGATAGAGATAGAAAGAAGAAGGAGAGAGATAATGTTGACCTTGGAGTACAGATCTAAAAAAACCTTCATCGTTCATGTGGTGTCTACTCGTTCGTTTGGAAGGAAGCGATTCTGTCACAGTGGATAGCATGCTCATATATTCTACCAATTAGCACGTTGTGTGTCTGAGGACGATAAGCTCCTGGATGGGATAACTGAGCTCTAGTCCACCCTGATATTAAGTTAGTTTTAATAGAAGCAGAAAAATGAGAGGAAGAGGTCAGTGAAAGTTTGAGCAAAATCCGATTAAAAATAGGAAAGTTATGTTAAAGTCGTCATGAGTGGAACACAAATTGGCAACACTCTTACGTTTCTTGTTATGTTCTCTCCAATTTGCTCTGTACAGAAATTTCAAATAAGCTTTAATTTTCTAAGTTATTGATGACGGTATAGATTTGTTTCATATAGGGGTTACATAGATACGTATTTGCAATAATTACATTTAGGGTCCATGTACGATTGCAAGAATGTCACAGAGTGTCACAGAGTTGTCAATTTGTGTTTGATTGATGCAAATTAAAAAATTCATAACTTTCTTATTTTTCAAAGGATTTTGCTCAAACATCCACTGACCTGTTTCTCTCATTTTTCTGCTTCTATTGAAACCAACTTAATATCAGGGTGGAGTTCCCATTAAAGAAAGGGTCTTGTCTTTAGTTAAATTTTCTCGAATATTCAGCCTTTCAAAATCATGGTCAATCCAATTAGATTATTACAGTTTTTATAATTTTCAATTTTCATATCACTCAGCCCCCCCTCTCTCTCTCTCTCTCTCTTATTCTCACTATAAGCCCCGCCCAGTTTTATGATTTTCATTCAATACGATGTTCAGACTAGAGCAAGATCCTGATTCTTTATTGAGTTTTCATTCAAAATAGACCTGTCTTCATCAGCTCGAGATTGCCAAATAACCCTTTTTTAACTATCCCGATCACAAATTATCCAGCTAATTTGCGTCTTCATCAGCCCGCAGTTGCAATTAGCGGGATATTTGGTCGAGATGATCATCCCAAGATATCTTGGGCTAGTTTGCAAAATATCCCGCTATTTGTCCAGTGCGTCTTCACCAGCCCGAAGACTTGCACTATGCGCGAACGCTGAGCAAAATATCTAGAGCTCGAGTTTCGAGCTGATAAAGACGCGATTTGTAACTTAGGGCTTATTTCCAAAATCAGAAATAGCTGGCTATTTGGCAATCTCAAGCTGATGAAGACATAAGTAATGATGCTCAAACGGGCGCTTTTTTGCTTATACAATGTTTCATTATACATTTATTATAAAACATTCAGACTACTAAAATTTGATAGCTACATGTATGTGAGACTCATATAGCTATACGATGAATGATGGTAGTCTGAATGACTGGCAAGTCTTTCTTGAGATGACTTTCTATTTTAAGATGCCAAACACAGGGACTCACAAGCTTAGCATAACTTTACAATCTAAATACTCTCCCAAGCCTCATAAGGCCCACAAGATTACTTCAATTTCTGGCGCTTTTTGTGAATGGTGAAAACAGGGACCCTGGGAATATGAAACACAATATCTCAGTGAGTAAGACCCCAGAAATGTGCTGATTTTTCCTCAAATCTCGAAATAAACCATCTCTGTAAGACATCAGAAACTCTGGGTAAGATAAGAGGAGAGTGTCAACAAGCATCGTTGTTGAAATTCTAGTACCAAGCATTTTGTGGCACCTGTTCTAGTGTAAGATCTAATTAATAGGGACATAATCTACACCCAGACACTATATCCTGTTCCACATTCATCAATCTATGTAGATTACCCAATGTCTTTATTATTTATTTTCAAAATAAAGGGATTCTTCTAATGTGCTCATTTCTTGGATAAAGAAAGAGAAAGAGGGGGCCAGAGATAGGGAGGTAGATGGGTAATGAGACAGACACATAGACACAGTGGTAGAATTACAAGAATCTCTCACATATTTAGGATACCAAGCCACAAATCTAAGCTTTCATTTTAAGTCAGATTTTTTTTTTTTTTTAACAATTGCATTTTTGGAAATATAACATCATTTAAAGAGGTTAAATTCCAACAGCATTTGAAAGACAATACTAATTTAGAACTTCCCTAAAAAAAGGGGGGCTTGAAAATGTCTTTAAGTGGGAAAATAACGACTATTAGTTGTCGAATCGACTTAGGAGCTATAGAGCCAGTAAGTAATAGTCTGATTTTTCAGACCATTGTACCGAATGGTCGTACGTTTTATGCTGCACAAAGATTCAATCAGTTTAATTTTGGCCATTACAAGAAGTGGGTTATTGATGTAGACAAATGCTCATGTACCCTTTACAGCTCATTTTATGTACGTTATTACCAAAGATGAAAAAGCCAGTCAGTCACTCAATAGTGTCTGACAGTGAAGTCTAGCAAGTTAACGGGTTTCCTTGCATAATTTGAATATTAGGACACTGCTAACGTTTAAATTTCACAGATAGGACATACATGACATATTCATAATTCCTGCAAAGTTCTACAGAATTTGATGTTGGCTGCAAAAGGGACATAGTATCTTTAAGAAGAGCGCAAGGATTAAATAAATTAACTTGAAAAGAAGAGTTCCTGAAAAAGGGGAGATTATATAGATCATCATTTAAAAGTCTGAATACAAAATTTTAATTTTTGTTTTCTTCTTCTTTTCTTTTTCTCGTTATGCTTTTAAATGGGTAACTTTGTGTAGGTGGTTTTAATGAGTCAGACTTGATAAATACATTATATGTCATTTCCTCATTGATATCCTAGACACAAATTATCTTCTGAATCTGAAATTCATATTTAACATTATGTCTCTTAGAGTATATCAGAGCATTTTAGGTGCATTACATGTTCTGATAGTGCCGTGAGTAATCTTACAAACAAAACAAGTTCCATTAGAACCAACAGAAACCATTGTAGAAGTCCAGGGTAAACATTTTTTTCAAGTGCAAAATAAGATGAAACAAAGGGTAAAATCTACATTTTTTTTGCTCATCAGAGATAATAGATAATGAAATTACAGATTTTGAAAACATCATATCAGCTACAATGATTGGAATAGGTCTGGCTATAGGCTCGTATACACAGCCCAAAAACCATTTTGAAAAACCATCAATTTTTTAAACTGGCATTTACACTACTGCAAAAAACTCACATCGTAAAACACACCTCTGGAGCGCGGTTATTTGAAACGCCGGCAGAAACTTCACTGGTTTTTGCAGTGTAAATGCTCGCTCTCAAAATGCCAATGTTTTTGGTCACATGACCCTCACTTCCGTGCAGGGCAGCGACAAGTGGCGCATCACAAAAAAAAACACCAGAATTATCAAAACACCAGTGGTTTTTTATGGGGTTTTCCCAGTAGTGTAAATGATAATTTAAACAGGGGATGTTTTTTCAAAATGTTTTTTGGGCTGTGTAAACAGGCCTATAGCTATCTCCATCCCAAGCATTGTTATCAAATTTGTTTTGATAATAAAACAGCCACCTGTCATTTTATTGTCTCATTGTTTTCAACCAACAATATTTATGATTAGAAATAAAATTGTGCATGTAAAGATTTCATGACCGTATACTCTGCTCTACGAGTAGAAATTCAAAGCGCTGAATATACCAGCTTTGTCTTATCAAATTGGTAACAATATATTTTTCTCTCAGAATCATAAAAAACAATATATGATATATCAAAAGTGCACCTGTGTAAATAAATACCATCTAAATTAGTATAGTGCAATAGACAGGTATTGCCAACTTCTATACCGTTCAACATCAAAAGAAAATGAAATGTGCCATCAAATTGTGACATCTATTCGATTATTTTAAAGTTCTGAAGAGGGAAATCAATTGGTTCACTATATATTCAGGAAACATTTTGTGCACTTAAAATCAGAGATTCTCATTCAAACCACCATTGAAACAAGATTACAAATACAAATTTGTTTTAGGACCGCGTAAAATATTATACACAAAGGGTGAAAGAGAGAAAGAACAGGAAAACGTTTTCATGGAAAAACATAACACCTAAACAGATAAAATAAAATAATTGACCTTGAATACAAAAATGTAACTGATATCAATTAGGTTGAACACATATCGATAACTCTATATCTATCTCTCTATCTATCTCTCTCTCTCTCTCTCTCTCTCATTCAATATTCTTACTTTGCTCATCTCATTGGCGGTAATAAAGTATGGGAGCAATGAAAGCTTAACACATGAAGGTCCCATGATAGATAATACATGCACACAGTGAGTTAGCTAGTGAGTAGACTTTGTGAATGAATGAATCAGTGCGGGCCGGGCAGCATTGAGGGCAGGCGATGCATGCCTCAAGACTATCAATCATGCTTGCAATATGAAAAATACTGAGATTCTTACCATGCTTTAAGAGAACGGAGCTCCTGAATAAACAAGCAGAGAGAGAGAGAGAGAGAGAGGGAGCGATGATGGGAGACGGCGAGGACATGCTCTAGCCTAGCAGTAATTATGAAGGGCTAATTTGTTAGGATAGTGTATATATACATGCTTATAATCCGCTTCTCCTCGCTCGCTACTACGAATGAATGGATGGACTGGTATACATGTATGTGAGTGAGTATGGGTGGGAGCGCTTTGAAATGGTACGAAGGAGGAGGACAATTGGACGTGTGACAATGCCTGGATGAGAATGTGTGTGTGTGCATATGGGCGTGTGTGAGAGTAGGAGGTGGGGGTGGGGAGGGAGTGGGAGAACTGGGTACACATGGGCGTGCTTGAAAAGCACGGGGAGCAGGAAATGTGTGCACGAATGAGCGTATGTAAGAGTAGAGAAGGGATGTTGGGTGTGTATGTGAAGGTGGGGGGGGTAGAGGAGAATGAAGATGGGTAAGTGTGTGTTGTATGGTGCTAAGGGGGGGGGTAGATAGTTAGAAAATGAAGAGAGTCGGATAGCGAAGAGAGATGGAGGACTGGGTAACAGGGCACCAAAGCTTATCACACAAGACGAGAAGATGGGTTGAGAATGAGTCAGATACCACATCAGAGATTGAAATACACCACCATCGATTGGAGAGAGAATGGAGAGAGGAGAAAAGAAGGAGTGAGACATGAGAGAAAGATAGAAGGGAGAGACAGAATAAGGAGTGAGAAGGAGAAGAGAGATGGGGTAAAGATGGGAGGAAAGAGAACAGGGAGAAGGAAAGAGGGAGAGAAGGAGAGATGTGAGAGAAGGGGTGAGAGACAGAGAGAGAGAGAGAGAGAGAAGGAGAGAGGAATGGGGGAGGGGAAATGAGGAGAGAGGACAATTGAGATGGGGAACTGGAGTCAGGGGAAAGATGGAGGAGATTCAATAGGAACAGGTAAAGAAGAGGAAAGTAGTAAGAGAAAGAGAGAATTACATCTCTATACACACGCACGCTATTTATTATTAAGTACAAAAATATACACAGAATATAATGGACAAAATATGAGAGTGAGATTGAAAGGGAAATGTATGATAAAAAGGAATGAGTCAGAGACAGGCACATTTACATAGATGGCCAATCCAAAGAAAATAACTGGGAGAGAGAGAGAGAGAGAGCGGTGGATGAGAGTGTTGACAAAAGCGCAAATAATTCTTGCTTAAGCCTTCGTCAGTCAACCTACCGCGAAAACCCTCCTTCGATTTTTCCTCCTCATGCCGGGCAACTGATGAAGCACGCACGACAGCACACATCCTAACGTTTGGCGAAAACAAGCGCCGAATTGTGACGCCAAGTCCATTGTGCCCGGGACAGTCGCACAATAGCCACCAAAACATGCATCTTAAGATAGGTAGTGTATAAGACACACACACACACAATGCGATAATCATACCCACACACGCTACCATCACACACTCACGCATACAAATTTTACGCACAAGAGGGCTTCGCCATGAGAGGGTGAGTCAGACGCATAAAAATGAATGGTTTAACAGCGTGATTACCGCACCGATCGTAATGACATTCCTCTATGTTAATTACTAGAATATTTTCTGCACTTGATATTGGCTTCAATCTAACCCAGGGACCCTTCATCCTATCCTCTTTATGGCTGCATATTTAAGTATCCCATTTCTAGAATGATATCTGAGGAGCAATAAATAAAGGCATTCCACTGAAGCAACAATGGTACTTGGAAGTAATGTACTTATATTCAATGTAATTGTAATGTAGCTTGGAGCATGGAGAATTTCTTTGGATTTGTAGCTTTCTACAAATATATATATCTATTAATTGCAAAGATTTGCCAATACTCTCAGAGCAATAAAGAATATATCTGTTGAAGTACTGCAAACAGCATGTGAGATGTATCATAAGAAATCCCGAAGCAGATGGGAAGACAATTACAAAGTGAATTATATGTTTATATCTCCCTTCATAATGCCAATTAATAATAATAACCATTAGAAAACATAAAAGATAAGTAATGCAGTATGAATTTGAGAATTTGTACATGTATATTTAACCAAACAGGTAAACCACAGGACTGATTACAAGTCGAAAATAAAATAAAATTAATTTAGGTTCATTTCAAAATATACAAAATAAAATGACACGTACAGCCACAAAATATATCAGTTCTAAATGCAATGCATATTTACTAGACGGAATATTTATGATTGATCATGAGTACTCAGAGAGTATATTGAGAAGGAAAATAACATGAATTTTTATTAATAATTTAACCATCACAACAGTGATGGTTAAAATATTACTAAAGCACTAGCTTGACACTGCCATCTATATGAATATGAATATCAATTAATTTACTCATCAGGTCAACAACACTTCCTTTTAAAGCACCAAAATACATCCGGAATAACAGCTTACAGTATTCAGTTCTAGAGAGATAGATTAAAGAATTATTAAGCAGAAGGCACAGGGTCTTCTAAGGGCACTCAAGCGGATCAGGATTTATTGGAAGAATAAAATTAATTGATTTTCTTCTCTTTATGAGATCATTCAAGGATGGAAGATGCTTTGATTTTGTGAGGTTCATTGGAAGGCCAATCTCTCTCCCCCTCTCTCTCTCTCTCTCTCTCTCTCCATCTCTTTCTGTCTCAATGGACAAGTTCATTAAGATAGTGTTACCGGTAATACATTTCAAGAAAGTTGCTCATTTCTAACACTTTTTTCTAACACTGTCTGCATGAGTATGATCTGTTTTCTTATTTTCTGCTTTTATCAAAACCATCTTAACATTATGTTATGCTACCCCTTAAATGACAATCTGAAATGTCATTACAGTGGGAATTTCATAATATTATGAAGTAAAAATAAAAAATATTAATAATAATTCTTGAGAGTGATCATTTCAGTGTTATAGCTAATTTGCCCCATAGAATTTACCTGAAACTGAATAAAATCACATCCTTGTATCGATTGTATGGCATCCCAGGTTTCCTCTGGCCAATTAATCTAAAATATTGAACAAGTATTTGTTTTGTTTTTCATCAAATTCTTCTGGATATATCATATTGGCAAATTACTTTTGTACATGATATAGAAGTTAATGCATGGTCATGCATGAGAGTCAGCAATTTCCATTGAATATATTATCTATGATTTACTGAACATATGGGTTTGTGGTGGTATATTGTATGCATGCAATAACTCTTCCTATATTAAGATATCCTTATTAATTAATGACCCGCCCTAAAGCTCAAGCTAATACATCATCTGAATAGGCTTTTGTGCTTCACTCATCCCACGCTGTTAGTAAATGCAAGAATCATGTCAGCAAATAAGGGAGATTATATTGTATTCTCTGGTAAACGCATGTTTTTCATTACCTAGATCCTATTAAAGATGTTTTACGGAGGCTAGTGACGGTTGTAATGAATGATGGAATTAAATCATTTTTGAATGAAGCTACAAGTCATGTATGATTGAAAGAAAACAGTATAATCTGATTATAGCTAGCTAATAGAGATGTACTTTATATTAGGCAGTTAGAATGGGAATTAAGTACAGGAATGGGAGAGAAAAGGATGACAAAAAGAGACATGGATGGTAAGACTCATTCAGACATTAATAACAAGAGGAAGAAGAAAATAGAATAAGATATCTTTTAAAATGATGATTAGTAAATGACGATGCTCGATACAAATGACAGTTTGGAGGCCATGAATATGAAAGAGAGACAAACAAAAAAGGGATGAAGGGAGAGAGACAGAGAGAGAGGGGAGGAATGGAGAGAGAGAGAGAGAGAGAGGGAGGAATGGAGAGAGAGAAAGAGAGAGAAAGAAAGAGGGAGAAAAGGGAGAACTGCACCTGTATTTTGGAGGCACAGCAGCGAAGTAAAAGATAAAATAAGACCCTGAGGGCCCTGCAATTATTATTACCCCAGTAATTGCCAGGTACCCATTTACACTGGATACTGGATAGTCGGCTACTGGCAAGTATGGATTAATGCCTTGCCAAAGGACGTTAGTGCTGGGCTGAGATTGGAACCCTCAACCCTTGGATTGAGAGTCAAGTGAATGAACCACCATACCAGGACACCTAATAAACTCAGAAAATAAATTACCTTACAATGATACAAATTACTATTTTGTAACAATCGAAAAGGAATTTATACAGATGAGGGCATTTTTAAATGATTTATATAAGTCAATTCTCATTTATTTCATTCTCGGTTAAAAATTACATTGATACAAAAGATACAAAATAATTCATAAACATATTTAGAAAATGAAATGGGGAACTACATAAATAAAGCCCATAGGCCTTGTACAAGCGTAGTTCCCAAAGCATTCATAGCATAATATAAAGCAAAGATAAGAAGAAGAAAAAAAACAAAAAACAAAAAAACAAAACAAACAAAATACACATTAATTTAAAAAAAAAAAAAAAAAAAAACATGTAACACAGATATAAACAAAAGATAAATAACTATACATATTTGAGATAAAGAAACTGCTTCAACTTTTTTTTGAAAGAATTAACTGACTTGCATTCAGAGATATCTTTAGGAATGGAGTTCCAAATCACAGGGAAATTATGTCGTACTGATTTCATTACCTTATTTGTTTTTACTGGCCATAAGTAAACTTAAATAGTGTTCAACATCATTATGAATTCAATAATTTGAATGTTGATCATGCTAGAGGTTACTGATGTAAGGCTATGAACAAAGCAGAGATTAGGAAAGTATGCAGTTATCCCAAGTCCCCATCTCCTACATGCATTCTAAAACCCAGCCTCCTTGCTTGTATATAACAAAACATGCCATAAAAAAGTTACGAGTGACGCAGCAGAGTAGCCATTTTTCATGCGGACTTTTATAGAATGACACTAACAAAAGGAAGGCAGATAGAGAGGGGTGAAATGAAAGAGAAGCAGATATGTTAGGAGGTACAGAGAGGGCGGAAGAAAGAGAAAGAGAGAGGGATAGAAAATGGAGAGAAGAGGGATGAAAGAGAACAATCAAGATGTATTGAAAGAGGTTTGCAAACAAAGAAAGGACAAGGTTATGCATTAAGATCTAAGTTATGAATAGTAAAGAAACTAGAACGCAGGTTTTATAACGGGATTTACAAGGGCATATCCTCATGAAAGATATTTACAAAATTATGAAAGATGCAAAATGTCTATAAACATTGATGTTAATAGTTTCCAACATTAAGGATTGGAAGAGGAAGAAGAAATACTCATGAAATAGTCTTTTAAAACTCTCTTAACTTGAAGGTAACATCCACACAAATTTCATCTCCTATAAACTATCTTCCTGGACAAAAAAAAAACATCTTATAGAAGATATCAAGGGTAGGCATGATCTTTTACTGCACAATGAAGTCAAAACTAATCACAACTTAATTTTTCATTGAATCAATCCTCGATCATACGTTGCACGCAAGCAAGAGGAAACAAATCCAAGATACTCCACATAAGTGGTGCTTTTGATGCCGTTCTAAATGAATTATTTCTTTGATGTTTGCCAAATCATGCTATCAATGTTCTTACCATGTCTGAAATACAACAAAAACATTACATCACAATGCTTGCAAAAATCATAAGATGTAATAAGATGTAGATAAGATGTGAAATAGTCCTTATATTCTAGACTCAGTTAAAGGGAAATCCAACGTTTGTAACAATTTCATTTGTATGAAAGCAGAAAAATAACAAACGAAATGGAGACAATTTTTCATAAATCGACCCAATAATAAGACAGTTATGAATGTTTGAAATAAGAGATCACTAAATCTATGTGAATTGCAAATTGGCCCTTAGATCACCAGTCTGCTTTCTTTTAGAGTAGTTTACTATTAAGGTTGGATTTCCGTTTAAACTCATTTTTACTAAAAGTTATATTTTCTATAGTCGGAAAGCCAGACTACTTTAATAGGAGAAGGGAAGCACAAGACAACACAAGTCCAAGAAATTTGTTAAGAATCAAGTTATGAGGAGAAACTCAACAAAAAGTGCATGTTCCAATGGCAGACAAAGACACAATCGTGCAGTTCTGAGCACTCGTGTAGACACTGTGACGCTGATTGTGGTCTCCAATAAAACAAAGAGGGAAAGGAGGCTAATTAAGAGAACGGGAGCGTAATGTCCGACATGAGTGGAGAAGGTTTCGTGAGGGATCTACCTTTATCAACTAACTTCCCTTTCACATTCCACTGAATGCTTGCTGGGGGCAAGTTTACCATCCCTAGGGGCGCATCCAATGGGCCTATTAATACACACATGAAATAATTAACAGGAAAGTAGTCTCATCTGACTCCCCCCTTCTCCTGATTCAGTTTAGAAAAGGACATACCTCAGGGCATCTACTCTGTCAAACAATAGAAACTTATATCTTATCATGAGGCTATTCACTTATTCATTCAATATGGTTCCCTACAAAATACTTTGACTTAACTCACAAAGTTTTAATTTGATTTACTTACAACTATTATTCATACATATATATATATATATTACAACATTTCAACAATAATATGATTGAGGAGAGGAAAGAATCTGCTTTTTTTCTTCATCTGTTGATAGCCAGAAGGGTGTTACCTCCGTGTTAAAGTACTGTACATGAGTTAATGCCCTTCTGGCTCCAAACATACAATTTGATAGCACATGAAAAATACAACCAAATAACCAAGTTTTCAAGGTGGCCCCTCCCCCAGCCCCTCCACTGAATCCTGTTTGTGTCAAGCAATTTCTTTGACTACATGTATTTCATTTTTTAACATGTATGAAAAATATTGAAAAATAATCATATCAATACTACAATAGAAATTGCATTTTTTATTAATTAAATGAGTTCTGCAATAGTTTCAGATGCAACTTGCTCTATTATTTGTAGTATGGTGAATATTACTGCCAAATTCTCCTATATTTATATTATTACGTGACAAATCTATTCAATATTGAAGTTAAAGTGCCATATACCAATGAAGCATCCATGTTTAATTTTGATCAATATCCTTTCTTGTATCATCAGGTGATTGTTTGTTGCTAGAGATCAATGAACTCATGCTGTTGGTTAATAGTTCAAATGGTTTCTGGTAAATGATATATCTCTCAGCAGAACACATTGTTCCTTATACTCTCATTTGGGGTTTTATTGTTGAAGAAAAGAAAGACTTCCCTTAATACAAGTCTGCCTCATCTTTTATTGAGCCCTTTTCCTCATTTTACTTTCGAGAGAAATGACCTCCTTCCTCTCACAAAGAAAGACAAGAGGATATAAGGTGCCCAACGTGAGAGGATGCAGACTTTTTATAGCATTTTATCTTGTGCTCTTCTATTTCTTTCTTTTCTATAACCCCCTCTCCATCCATCTCTCTCTCTCTTTCTTATCCCCTTTCTCTTTTGTTGTCTGTTTTAACCAATCAATGGCTTTTGTGATCTCTCTGCTTTTTCTATGTACATGTTTCTAGTTCTATCTCAACTCTCTATTTGTCTGTATCTTTGTCTAATTTCCTTTTTGTTTCTATTAATTGCAATCTTCATTACTTCATACCCATCCTTTGACCCCCCCTTTCTCTCTCTCTCTCTCTCTCTCTCTCTCTCTCTCTCTCTCTATCTATCTATCTATCTATCTAACTATCTATATACATGTATTTCTATTTCTTCATTATAATTTTGTTTCTATTCTTCCTGTTTCTCATTCCCACTCTTTTATTCTCTGGCTTTTAAATAGTTACTACTTCACTGCATCTCTGCATTTTATTTTCTATATACTTCAGCCCCACTGAACCTTTTCTCTTTTTATCAACAAGAAAAATACAAACATAGGAAATAAAGAAGGTGTATAACATTTCGACATACAATAAAGAAGTACCAGATAAAGGCTCTAAAAATAGCAATTTTAGAGATTTTCACAACTCCCTCATCTTTGCCCTGACATGGATGTTGAACATCAGTCTAGCCAAAAAGGAAAAATCTTTCTACACCTCACCTCAATTCCAGGAGAGAGAAAAACTTCAATTTTTGACAACCATTTTCGGTCTATCAATATCCTGACCTCCGATGATATGCTACAATAAAGACTGCTTTCAATAAAATATTCGGAGATGAATTTAATCCTAAACTTCACTTTCAATTTCGCTTATTAACTGATTTATCAATATGATATTCAATTGTGTCTTTAAAGATACTATGTCCCTTTTGCAGCCAACATCAAATTCTGTAGAACTTTGCAGGAATTATGAATATGTCATGTATGTCCTATCTGTGAAATTTAAACGTTAGCAGTGTCCTAATATTCAAATTATGCAAGGAAACCCGTTTACTTGCTAGACTTCACTGTCAGACACTATTGAGTGACTGACTGGCTTTTTTCATCTTTGGTAATAACATACATAAAATGAGCTGTAAAGGGTACATGAGCATTTGTCTACATCAATAACCCACTTCTTGTAATGGCCAAAATTAAACTGATTGAATCTTTGCGCAGCATAAAACGTACGACCATTCGGTACAATGGTCTGAAAAATCAGACTATTACTTACTGGCTCTATAGCTCCTAAGTCGATTCGACAACTAATAGTCGTTATTTTCCCACTTAAAGACATTTTCAAGGCCCCTTTTTTTTAGGGAAGTTCTAAATTCGTATTGTCTTTCAAATGCCGTTGGAATTTAACCTTTTCATTTTTTTGGCCTGCAAATGGGACATAGTACCTTTAAAGTATGAACACACTTATTATCTAAAACTTTAGTCTTTGTACACCAGACTATGTTTCTATTATATTTGAGGCACTGTGCTTTGATGTAAGTGTGTGCTATTATTCAATTGTCTTTTAATACTTACAAGTTAACTCTGCATTGGTTGAGAATGAAGAAGGTCAGACAAGCTACCAAGGCACACATCTACATGCACAGAGTCATTCTGAAATGAAATAAACAAGGACAAGTTTTAAAACTAAATATCACTGGAAAGGTGGAAAGACAATTTTCATCAAATTTCAACTCTTTCAGGGACCTGTAGAGAATAATACATGTGTAACATTAAAATATAATTCAATCATGTCTGATTGTGACTCAAATTGATAACATTAAGTAATTCAATTTGTGAGTTACCCGCAACAAGGTCATTACAGCTTGAGTATTGTCAGTGGTAGTAATGGCCTTCTTGCAGGCGGCTGACAGCATATAGTGTACAGTAGATGTTACTGGCAATATTCAACCACTCCTAGGGGAATTATATGTCATATTCTTGATGAAAGATCAAAGAAAAGCACTTTTGAACTCAAAGTTGACATTGATAGTCTCTTTGGAATGTGATGTGTGTGAAAGTATTTCATTGAAAGGGTCTGTAGCCATTAGACTGTACAAAGTGTTAGTGAAAGCTGTACTCCTATCTCTGCCCACATATTGTGAAACCTTCTAGCAAGGTGTAAGACACACAGGGGTCAGTAACCGGTCTCTCACAGGCATGTTTAGACTACTACTCTGATATTCCTATTACAGTATAACAACCATGGAAATATTGATCTTGAAGTGATTAGTATGAACATATCAGTTGAAGATTTTTAATTTGAGCTTATTTCACACATGATTTCAGATGCCCATTTTCCACATCTGTTCAATGTACAACATCTTGCTACATCCATCTGACATGGTGGGAAATAGTATTAACATCCAGGCCTACATCAAATCATCTACTGACATTAATCCTTTCCCATCTCAAAATATTTTGATGTAGTTCAATACACAATCAATTTCATAAATTAAATTGGTACTCTACATCCTCATACACTCAATACATTGATCAGGACTTCATGTATTTTGTTCTTTCTGTATTTCTCTGTTTGTTGATATGTTGATTCACTGACAATTTAATTCTTTATTCCTTAACAATTCATAAACATGTAGATCTATAATTCCTCTCACTGTTATTGAAATCATGATAATTCATCACATTTCTATGTATCATTACAATACACCCATCCCATATTTCAAGCCCACTCTAATCCTTCCCATACCCAACTCTCCAACCCCAACCCAAAATCCACCTCCCACCCACTCTCAAACCCCATCTCAACAACTATTACCCTCACCACCTCCAGCCCCCCTTCCCCGTTGCTCCCTTTAGATGCCAACCCCAACCCCAGTCCCACTAATGCAACCTCAAAGGCTCCTAACCAACCATGATCAAGTACAGCACTGCAAGCAGTAAAGGAAAAGGAACACGGTCTAATTTAGTCTTTCCTCTGGTCTGTTTATCAAGAGAAATATGATGAGGAGACATAGCCTACAGACAGTATACTTATGTAATGAAACCTTTGTATGTGTGGTGAGTGCAGGCTTAGGCAACCATGGCAAACCAATTATCACAACCTGTCTAATGGATGGAGTTCAAGAACCTCTATACTCTATACCTCTATACTCCCTTTGTCTTTCTTTACAGGTTATTTGAACAAGTGGAACTACAAGGCTATACATAGTATGCCACATGTTGATATTTCACTATTATGATCAAAATTTTAACCCTCTTCATATTCACTGCTCAAGAGGATTGGTTGGTTGGTTGGTTAGTTTGTTTCACCCGACTGCTAAGAAAGCATGTATATACTTGTAAGTAAACAACCAGGGAACCAACAGCTTTACGTCTTCTCCGAGGGACTTGGTAATGAGGATTAATGCTCACCAAAGGGCACTAGCGCATAGACTTGGTTTCAAACATGGGACCTCCCGGTTACGAGACCACTGCTCAACCACTGAGCCATCGCACCTCACTAGGTTGAGTCTAGAATATATACATGTACAGATACAAAAGGTAATGTGAATGTCCCTTTGGTTCTAAGAAGATGATTTGGTATCCCTTAGGGAATAGATATTTCACCATTGTGAAAAGTCTTGAAACCCCTTCACTGTCTAAAAGGGTTGAAGTCTAGGGCCTTGTTTCATAAAACTTGATATCAATAACAAGTTACAATAACTGTTAAAAGCTACTGAAATTGTGGCATTTGATTGGCTGTGAGCAAATTTGACATATAAAGTGAGATTTGTTATTGATAACAAGTTTTATGAAACAGGACCCTGTATAGAGAAGGATATGATAGGTAATGTAAATACCCTTATGTCTCTCAAAAGACAATTTGATATTCATCTGGCTCCGGGAATACTCTATGATGATTCTGATCACCAAAGCTTTCAACAGAAACAGGACTACATCAACTTCTGTATGCTTGTCTAAACTATCTAATCGGGCAGGCGAGTATCTCCATTATTACAGGGGTGTTATCATAGAGTACCGGTACTACAGGGTACCTACATGTATCACATATGAACTGGGTTCTGGTAGAATGTGGGTACAACTTCATTTGGAAAATAAAATTATCCCTTCAATTTATTCATAAGCAAAAACAAAGTTGCTGCAACAAATATAATGTATCTGCATGTCAAGTAAAGACAATTAAGAGTAACAAGGCAATTCTATGAATTCCATATGGAATTGTGTAGCCTATTGACTGTACACATAATTTACACCAAATTGTTGCGATAATATCTTGATACCAGAAAATTTAGTACTGGGCATAGTGAAAGAATTTTTTTTTTTTAAAGACAACTAATAATATAATGCATATGTTGTATGGAATATATTTTATGAAAAGGTCCAATAGAAGTATAGCATAGTACTATCGGAGAAGAGGGAATATATTGGAGGGGATCCCATTATTCTCATGTTTCTTATCTTCGATTTGCAGTGTTTAGCAACCCAGAATATTTAGGTTCAGTAAGAATATAGAACAATTCTTTTGGGTTATACGTGTGATCACATTTTGAAGGCCAATACCGGTACGCAATATAATTTCTCTAAGAATTGGCCAGTACATCCATGTTGTTGTTATGACAGAATCAAAAGACAAGTAAAGGACTCTTGTTTTGTAAAGACTCTGAATGGACTTGCACACAATGCCGATCCTGCATTGATTATGCAGAAGTTACTGGACAATACAAGATGTACATTCACTATGCCAAGTTCACCCAGAACACAATGTCTGTTTGTGACCTTCTTACACAACAACAATGCTCAAGTCTCTGCTTTGGCTCGAACTGAAGCAAGGTCCTCATCAACCGCCCCCTGCCAAGTTATTACCTAGACGACCGAGTTTGGCAGAGGCGTTGACAATGCTGTCAAAATGATAATACCCCATTGAAACAACCTGCGAAGTTCAGAGATTTATTAAGGACTTAATGGAATTAACGGCATGGAGAAAGGAGGTCGTGTTCTGGCCAAACGGAAGAGTGTTGGGTTCTTATCGGTGTGTAGTCTGCAAAGAGGATATTACCCCCAGCAAAGTAGTAGCGCTGAATTATTGTACGAGTGCCGAACGGCCGGTAAGGGTTGTTTCCTTCCTAGTGATGAGATGCCAATGTCACAATACTGTCTGGACCATACCTGACTGTCAAAGAGAATAATTTAACCCACTCAATACCAATGTCACAATACTGCCTGGACCATACCTGACTGTCACAGTGATGTCTTTAACCCACTCAATACCAATGTCACAATACTGTCTGGACCATACCTGACTGTCACAGTGATGTCTTCAACCCACTCAATACCAATGTCACAATACTGTCTGGACCATACCTGACTGTCACAGTGATGTCTTTAACCCACTCAATACCAATGTCAAAATACTTTCTGGACCATACCTGACTGTCACAGTGATGTCTTCAACCCACTCAGTACCAATGTCACAATACTGCCTGGACCATACCTGACTGTCACTGTGATGTCTTCAACCCACTCAGTACCAATGTCACAATACTGTCTGGACCATACCTGACTGTCATAGTGATGCCTTTAACCCATTAAATTCCAATATCACTATACCATCTGGACCATTCCTGACTGTCATGTAATGTCTTGAACCAATTCAATACCAATTTTCAAACACTTCCTGGGCAATACCAGGCTCTCAAGGTAGTCTAATTTTACATTGATCCTAGGTAAGCTACAGATTTCAGTGCAAACAGCATTCAAGGAATTCCTTCCTACCGGCACCCATTTACCACCTGGGTAGAGAGTGGCAAATACAGATTAATGTCTTGCAAAAGAACAGTAGTGCATGCATCAGGGCTTGAACTTATTACTTTTTTCATTTCTAGTCATGTGTTAAAAGTTTAAACCACTCTAACAAAGGCACTTTCAAAATGATTTTGTAATGGATATTCCATCCAAATAATTGTCCCTTAAGAAAGAAATT
Organism: Mesocentrotus franciscanus; assembly: GCA_037976565.1. Lineage (NCBI taxonomy): Eukaryota > Metazoa > Echinodermata > Echinoidea > Camarodonta > Strongylocentrotidae > Mesocentrotus > Mesocentrotus franciscanus. The sequence continues at coordinate 20,120,088 of CP137684.1, read as the reverse complement.
CCTGGTCCGACCATGACATTGCCTTGAAAATTGCAAGTATAAGGGCTCTTCACATTTATCCCATTTACACTACCAAGATATCTCAGTCAGTACTTTTAAACGTAAGTGTTCTAGTAGAATTCTTCACACTGAATAACCTTTTTTATGAAAAATTAAAAAACAAAAACACATTAAAGATATAAGTTAGGTAATAGAACATTAGGGCTACTAGCCACCCACCAATATGTATTAGTGACCCTGTTGAACAGTCATTAATGTAATGTAAACAGGTTCAAAATGCAGTATAACACACTGACGTGACTGCCTGCATGGATCTATCTCCTTTACATGAAGTTTCACTCTATTTATCCATTCTCTCATTAAATGAAAGCAACAAGCATTCATTCCATGAAAATATATCAACTGGTAAATAAACTATTCTTTCTTAATTCAATTGAAAATCTAAATGGGCTCCTTCAATTTCAACTTTTATCCTTGACCCGTTCTCTGCTTAACTTAATTCTTTTGTTAATCAGAAAACTCTCTCTCACTCTATTTCTCTCTATCTCTCTCTCTCTCTCTCTCTCTCTATCTCTCTCTCTCTATCTATCTCTATCTATCTCTCTCTCTCTCTCTCTCTCTCTCTCTCTCTTTCTCTCACTCTCTCGCTCGCTCTCTCACTCACTCTCTCGCTCGCTCTCTCACTCTCTCTCTCTTCCCCCTACCATTTCTTCTTTCAGTTGCTTCAAAATTGTCCATTCTCCTTTTAAATGTGCATTAAACAAGTTGTTCCTCTCCTACGTTAGGTTTTTAATAAACTCATTCTTCATCATATGAATTGAAGGAAATGAGAGGAAAATTTCAATTAAATCCAGCTTCTTATTATTCTGTCTTTTCCTCTCCTGTAAACCTGAAGAACCGCTCCAAATCAGATAAACAGGCTCCAAGAACGAGACTCAAATCACAGAAATGTAATGAGATTAAATGCTTTGGAATCTTTAACAAACAACATAACCAGACAATTCCTGAAAATAAAAGAAAACATAGGATCAAGTCACAATCTTTAATTGAAGTAATTGGAGTAACCTTTTCACAAATAAGAAATGTGTGGTTTTCATGTGTTTTGTGGGAGATTCTCTGTAATTGTTTCCAAATCTGCCAAAAGAAATTAATTGCTGATGTTTTGGCAACACCATCGACAGGTGGAAGAGTTCTTAGGAGATCAATGTAAAATAATGAAAGAACACTAAAATCCTTGCAATGTATGTCCTGCCTTTCATAGGTGCTTCCTTGAAATTCAAGATTATTTACTGAAAGGCAAAAACACAACAGGAGTCAATTTATTCATCGAAAGATGAAAAGTTGCTAAATGAAAACCAAAAAACCCCACAGGATTGTGCTTGGAAAATTATTATTCTGACTTCTAAAATTCTAGATTAATTTTTCTTTTTCTTTTATTTATATTGGATATTAGACTTCCTTGTCCCTTTCCACTTGAGAGTAAATAGACATCTGGCAACCCTGGGGTAGAAAGTATTGTGGGCCCTGGAGGAAGAGAGGTAACAATACTGCCACCCTACATGTAGGTAACGATGACCAAACGATTGTTACTTTTCATTCCCTCCTTTTAAAACCTGTGACTACTGACTACTGGGCTAAGTTTCAATAACTGGAGATAACAGAATCCCTAGACTCATTTACTCGAAAATGGAAATTAATAGGAAAGAGAAAGAGACATATCCGGGATCTAAGTACCCACAAAGAAGTGCTATCATTCATTTTCTTGAAGGAAAGAATAAAGTCTACATCTCTTGGAGTGGTCTGCCAATCAAGGAAAATAAAGATATTTGGCATTGCCTATACGGCTGTTGATTTCACTTTATATTCATTAATTCAGATGATAGCGAGCAAATTTATCAGCAGAAGTAAAAGGGAATGTACAGGCTTGTAAGAAACAATGCCAAGAAAGTGAGGATGCTTATTAAATGTGAAGAACTTTTGGGGGATCAAAATGTCTTCTATTTCTTGAAGTTATCACAGATTAATTTATCATTACCTTAAAATCTGTAACCATCATATTTCCTCAAACAATCCTTCAAGACTACATAGGTTTCTATGATGTATGATTTATACACATTCTCTATGTTTTGTTTTGTAAATTGAACTGTTTCAGCATTTTGGATGAATGTTCAGTGTTCCTGTGACAATAATCTGATTTAATCAAACAATCAATCCATCAGTCAATCAATCAATCATTACTGATAATTCACCTTTAAATTGTAAGGATGACTGTTTTGTTATTTTTTTAATGTTCTTCTAACAGTAACAATATTTAGAATGTTAACATCATGTACATAAAGAAATCAATAACCAAAATTCTACTAACAGGATTTCCAAAAGTTTAAACTCAATAAACTAAAAAAGCAGAACAAAGCCATACATCACGCTCTGCTTTTGCAAAAACTTCCACAAAGTCTGATGAAATTTTCTGATAAGGATTTTGGAGTCCCCTGATAAATGTTGTCCTGCCTTCTATTTGTGGCATGCAGGCAATGGGACCATACCCAGGGGAGGACACAATATTAATCATCAGTGGCTTGTTTAACCCCTCCCAGTTTGTTCCTGTATAAACAAAGAAAACATTGACATGATATGGATCATATAGTGCACCGACCTCTTTGCAATATGAAGAAAAAAATCTTTTGAAGCAAAATTTCTTTAGAATTTGAATGGATACTACATCATGGCTGTGGAAAATATGAATACCAGCATTTTTAATTGCATGCATTATAATATCAATTTTAGAACATTTCATGGAAATTAAGTTTTTAATGGAAATTATGAATTTAAACATCCTGAATACCACTTTTCAACTGTAACATCACAACAATGTGGATAATAGATGTAAACTTGATTTCTGTTAGTGACTCACAATCTGTCTGTCTGTCATTGTCATCCTATTTCATATGATGCATTTGAACACCTAGAAATGTATATACTCCATTATCAATTCAACACAAGCCCTATGCATTCATCAGCACTGAAAAGAAAAAGAAAGACAGGTGAAAGACAGGTGAAAGACAGGTGAAACTAAAGACATTGGGCAAGTTAGAAAAAAAGAAATTAAAAAAGAGAGAAACAGAGAGAGAGAGAATGGTAGATATTATATCATATCCAGGGAAGATTTTTACGAAAGAGCTGACCGCACATGGCGCCACAATTATTGCTACGCGCAATGAGCACAGTGCCTCATCACCAGAAATTGTCATTATTCGTAATAAAGAAAAACCGATGAGGCATGGCCCGACAAAAGCTGAACAATGAAGGCGCATAGATGCATCCTGTTCAGTTTTCAGGACATATTCTCCGTTCTTGATTACTTTTTCGCACTCTTTTCCTTTCACTTATAGCTCAGCGCTTTCCTGTCATTGCTATTTTTAAAGACCGTATCGCAATTTCACCTTATGGGACATCATGTGTAACAATGGGAGGAATTGTCCATGAAGTATGCATAGGACTTCTCTCTATAGTCCCACATGCTTAATAAGATGTGGGGCTTTCAGGTCAATGAAGCGTGAGGGTTGGATGCAAAGCTGTTTAATATGACGGATAAAAGAGAAATATTCAAAGTCAAGTTAACCCTCAAATGAATCAGGGCACAATATATGCTAAAATGAGAACAGCAAGCATCATTAAGCTGAAGGAAGGATAACGTTTTAACTCTGCATGAATGAGCACTTTTTTCCATTATCTAGTAATTTTGCAGATATTGTATCTCTACTAAAAATCTTACTTGCAAAAAATAAAACTGAATTAACAAATTAAATACCGTGAATGCTTGGTTTTGAATGCTATTTCCTCCACTCAACTTAATGCTTTAATCACAGACATGACAGAGTTTTGACATTTCTGATACTATTTTGAGCTGAAGAGGGTATGAAAGATATAGACTAGGTCGAATCGACCATGAGACAACACGTACAATCACAATCATAATTGTTCAAATTCGCGCCCCAAATTGAAACGTTGAGTTGGACGTCATCGGTGGGCGCGTGGGGACAGGGAGCGCGAGTGAAAAACGTCTATTTCTAGCAGTGTTGGGTATTATTAATGACTTCCTGATGGAGGATAGAGTCTTATCGCGATACCCTTCTCCTCCATACCTCCTTTATCTCTGAACGCAGCAGTGCCCGCTCTAATTGGTCCCACTCATTCAATCTGATGTAAGCGCAGGCAAACAAAAGTGTGATTGAATTTGAAAGGTGGTGAATGAATATGATTTCCGGGGAAACACAGAGAATGTCAATCGATTTCATGTAAGGGGTGTGGTCTCTAAACTTTGTTTTTAATACAGCTCTATTCTCTCTGTCATATTCAAAAGTTCAGTCTGAAAGTTCTCTCAATAGTCATTATCCACTACAACTCATATTATAACTGAAAACATTTCTAATATTTCTGAATAAATCTAAATTATTCCTCTTTTATTTCCAACTACCCCTCATGTGAGTAAAGTAGAAGTAAACTTTCATGTAAGGGGTTTGGTCTCCAAACTTTGTTTTTAATACAGCTCTATTCTCTCTGTCACATTCCAGAGTTCAGTCTGAAATCTCTCTCAATAGTCATCAATCCACTACAGCTAATGTTATAACTAGATATATTTCTAAATTTCTAAATTTGTAATACATGTATTTCTGAACATATCTAATGCTCCTCTTTTATTTCCAACTACGCCTTGTGTGAGTAAAGTAGAAGAGAGATCGAAGCTCACATTTCAGCAGTTGTTCCAGGAAAAATTGGCCTACAAGAACCTCTAGGGTCTATCTTTAGAAAAATTCATATTCTTGAAGATTGAGAACCATCATCAAAACAGAATTATAAGAGACAAATCAATGCACATTGCCTGAGGTTTACCCATCCAAGCAACATTGAATACATTAAATATTGAGGACTGACAAAAGTTCTAAAATAGCAAGAGGCAAATGATCAGAAAGATGTGATTATTCTTTGGAAAAAGAAACATATGTCTAATTTGTCTATTATCCTAAAATTATTATGTCTGAAATTCTAAAAGGCTCAATTTCTGAACAGGAACAATAGATTTAGAAGAGTAAGAAGACGGAAAGAAAAAAAATGCTATCGTCACTATCGTGATGAAATCATTTTACTTCACAATTTATCAAAAACCTCAAATCATGCTGGATTAAAAGAGTTTTGAAGTTTGAGTCTTGCCATTCTTCTAATCGTTTCTGATAGACCTGTTGACCGCCATGACTTATTGTTTAGACAAAAACTCAAGAAAACCGGCAATAAAAATAATTTCTTAATTGATCACCTGACGTCAAAGAACTCTCATAAATTGGTGATAATCCCCATTTTCCTGAAAAATGTGGTATCTTTTGACATTTTTGGGTGCAAAACCACTGTCGTTTTCAAATTGTTTTACAACGGTGTGCGAAGCTGCGGTCTCATTCAAGGATTAATTCTGGTACTAATAATTATGTCAAGGAATACCACAGCAGTTATTTTGATAGCTATTTACTGACATGAAGGGAACGAGGAAGGGTACCGCAGCATAGTTGAACTGACAAGACTGATTAGTAATTGAGATATCAAACGGATACCTAGGCTTGTAAGAGGCAGAGGAAAGGCTCTACAGGACCTCTGGGAATCCAGTACATTTAGAGCAGGAAGGGGGAGGAAGAGAACGTAAAAGAGAGAAAGGGGCAGACAGACAGAGAGTGAGAGAGAGAGAGAGAGAGAGAGAGAGATTAAGACAAAAGGACAAAATGGGGGATGAGAAAAATTACAGTTAAAAAAAGACAAGTAATGAAATGGTGAGTAAAAAGGAACAATCAAAGATAAAGAAAAAGAGAGGACAACATTTTTTTTTAAAACTCAAAAAACCTATCAAGGTTCTTTCAAATATTACAACTTTATTATGTACAAATATATGTAAAACCAATAACTAGTATTCTGATGAAATTATATCCCTCCGTTTTAGGTCCTACTGGTAAAAAGAAAGTACAAAACCAGAAGTCAAAACAATTGAGAAGTAAGAAAAAGAGAACAAAATTAAATGAAAATGAAATGAGAAGGAAAGAACAAATCTATCATTATAAAGTCTCAGTGAAATGTATTTGGGGGCACCAACAATATATAATAGAACCGATCAGACTTGAGTTCAAATGACCGACTTGACCTAAATTTACTGAAGAAACCTATACTATTGAGTATGGAAGTGACACACTAAGATTTTACTCACATTTAAACACAGATTCTTCCTTTAACGTCTTAAAAGCTTGCCAGAGGTTGCCCAATATATCAATGAATCAATGATTTCAGCTGCTATACGTCCACTGAAACTACAAAAACAGATCTGGTAGAGTCCATAAACTTTCATTAAACTAAACCTCTAATGAAGCAGAAGATTTTTCATTCGAATATTAAATCAGGAAGTGCATGGTATAATTCAACTCACTTTCAATTTCACAGCAAGAAAAGAATAACCCCAAATATGGCTGGTTAAGTACATTGTTCCTGATGCGCGGCAGGGGGGAAATGAGAACATGTTTTGTATTCATTTATTTCATGCCCACATCTATGATTTTTTTTCTTTCTTTATTCATTGAGAGTGAGAGAAGTCAAGCATATGAATTTCATCATGCCATTGATACATGTAATCATGTATTACCATAAAATTGATTGAAGTCAAGTATCTGTCTATGTAATGATACCTATTACTATTTCTTACCGACCATGAAAGTCTACCATTTTTTATTTTCTCTTTTGCTTGTAAATGTGTAACTGGAGAGTTGTCTCTATCTCTCTCTCTCTCTCTCCCTCTTTCTTTCTCAATCACTCTCAATTTCTCTTTCCATTTCTCTTGTAAACTGATTTATTTCTTCTTTTCTTCTGTCTGTTATTCCCTATATAACATTTTTGCACAATATACAATGTATGTCTATAGAATCCTTTTCTATCCTCTCAAGTTTGTATCTTTCATTTTCCCTATCTATCTGTCTCAACAGATTGTGTTCCTCTCTATACCTATGTCTAAATATACCTTTCTTGTCTTGTTATCCACAATGTTACATTTTATTTTCAGTTATTACTGCTTATAAAATAGTTATACATATTCCCCAAGCTCTCATCATGACATCATTCTAATTTACTGTAACAAGAGTTTTTGAGGTAGGTTATGGCTTTGATGAAAAGTTGAGCAGGAAAGTAGTGACTGAATATAAAGTATGAGTAACAGCGAGGTCAAGTGTGGACTTTATCAACAATGCCTACATAAATATGACATCATCCGGTAATATCAGTATCATTCCAACAGGAAGTTTGTTTTACATAAACATATTAATTATTTCATTCATCCATGTATGGGAGTGGGGTGGGAAGGAAACAAACACAAAATTATCAAAATAGAACTTGACACATAGTTAGGTTAAGAGCATGTACTTTTCCATGTTTTGAAGAGGATGTTATGAAAAGGATATAACCACAAATATGATTTTTAAATAGAACTATTTGTTATATTAATTTGTAAATTAGTGAGTTTGGAGGCAGTTGAAGGTTTTATGGGATTTGGTTAAAAAAAAAACAATATTCAGTAATTCATAGAAAATGCATAAATGTATAAGAACTAAAGAGGGAACATCTTATGAACTAATTAAAGCTTACAAATAGATGATATACCATACACATGTAATTCACTCCAGTGTCAGGCTAACATCTAAATTCCTATAAAGAAACAAATAATAATTGCAAAAATAATCAGAATGAATAAATCAGGGGAAGGGGTATGAACAAACAGCCATTTGAAAGTAATGCTGGTATGGGCAAAGTCAAAGATAAAATACAAATTTCTTTGATTTTCAAACTTTTGCTCATGAAACAAGACTCATATATTATCCTTAACACACAGAATTACAATAGAAATAAAGTATTGTTAAGAATTTATAAAGTGTGTTCAAGTTTGCAATATATCATCTGTCTGGAGGTACTATGTCCCATTTGCAGGCCAAAAAAATGAAAAGGTTAAATTCCAATGGCATTTGAAAGACAATACTAATTTAGAACTTCCCTAAAAAAAGGGGGGCTTGAAAATGTCTTTAAGTGGGAAAATAATGACTATTAGTTGTCGAATCGACTTAGGAGCTATAGAGCCAGTAAGTAATAGTCTGATTTTTCAGACCATTGTACCGAATGGTCGTATGCTGCGCAAATATTCAATCAGTTTAATTTAGGCCATTACAAGAAGTGGGTTATTGATGTAGACAAATACTCATGTACCCTTTACAGCTCATTTTATGTATGTTATTACCAAAGATGAAAAGCCAGTCAGTCACTCAATAGTGTCTGACAGTGAAGTCTAGCAAGTAAACGGTTTCCTTGCATAATTTGAATATTAGGACACTGCTAACGTTTATATTTCACAGATAGGACATACATGACATATTTATAATTCCTGCAAAGTTCTACAGAATTTGATGTTGGCTGCAAAAGGGACATAGTATCTTTAAGGCTGTAAAATAATACGAACGAAAGCCCTTCTGGCTCCTAACAGATGATAAAGAGTTTTTAGTAGTAATGAAAATCACATGTAATGGGATCAATGCACCCTTAATGACTTACATGTATATCTGGTTTGCCACGGGTTTGTCATAAAGTCCAACTTGAGCAGTTTCACTATAATGATTGCTAGGAAACATAACTATTCCTCCGAGGGAAACCATGGGATCACATAATGGAGCCTAAATAACCTCACACCTGAAGCTTGCATTCTTACACAGACACTTAGAATGACGTCAGAGAAGCACGGATTTGGGATCAAAACAAAAGTTATGTTCTGACAGGAAATGCTAAAAGTATCCTTTATTATCACCCACCCACCTCAAAATAAAAACAATATGTTTCTCTTTTGAAACTAAAGTAGGTAATCATGCGAGAGATCCTATAATAAGCATCTCTCTGCTCTGTTCATACTTTTTTTTCAGCAATTATGCTACTATAGACTTCCAACTACAAGATGTCAAAAACTTAATTAATTAATTAGTGAAATAACAAAATTGTACTTGCCCTATATGGCCAAATTAATCCTATGTAGCATTTTCATCTACACATACAGTACTTTATCGTGCAGAGAGTGTTATCTCTTAAAATTGAGTGCAGAAAATATTTTATTCCCAAACATATATAATGAGATTTAATCCATGAACCAACTACACAACAAAGATCCTCTCTAATCCTACCCTTTCTCCTGGGTAAGGGGTGGCAATTATAAATAAAATGCCTTGCCTCTTGCAGAAAACAAAATTTATTGGTCCAGAAAAGATGCCACACAAAAGATAGCAACTCCTGTAATACAGAACTTTATGCTAAGTTTTCATGATAAAATATCAGTTACTTAAGTTTTAAAATACTGCTTATCAGGGAGTGTTAACAATAAATTGAAATAAATAATCATTGATAAGTAGTACATTTTTACTATTTTTCACAAGAAATTAGAGAAAAAATAATGAAGGTATGTAATCAATTTTATCTTGTTGTATGCAATTTGTGATTATTTATAAGACAGTAGTCCTCTTAGCAATCTTGCATCCCATCCATGTAATCACAAAGTTAACATAATATATAATGTGAACATGACAGACACTATAACCCCCACTGAAACAAATGATGATGTCACTTCCAAGACGACGTTTCATTACATCATACTTATTTCCCATGGGGTTTGTCTATCTTACAGCCAGAAGGGAACAAGCACCTTTCACAGGAAGAGAGGGATTTAAAAAAGAATGCAACTTGTTCTCTTTTCCTACTGGTATAGCAGGGTTGGGTGTTTAGATCATTGACTGTAGAACAGAAGCAGCATCTTACCCTGCATTTAGACTACCACCATTCATCGTATAGCTTTACGAATCCCGTATACCGGTAGCTGTACGAGTCTCGTATAGCTGTACGAGTCTCGTATAGCTGTACAAGTCTTGTATAGCTATACGAAAGTACGAGTCTCGTATATCTGTACAAGTCTCGTTTAGCTATACGAAAGTACGAGTCTCGTATAGCTCTACGAGTCTCGAGCTATACGAAAGTATGAGTCTCGTATAGCTGTAGATACAATAAGTCATTAAATTATTCCTAGTCTGAACGACACATAATGAAACATCATATAGCAAAACCCATGTTTGAGCATCGTTTCGAACAAAAACTTGATAAAGAATCAGGTCCCACTCTAGTCTGAGAGTCGTATCATACGAAAATCGTATAACTGAGCAGGGCTTATCGTGAGTGCGCACTGATTATTGGCAAGCTGCCGTGTCAATTGACCACTTCAAAAAATTGTTTACCGGGTATACAATATTTCTTTATACAACGTTTCTTTATACAACGTTTCTTTATACAACGTTTCTTTATATAACATTTCTTTACACAACTCTTCTTTATACGTTTCCTTATACGATGTTGTTTTCTCAGAGTTGTACGCTCCTTTCACTATTCAATGATCATTCATACAATGCTTTGATGTACAAGTTTCGTATAAATATTCATAAGTGCAAACAGGCCATTTAGAAACTAACAGAGGAAGCAATGAATGGATTTGAGTGATAAATTGTTTAGCTCTCACATTCATCTAAAATGCAATGTCATATGTGATGATGTTTGTTTGAGGATTGCTTTACCTTACTGCTAAGAAAGCATGAATAGGCTTGTAAGTAAGTAACCAGGGGACCAATGGCTTTAAGTCCTCTCCAAGGGACTTGGTAATGAGGAGTAAAGTCTTACCAAAGGGCACCAGCGCATTGACTTGGTTTCTAACCTAGGACCTCCCGGTTATGAGACCACTCCTCTACCACTGAGCCATCGGGCCTCCTCTAAGAATAGATTGTGAAAGGTAGAGTACCAATTTGATTCACTAGAAAGATACGAGTTGGTCTAATAGTCTGGCTACTGGTTTTTATAATAAAAGTCCCAGAAACACCATGGCATCGCAGCTATTTTCGAAATATCAACTCAAGGGCAATTTCTATACCCTATTGTATGTCCCATTTAAATCATGTTCAGATGACAAAATACGTCATTGTCATGTTCACACATTTCAATAGGTGATGCACAAGGCTATTGAAATTATCGTGTTAATGAAAATAGCCTTCAAACTATTGCAAGATTAATTACTCATTGATAAAAATGACGCTTTCTATGAAATGTAATGTACGATATTTATAAAAAAAGTTTTTTAGACTTTTCTCTAATTTAAGATTCACACAAGGAAGAAAGGGCACTAGTATGTTCAGCCAAATGTAGAGATGTTAGCCTGTGGCATAAATATTTAGTACATGTAGAGATTGTAGGCATGTCCAAAAGTAAAAGTTTAAGTACAATTCTAGAATGGCTAGAAAGTTGATGATTAACAGTCTATAAACGTTTCTAAACTCCTTGGAA